>CM051015.1:7803845-7851345 GCA_027704905.1 Muraenolepis orangiensis | reverse complement strand
CTTGCAAAACATGACTTAGTACTTGGTGGAGAAAACCTTGTTGGCCAGCACGGAGGTCAGATGTTTCTTGTAGTTGGTCACCAGGTTTGTGCACATCTCAGGAGGGATTTTGGTCCACTCCTCTTTGCAGATCCTCTCCAAATCCTTAAGGTTTCGAGGCTGATGCTTGGCAACTCGAAGCTTCAGCTCCCTCCACAGATTTTCTATGGGATTAAGGTCCGGAGATTGGCTAGGCCACTCCATCACCTTAATGTGCTTCTTCTTTAGCCACTCCTTTGTTACCTTGGCCGTATGTTTTGGGTCATTGTCGTGCTGGAAGACCCATCCACGACCCATTTTCAGTGTCCTGGCTGAGGGAAGGAGGTTATCGGCCAAGATTTTACGGTACATGGCCCCGTCCATCCTCCCCTCGATGCGGTGAAGTCGTCCTGTCCCCTTAGCAGAGAAACATCCCCAAAGCATAATGTTTCCACCTCCATGCTTGACAGTGGGGATGGTGTTCTTGGGGTAATAGTCAGCATTTTTCTTCCTCCAAACATGGCATGTAGAGTTGATGTCAAAGATCTCAGTTTTGGTCTCATCTGACCACATCACCTTCTCCCAAGCCTCCTCTGAATCATTCAGATGTTCATTGGCAAACTTCAGACGGGCCTGTACATGTGCCTTCTTGAGCAGGGGGACCTTGCGGGCTCTGCAGGATTTTAATCCATTACGGCGTAGTGTGTTACCAATAGTTTTCTTGGTGACTGTGGTCCCAGCTGCCTTGAGATCATTAACAAGTTCCTCCTGTGTAGTTCTTGGCTGATCCCTCACCGTTCTCATGATCCGTACCCACGAGGCGAGATCTTGCGTGGAGCCCCAGACCGAGGGCGTTTGATGGTCATTTTGTGTTTCTTCCATTTTCGAATAATCGCACCAACAGTTGTCTCCTTCTCACCAAGCTGCTTGCTGATGGTCTTGTAGCCCATTCCGTCTATAATCTTGTCCCTGATGTCCTTAGACAGCTCTTTGGTCTTGCCCATGGTGGCGAGATTGGAATCTGATTGATTGATTCTGTGGACAGGTGTCTTTTATACAGGTAATGAGTTGATATTAGGAGTACTTTCTTAAAGCGAGAGGACTTATCTAACTGGTCTGTCGGAGCCAGAATTCTTGTTGGTTGCAATTAAATTAAATGCAATTAAATGCAAATCAATTTCTAACTTTTATATGATGTAAATTTCTGGATTTTCTTTTTGATATTTTGTTTCTCACTGTTAAAATAAACCTAGGTTATATAAATCATAGACTGTTCATGTCTTTGTAAGTGGGCAAACTTACAAAATCGACAAGGGATCAAATAATTATTTCATTCACTGTATATCCGGGAGGATAATTAAAGTAAATCAATCAAAGGATTAAGATGACAGCTAAATCATCCCAGAGGTTGGTGTGCACCATGTGTGCACCGTGCAACACTTGAGAGGTTTGCACACTACAGGAGGAATAACTGAGCCCTAGGGTAGCCGCTAATGTTAATGTGGTAGTTCAGCCTGTTTGTGTACATTCTTCTCACCACTGATTGGCTTGAGGAGGTTGGGGAGCTGTATTCTGATTGTGTGTGTGTGTGTGTGTTGTGTCCCACCTCCACGAGCCTCCAGGACTCTGCGATGATGGCGTACTGGACTCTGTTGAGGGCAAAGCCATCAATCTCCTTGTTGAGACGCACTGGACACTGGCCAACCTGCACGCGCGCACACACACACACACACACACACACACACACTTATAGTAGATACGTAGTAGATAGGCATAGTAGACACTGTGTCGTGACTAATCCGCCTTCTCCTGCCTTTAGTCACTCGAGGTTTGATGAGGAGTCGCCGACACACACATTGTCCATAAAGCACTCACTAAGTAGAATGTGTATGGTAAACTGAAAGCATTTATTTTCTTCAGACTCCGGGGTTGACTTTTCCATAACAACCGTAAAACAAATACAGGATCTGTGCGGTTCCAAACGTGCGATACAATGTATGTGTGGTTGGAAAACTACAAGCTCTCCACCATCTAACCTGGCTTCCAAACATTTTCTTACCCCTATATACCGGGGTGGGACTAATCACGCTATTGCCCCTGCTCATGCACAAGTCCCAGGTGCAATCAATCAAGGGCCACAGGTTGCTGATTATGGCTCCCACACACTGTGTGTGTGTGTGTGTGTCTGTGTGTGTACCTGAGTCATGAGGGTGTGTGTGGCATCGACTACTGTCCGCAGTGTGTCTGGGTGTGGCACCAACTCCACCAGTTTGACATAGTAGGGTGGATTCACCTGCAGAAAAGCAACACAACCTGTCACACTAGAACTTACATAGAATCCCAACGCATTTAATTGTTGTCAATCGTGACATGGCAGAAACACAGCACAGGATTGAGTATTAATGGTCACACACACACACACACACACACACACACACACACACACACACACACACACACACACACACACACCACACACACACACACACACACACACACACACACACACACACACACACACACACACACACACACACATTAGAAAAGATAAGCTAGACACATGGGACTCATACCGTCCCCTGGGCAGGTATACGCCGCTAGACACAAGGGTCTCATACCGTCTCAAGGGCAGGTATACACCGCTAGACACATGGGAATTTAACTTAGTAGCAGAGTTAAGGATTCACATGATCAAGTCTACGTTCAGCGATAGCTAGCTATCTAGCTACCTAACATACCAACACACTAGTTTACACAGTAAAGAGTGTTGAGAGTTGGTTTGCTCAAATCAAACTGGAAATGTTGATCAACTATAGAAATGTAACATGACTTATAGCATATATAATTACACGGGAACACCCCCAAGACTTGGATCAATCTCAAAAAGCGTTAAAATTGGGCTTTTATACAACAATATTCACTAAATAATCTTCCAGGGGAGAATCCCCCAAACAGCCCTATATTGTTTGGTGCTGAGAATGGCTTGGCTTGGAAATGGATTTATCTTATTTCAAGTTGCAAGGTATTCATTTGGACACTGATATATAATTATCGTGCGTATATATTGTGCCAATATTGTGTTTGTGCGACCCTGGACAGGTACTGACCGGATGTGATACTATGCAGCGGTTCGGCGTCTGGACTCCTGAGAAGACGTTGCTGGGCAACAGGCAGGAAGTGGAGCTGCTTAGGATGACCTCCGACCCCACTAGGCACTCCACAGTCTGGAACACACTCTGCTTGGCAGCCAGGTCCTCAAACACACTCTCCTGGACGCACGCAAACAAAGAAACAAACAAACATGTAGTGGAGCAGCCAAAGGTTCTGGGTTTGAAACCCAAAGTCTGTAGTCTACCTGTAGGCATCCAAGTAGGCTGATGATGTCCTAACCCCTATCTTAATGACAAAGGTATAGTATTGTTTTAGCATAGTGTTGTATATAGTATAGCATATAAAAGGCAGTATATAGTGTTTATAGTATTGTATAGCATAGAATTGCGTAGTTTAGTATAGCATTGTATAGTATTGTAGTTTGAATTCATACTGCGGGAGGGAATGGGGAGTAAGCATTCCATTGTACTTGCTGCACATGGCTAATCATCTTGCATCTTGACAACTATTAACAATTTCACTGCAAGTTGTTTTTTTTTGGACAAAGTGTCTCCTCAATTAGTAAACTGTAGTGAGTAGTAGCCAAAATGGAGCGATGTTAAACCAGCTGTTGGTTTCTGACTGAACAACAGGCTTAATCCCCAGCCTGTCTCCCCTTCATGAGGACTGATGAGGACGGCGATGAACCGGCTCAGCTAGAACAATACCTGCAAAATTACAACATACCAAGAATGCCTCATACAAATAACAAACATCCTCGTAAAAATAACACACGCCTTCCAGTGAATAACACAGAGAGACAGAGCTAACCCTGCATTTTGAGCCACGTCTTGTCTATGCACTAATTACCCAAACAGTGTTTCTCAAAGTGGGAGGCGCGCCTCCCTTGGGAGGCACAGGGTAACTGCAGGCGGAAGGGGTGAAAGGGGTAATTTCATGCACAGGGGGAAAGCCTGATCGCACACTTTGCATACAAAAACAATACGGAAGTGTGAGACTGTTCTGCCCTGGCAGAGTGTCACAACGGCATAGGTGCCGTTCGGTGTGGACATTGGGATAAGAACCAAGAACCTTTTGGCTGGGAGTCAAACATTCTCCCCTTATGTCCTCACAATGTTGGTCTCTGTGTTGTCGCTTCCAAGGCAACATGATACCAAGAGTATTTCATTTGGTAGAAGGTGCAAAGTACTAATCGATAACCGGACAATACTGTAATTCACAGGTAAACTCGTCACAATGACAACAAAAGGGATTCCACCGTGTGAGTCACCTTCCTGTTCCTGCTGAATGCTATTCCTGTTCCTGGTGAACATGATACAAGATATTTGATTGGCCAATTACAACAGGTACATTGGAATGCTTACTCCCAAGTCAAGTCTAGTTTATTGTTAGAAAGTAAAGTATAAGTATAAGCAGTGGTGTGAAAATCGTATGTGCAATACCCAAAACAACAGACAGCCATTATAAAAATAAGATAAAAATAGAATAGAATAAAGTTAAAAAATAAAAATAAAAATGCAATATATCGGCACAGAAAAAGAGCAATATGTATATATAAATCAATGTAATAAAATATACATTGTTATATGCTATACGCCCTTGTTCAGCAGCCTGATGGCCTGACTGTGGAAGCTATCTCCCCATTCCCTCCCACAGTATACATCTCCAGAACACTGACTGAGTCTCTCTCTCTCATCTCTCTCTTTCTGTCTCCCTCACTACAGTCTCGGTCCCTCTCTCTCTCTCTCTCTCTGTCTCCCTCAACTATGGTCGTCTCTCTCTCTCTCTCTCTCTCTCTCTCTCTCTCTCTCTCTCTCTCTCTCTCTCTCTCTCTCTCTCTCTCTCTCTCTCTCTCTCTCTCTCTCTCTCTCTCTCTCTCTCTCTCTCTCTCTCTCTCTCTCTCTCTCTCTCTCTCTCTCTCTCTCTCTCTCTCTCTCTCGTTTTTCTTCTTTTCTTTCTTCTTTGTGAGTTTCCATCTTGTCTTTTCTCTGTGCAGAGAGCTGACTTTGGGTTTTCTATGTTCCTGTTCCTGTGAGTTCTCACAGTTCTATATCCACCTAGTACATATCTACATATCTAGTACATATACTGTATATCTAGATTATTTACGGGACATTATTTTAGGACACCTATATCTATGTTAATAGATAATTAAATTCTGGACACCCGAGGCGCTTAACAGACATGGTCAAATTGCAACGTTTACAACAAACGTCACAACAAACAAGGGAAATATTTTTGTTTAAGTTTGATTTTAGCAATTGAAATAGTAAATAGTAATAGGAATGGTTAAACATATATATTTGTAAGTAAAATTTCAGTGTATGTGCTGGGTGAACAAGTTTAGTTGAAATGATTGATGGGGTGATTGTGGCATTCAGTTGTTATTCTGGGGTGGGAGGGGAGGGAGGGGAGGGGGGGGTGGTGGTGCAGTACCCACCTGGACAAAGAAGGCGCCCTCTAGTGCCTGCTCCAGGTCATCGTAGCTGTTCAGCAAAGCCATCTGATCAGAGGAGCTCAGCTTGCCTCTCAACATACTAGCTTCCTCAAGCTCCCCGAGCTGCTTCCTTTTTTGCACACACACACACACACACACACATTAATTGTGAACTGTTCTTATACACCAGGCACGACGGCCAACAACATAATCATACAGACATACATATTAGGGTGGCAGGATAGTTGTCGGTTGGGATTTAGCTTGGAAACCGGAAGGTCGCCGGTTCAAGTCCCCGAAACCCCCCCGGCTGCCCTTGAGCAAGGCACCAGACCCCTACACTGCTCCCCGGGCGCTGTATATAAAATAGCTGCCCACTGCTCCTAATACTAGGATGGGTTAAATGCGGAGAAACTCATTTCACTGTGTGTGTGCATGTATGATATGATTGCGAGTATGAAAGCAAATCGGTGTTTAAGACCTTACTATGTTATCATCGTTTTGAAACCACAAACGTCACCACAGAACAAGGACTAAGACTAGACTACAACTTGTTGTATTTGCCATGCATGATTTTCCACTTCCTGTTAAGCCGGGAGATAACAGGAAGTATGTTTGGGGGGGGGGGGGGGGGGGGGGTAATCATTTTATGCTAGTTTGTAGAAGGCTTTCCATGTCAGCCAACTTTCTCTTGACCTTCTCGGTCTCCTCAAGAGTATTCTCATCTCCTTTGCTCGCCGTCTTTCCCACGTTTAAACATAATCTTTAAACCTTTTAAACCCATAATCTTTAAACCGGTCTCTGTTACCAATCAAAATCTTCTGCAACCATTATATGTTTGCCCCTCGACACCCATAACACTCCTAACCGTCCCTGGAAGGATGGATCCCTCTTCTGGGTCTGTTCTTACCTGATATTAGTGAATTCTTCCTTGAAGTCCTTAAGAGGGCATTGGGTTGCGTTTAATAATAATATAAAGGAATAGGCTTCTTTGTAAAGATTTAGGTTTGGCATATGGCATTTTGGCGCCAGTTGAGATCCACTGGTCTAGCGATAATTGGTGTGACTGACCTGATCTCCGTGATGGCCTTGGCAGCCAGGCCCGGCTGATTGTCGTAGATACGGACTCTGTAGCCTCCACTGGCAAACACCATCGCCCACGAACGGCCAATCAGACCACTGACAGACACACACACACACACACACACACACACACACACACACACACACACACACACACACACACACACACACACACACACACACACACACACACACACACACACACACACACACACACACACACACACACACACACACACACGGGGTAAAGTACCAATCCGAAGTTAGACCTCTATAATGGTTTACAGAGTTCTGTTGCCTGAAAGACACAACGGTGAACTACACTAGGCAAGTCAAGTCAAGTCAAGTCAATCGTATTAGTCTAGCCCTTACTGCCAGGTACAGTCTCAAAGGGCTTCACATGTTTACATCACCCCCAACCCTAATCCCCCCCTCAGGGCAATAAAAAAAGAAATCTTGAGAAGGAACGAAGAGTGGACTATTAGGTAAGGTTATTCGGTTTAACATTAGCCTATGTGTGTGTGTGTGTGTGTATATATATATATATATATATATATATATATATATATATATATATATATATATATATATAAATAGGTCTAACTAGATCAGTAAGGTAATAAATGCATAACATTAGTCATTCATAACAGCAAAACAAAGAGGTACAGCCTAACTAAAAAAACATTTGCATTCATGTATGTTCAATGCTGCTCACCTCCCAATGACAGTAATGGATTTCCCGCTAGAGCTCATTTTAGAAGTTAGGTTGTTACTTTGTTATAAGGATATATACATATACAGGCTGTGGTACTGCTTTAACATGGACCAAAGTATCCAGCCACAGATCACGTTGTCTAAAGTGGGATGTACCCTACGGCGACTTAATTAGACCAAAAATCCCCCCAAAACCGAACACCAAAACAAATATTTGTATAATCACACAGTGTACAATCAACGGCACAGATTGAGAGTATTAATTCAAATTCTGATGTTTTAATGATGTTATTCGGTACATTGTTGTTTTGCAATGCTCTGCGCAAAAAATAATAATATATATAACATGTTTAAGTGAACACATACTGTACATGATGTAACAGCAGATATATCATCTTATTTGACTTGAATAATAATAGATTAACTATGAAATAAATAGAATATCTACATAAAAACATTTTACTTTACGAGTCTACGTCAAGTATCTTAGCAACGAACGGACCAATGAGCTAAGTTTAAAGTAATACTTGACACGTCCCCAACCAATCAGAATCTGAAACCAACCCATGCCGCGTTGCAGACCTATACACGTTAAGCAGTTTGCTGAACATTGCACGTTTATATGTTTATAATGTTACTTTATTTTAAGTAGAACCGCCTTGATCCGTTAGTCATGATGATCTTAATTCGGGATACAACGACTACAACCCGACATTTGACTCGTTTTGACTTTTTTTTGTCATTGCAACAGATGTAGTGACGTTTCTTTATTTTCCAGATGACAGCCACGTTCCCTGGCACTGCTATTGGTGGACGGCCCATTGGCCCCCGACCTACTCCTCAGTGTTTAAGACTACTGCTGGAATTGAGAGCAGAGTTTAAGATGATGTGTAACGTGTCCTTGTCCCTGTGCTGTTGTCAGCTAGAGGTCAGGGAGGGCAGGCTGTTGAGGCGAGGTTGAGGCAATGAAGAAGTAATGAAGAGCTTTAGAACTCTAACTGTTAAGTGTGTTAGCTAAACTACTATGGTGATGCAAAGGTAGGAATAGCTCAGTATGTTAGGGCTTGGCTTGGGAACCAGAGGGTCGCCGGTTCAAGTCCCCAACTGTGCTGCGGTGCCCTTGAGCAGGGCAACAGACCCCCTAATCTGCTCCCCTGGTGCTGTATATAAAATAACTGCTCCTAATACTGCAGAGAAACAAATTGCACTTTGTGTGTACTTAAATAAAATTCCGAGATGTCTGCCAGGCACCACCACGAGTGGATAAGGGAACGAGGAACGATTCCTTGTGAAACCCCAGACCTTCTCAGTGCCACCTGGTAGGAGTGACCTATCAGGTAAGATGCAAACAAGGGAGAGAGCAGAGCCCGAGACACACATCCCCTCAAGGGTGGAGAGGCGCGGGGGAAGACTGGGGAAAGATTGAGGAGGGAGGGCAGAGAGAAGAGATTGCAGCAGGACAACACCACGTGGATAGTGTGTGAGAGGGAGGAGGGAGTAAGCTATGGCTCAGGGCCCGAGATGGGTGGAAATTAGTCCAGTTGGAGGTGAGTCGTGACTTGAACAGGTGAGTGTGTGGAAGCCGACCGACGGAAGGATCGCCAGTTCCCGTGTACTCTGAGGGATTGGGTCACACACACACACACTTGTGACATTGTCTTTTGAGTCTGGCGATGACACTGTATGAGAAGCCCTGCTCTCGAGGTTTAAAACAAATTTTAGTCTGATGTTGGTACTCTTTGGATATTATGCTTTTTGAAGGACATGTATATTCTCGTTTTGTCTGTATTATGTGCATTATTATTTTCTGGTCAGCGGATGTCTGTTCACCTTGCTATTATATATAATATAATATTTTCCTCCTCACTCCATTCTTTCATCTCTCTCTCTCTCTCTCTCTCTCTCTCTCTCTCTCTCTCTCTCTCTCTCTCTCTCTCTCTCTCTCTCTCTCTCTCTCTCTCTCTCTCTCTCTCTCTCTCCCCCCATCTGCATGGCTCAGGTTGAGGTGTGTTTGTGTTTGTGTGTGTTGTGTATTTTGTTGTTGTGAACACTCGGGGAAATGTAAACCTTGTTAGCGTCGCTATCGCTGTACTTCATGTGTGTCTGCTAAATAACTTGACCTCCCTGAGGTGAAGTCCCATAGATATCCACCAGGTGGAGCTCCTGTGTCACAGTCCTCTATTGGACTATAGTTTGAAGCAATTATACGTATGATCGAACTGCTAAGAAAACCAAAGGGAATGTACGTCAACTGTGTTCACTGTGATGTGGACAGGAAGCAGACCTCCCTGTTGTCCTCCCAGTGAAGGGTTTTGTCTGCAGAGTGTATGAGTTGTTATTGTTTCATTGAGTTGTCCATGGGTGTATTCAATGAACGTGATGGGATGTACCAAGTAATGTTGAATTTAATTTGTTTGAATGAGACATGCTCACCTCAAGCACATTGTCAAAGCATCGTGTGTGTGTGTGTGTGTGTGTGTGTGTGTGTGTGTGTGTGTGTGTGTGTGTGTGTGTGTGTGTGTGTGTGTGTGTGTGTGTGTGTGTGTGTGTGTGTGTGTGTGTGTGTGTGTGTGTGGCTATTCACAAGCAGGCAGTTAGAAATATTAACAATTCATGTTCAAAACATGTTAGGGTGTAATTTATATTTTCCACACTGACGAGCTAACCGACGTGTAGCAGCATGTGAAGTATTGGCTGCATGTTAAATACTAGCTTGCATACTAGCAAGTACTAGCATATAAAGGGTATTTATCAAGTATATTTATTTATTTAATATATATATATACATATACACACACCCACACACACATTTTGTTTCAAGAAGAGTAAATGAAAAACGCTTTTTAATTGGAAAAAAATAATATTACATGAATACGAATTCATGAATAATGAATGAATGAATAATAGGACATAATGTTATTATGTCCTATTATCCATTGTCTCTCTCCCCCAGAGGGTGAGGTCGGGGAGGGAGTGCCAGAGTGTGTCGCAACGGGCGAGAGGGGAGCGCCGGCAGTGGTAAGTCATCACGATGACGGCCAACACAAAGGCAGGAACTGTCGCGTGACCCAGAAGTGTACTATATGTATTGTCACTCACATCTTCATCGGCCAAATTCTCTTCTTCTCTTTCTTCCTTCTCAGGCCATGCCCCCCCCCCATGCCTGCCTGTTCTCACTCCTCCCAAGAAGATTGACCTCTCTGGTACCTCAGTACTTACTGTCTGTTTCTATCAGTCTGTTTCTATCTGAATTACTGTCTGTCTCTGCCTCTCTGTCTCTTTCTGCCTTTATCTCAATTTAGTTAAAAGGGCTTCATTGGCATGGGAAACTGGCATACATCAACATTGCAAACACACAAAAAAGTAAATAATAGACGTAAGATGTAAATATCATTTTAAAATATAGTTAAAAAATACAATGCAATAAAACATTTAATCTAAATAAAAAGTAATTGAATATGACACTTAAGTGTAAACATTGAGATGGAGTTGTCAGGGTTTATCTCCCCCCCCCCCTTGTAGTGTGTGTGTGTGTGTGTATACTGTAGAACATTCTAGTGAGATATACAGGTGGTCTCACACGGCCAATCAAATGAAGACCTGTTGATTTGAATGGGTTTTTCCTATGATGCTTTAGGAGTGGATGTTAACCCGGTGAGAGATGAGCTAAATATATTAGAAGGTATGATACATCAAACTGATTGATGACTTAAGCAGACTGAACACATAGCTGATTTAAGCTCTCTCTCTCTCTCTCTCTCTCTCTCTCTCTCTCTCTCTCTCCTCTCTCTCTCTCTCTCTCTCTCTCTCTCTCTCTCTCTCTCTCTCTCTCTCTCTCTCTCTCTCTCTCTCTCTCTCTCTCTCTCTCTCTCTCTCTCTCTCTGGCCACTGTATTGAAACAGGAAAGAGGGGAAGATAGGAAGAGGCCCAGAGTGGGAGAGAGGCAGGGATCGGGGGAGGGAGAGGAGAGAGTAATAGAGCCAGAGAGGCTGCTGTGAGCTATGTGAGAATACTTTGAGCTCTGCTGAGAGTTTTCTCAGAAGCCTGTCAAGTCTGAATCAGTGACCTTGGATTCATCCCTCCATCCACCAATCTAGCTGTCTCTATTCATCCATCCATCCATTCAGGCTCTCTGTGTGTAGTAATGAACAACATGGACAGATGGAGAGAAGGAGAGCAAAAATAGAGAGGTATGGAGATGGAGAGGATGGAAATATATGGATGGGTGGAGTGGGACTGACACTTTAAATGAGTGGCGACGTCATTTAAACCCCACTGATGTACAATACAGCGCTAATAATAGCTCTAATTGATCCATTACGTGGACAGACCCACCACCCTTCCTATCTCCTGTATCCACAGTATCCACTCCAGTGTTGTGGAAAGTACCATCAGCTGGATGATGCAATAACACTATGCAGTCTGTCCATCTGTTCAGCATTATAGCCCCAGACACACACACACACACACACACACACACACACACACACACACACACACACACACACACACACACACACACACACACACACACACACACACACACACACACACACACACACACACACACACACACAGATAAGAAGTTGTGCAGCTTCATGTTGTGCTGCTCCTTACTGAGTTTCCATGGCAACCTGGCGACCGTGGGTATTATGGTCTGTCTGTGCAGTGCTAGTAAATGAACAGTGATGTAATTGTAAAATAACTAACATAATCGTAACATACCAGTGATCACCGGCGCGTGTCTCTCTCTCTCTACTGCCCCCTGGTGGCTCTAGACGCGTCTTACGTGGACCCGCTGGGCCCTCAGACGGAGCGACCAAAGACCGCCGTGAAGCGGCGGGAGGTGTGACGAATGTTTTTTTATTTATATTTTTGTACGATATATCTAATTTTATAATAATAATAATAATAATAATAATAATAATAGCAATAATATAATATATAGGCATAGACTTGCTGAATATATATCAGATCTTGACCGACCGATGTGAGTTTATTTTACAACCCCTTTTTGACCAAGTCTGACATGGTCATTTATATATATATATATATATATATATATATATATATATATATATATATATAGGGTACTTACTTACTATAGCCTACACATTACTTCTGTTTTTTAGACAACCGATGTAGCTTCACTTCCTTCAGACAGAGCCGTGTACTAGAGCAGGCCTCTGTGGGTGTTGGAGGTCCAGCTGGTTGTTTTTCCACCTTGTAGTCGTCAGGATTTCCATCTTCTGGGAATATTGTGGAATGTCAAGCAGAAGGTTTCCCACTCAAACTCCACCTCAACCAGACTCCAAGACCCAGTGTCACTTCTCTTATAGACATAGGGTACTCGCTCTTACATTTCCATTAGGCCTCCTCTATATACCATCTAGTACTCTGCTCTACTCTCTGGAACCACTTTCATTGAAGAACACTTTTTTTTAAGTCAATAACTGCCGGCGCTCTTGTTTTCCTGACATTACTAGTTGTTTATAGGCTCACTGCGCGTCTGGACGTTTCCAGTGTAAATGTGAACGGAACATCGGGCTATCGGAGCCCCTTCTTGGCAGCTGCCTATACCTCCACATGTTGTTCCGATGATGAGGAGGGGGGGGAGGAGGAGGAGAGAGGAGCGGGGGAGAGAGGAGAGGAGGAGGGAGAGAGGGGGGGAGAGGAGAGGAGGAGGAGGGAGGAGAGGAGGAGGGGGGGAGAGAGGAGAGGAGGAGGGAGAGAGGGGGGGGGAGAGGAAGAGGGAGAGAGGGGGGGAGAGGAGAGGAGGAGGAGGAGAGGAGGAGGGGGGAGAGAGGAGAGGAGGAGGAGGAGGGAGGAGAGGAGGGGGGAGGAGAGGAGGAGGGGGGAAGAGAGGAGAGGAGGAGGAGGGGGGAGAGAGGAGAGGAGGAGGAGGAGGAGGGGAGGAGAGAGGAGAGGAGGAGGAGGAGAGGAGGAGGGGGGGAGAGAGGAGGAGGGAGGAGGAGGAGAGAGAGGAGAGGAGGAGGAGGAGAGGAGGAGGGGGGAGAGAGGAGAGGGGGAGGAGAGGAGGAGGGGGGGAGAGAGGAGGAGGGGGGAGGAGAGGAGGAGAGGAGGAGGGGGGGGAGAGAGGAGAGGAGGAGGAGGGGGAGAAAGGAGAGGAGGAGGAGGGGGGAGGAGAGGAGGAGGGGGACAAGCCGACAGCAGCGCAGCTCTCCGTCTCACATCCCCTCGGTATCTCTCACGGGACGCGACGTTTCTTCTTTATTTATTCCGACGTCCGGTCTCTTTACGGTCGCGTCTCGAGTGTCGCGGTTCGGGTTAGATTTGAGATCCCGTTCGTGAAGAAAGGTGCGCGAAATCGCTCCTTTGCTCATTTGGACCCCAACTTCCAACTTTCCAAATCGGAAATACTGGAACTATTTTGTTTTCCTCTTTGAACGGCAAGAATTAACCGACAAAGTAAAGTTCGTTGTTTGTTCGGTGTTGTTGGAGCTCTCAGTCACCGGGAGTAGACTAAAGTGAACACCGGGTCTCCATGTGGTGGTGGGAGAACCGGCGCGCGACGGTGCTCCGGCTGGGCGTGCTCGTGCTGCTCCTCTACCTGCTGCTGCTCGCGGCGGCGGACGTGACGCGCGCGGGGCGAGTGAAGAAGAAGAAGACGGTATCGGCGGCGACCTCCCGGAGCCGCCGGTGTCTTGACCTGCCGGAGGAGATCCTGGAGCAGATGCTCGGTCGCCTGTCGGTGGGGGTCCTGCAGGCGTTCCACAACACGCTGCAGCTCACGCCCACCGAGAGACACAACCTCTCTTGCCCCGCAACCGGCCGCCCCCTGCCCGGCGACACCAAGACCCGCGTGCCGGTCAACCTCCTCAGCCTGTCTCCCTGGGCCTACCGGTAGGACTATGTGCTACTTATTCATAATAAATCATAAATACTCATTGTTCAGGCGCGCTGATCCGAAGTGACTTGTGGTGAGTTCAGATAGAAGGAGCAGTTAGGGGCTGTTCTATATGTATACAGAGAGGTCCTTTTGGCACCAACGCCGATATGACCATTGCCATGTCTAGATTATATGATTACATTCAAATGTAACATAAATACGTGCGTAAAACTTTTAGTTATGAAAACATTTTTTAATATTTGATTTAAAATACATGTTTTAATTTTCTTATTTGATTGTATTAGTAGTCTTTTGTATCCTGTCTTTTATCTGTATAATAATATATTTAGTTATTATCTGTATAATAATATAATGTATTTAGTTATTTCTCACTCTTTTGCATGGTTCGGATCCTGACATCCATGTCTTTCATGGCCATCAAGGGCTTATGTTCTGTAGTAATGGGCGTAATTGCCCTGCACCTTTTCAGCTGCTCTCATGTGTTCCTCACCAGCATTTCCCACGACCCCGGGAGGTACCCACGCTTCATCCCCGAGGCCTACTGCCTGTGCACGGGCTGTCTGACTGGGCCCGGCGGCAAGGAGAGCACGCGGCACCGCAGCACGCCCGTCTACACGCCCTCCGTCATCCTGCGGCGTACGGGCGCGTGCGTCGCGGGCCGCCACGCCTACGTGGAGAGCTACGTGTCCGTGCCGGTGGGGTGCACGTGCGTCCCGCTGCTCGCGGAGGACCGGGAGGCGCAGAGCGGCAACCAGAGTGTGGACAGAGTCTCTCCTAAACCCGGAGGAGGAGAGACCGGAGTGACTACCGTCAACAAGAACGTCTAGAACTGTGGTTCCCCACCTTTTTTCCTTTAGATCCCCCCCAACAACAAATATATAACAAAATATCAGAGCCCCCTATAATCCTCGTCGGAAAAAAACCCTGATATGTCATCAATTGTAATACCGATTACTCCTGTGTAATCTGTTATTCTTATCATACCAACAAACAGCATTTTTTTCATTTGACTGTTCAAAAGATATGGCGCATCGTGGACCCCCTGAGATCTCTGAGGCCCCCCCCCCTTAGGGACCCCAGGTTGGGAACCACTGGTCTACTCGAGGAGACCACCGCTGGAGGGACATCGTTCCGTCATTCTGTCCAATCACCTCGGAACATCGAAAGGAACAATCACGAGTCTCCTGATTGGTTGGAATAATAACGAATCACCCAACAAGTGGCCCCTCGTAGATAAACAGTAACTAAGCTTGGCTTGACGGCTAATAAGTCTTATTAGGCCATTATGGATGGGCTATGAAGCCTCTTAATTCGTATTAGCCCATTATTGAGAGAGTTGACGTGCCACAACACACTTGCAGGCTATACATGACCGCTATATATAGATTATATATATATATAGGCCTACATATATATTACCAACACACCAGTCGACAAAAGGTTACAGTTGATAGTCATCTGTCACCGTGCTATAGATAGTGTTGTATAGACAGTACTACTTAGAACTTAAACAAATACTACTAGGCTACCGCACAACCTAACTGCATTAAATTATTAAGCTGGATGAAATCGCCTCCACAGCGCCACCTCCTGACGCAAGCTACGAATAACAGTTGCTTGAAGCTATGAATATGCCATGAGTCTTTAATGAGACACTTTATTAAAATCACTTTATTTAATCCACATTGTGTCAGAACATCTTTCAGTGTCTTTGCAGTTCTGTGTGGAAACCATAATTACCATCGGGGATGGGGGTCGCCAGGAGCAGCAGGTGACTGTGCCCAGTTATGGGAATGGGAGCTCTGCACATGCTCACGCTACCCAAAACCAATTGGGAGCTGCTGTTCGAAATCACATGACCCTGGTAAGGATGGAGGGTCACGCAACCCAGAGGGAAGGTCGGATGGTCATGTGACCCCCTGCTCAGCCGGAGAGGAGATGCGAGGTGTAGTTGGCGAAGCAGCGGAACTCGTTGGCCAGGTTTTTGTTGTGTTTTGGGAGGAAGTCGCACATCTTCAGGCCCAGGAGGTCTCTGGCATCATCCTCCATGATGGCTCCTGCAGGAGAGATGGAGCGGAGGGGGTGATCGAGATGGAGAGGAAAGGAGAGGATGGAGGCGGGGAGAGGAGGTGTAGTTGTACAAGTAGAAGCCAGGAACATGGTCCAACCTCTGGTCACACAGTATATATATATATATTATATATATATTTTTTCTGTATGAGAGGAGTGTTTGTGGCGGTTTGTAAAGGGTCGGGGCCTCCTGGCTGGGCGGGTCTCACCTGTACAGAGCAGCACCTTGCCCTTGCTTAGGAACTTCACCGTCTGGGCCACCTTCGCCAGACACTCGTGGGCAAGGTAGGGGGGGTCTGCCAGCACCACGTCAAAGCTTCCCCGCAGGGCCGCGGGCAGCGCCAGCGGCTCATTGTAGTCGTAGAAGACAAAGTCATCGCCGTACGTGGCGAAGCGCCGGTCGAACTCCAGCACCACCACGGAGACATGGTCAGAGCCTTCTAGAGCGCCTTGTTTTAGCTTCTGGTACACACTGGGGGCACTCACACACGCTATCCTGACACACACACACACACACACACACACACACACACACACACACACACACACACACACACACACACACACACACACACACACACACACACACACACACACACACACACACACACACACACACACACACACACACACACACACACACACACACACACACACACACACACACACACCTTTTTACTTCATCTATTCATATTCAGCTCATTAATGCAGTCCTCACCCTAAACCAATCAGTACCGCTCCCTGATCTTATAATAATTATATTAATAGTTCTCACCTTCCTCCATCTCCTGCCTCGTGGATCACCTCCTCAGCCAATCGGGTGGCGGTTTCATCGTCATACCAGAACTGACTCATATTCTGAACGGACACGGACACACACTTTTATTTTAACTCCTATTAAAACACATTTGTTGCAAAAGTGAAATCCATGAATATTTTAATTGGACTCACCGCAGACACTTCCATCAAATAGAATCAGTACCAAGGCAGAGGTGTGTGTGTGTGTGTGTGTGTGTGTGTGGTGTGTGTGTGTGTGTGTGTGTGTGTGTGTGTGTGTGTGTGTGTGTGGTGTGTGTGTGTGTGTGTGTGTTCCTACCCAGTTCTCTCCTACAGCTCCCACGGCAAATTTGTCTGCGGGGGTTGCATCGGGGCCGGTGGACGTGTAGAACTCCTGCAGTGCGGCCAACGTGTGCGCTGACAGCTGTGGCTCGTCGTCATCGCTGTCACCCATTTATGTATATATGCTGTGTGTATGTATATATATATATATATATATATATATATATATATATATATATATATATATATATGGCACTTTCCCACTTTCACAGAAGCCTGAATGAGAAAAGACAGCAGTGTGTTGTACAAAGTACATCAGTGTGTTGTTGTTGTTGTTGCTGCTGCTTTGAAAGAGTAATTTAAATGGTGCACGTGTGTATCATTTTGTTGCCAAAATGCACATTTGGAAAATGATTGTTATGGGTTCTGACAGCAGGTTCATTTTGAAGTGAGACGCTTCGCGCAAAGGGTTGCGTCTCAAGGGGCTTGTGTGTACAGTTTTGAAACAATGAGCCAAATTCCGCAAAACGGGAGTAAGCAAATGAGTAGAAGCTGTACAGTCCTGTTACTGTACCGGTTGGACCGTGTTTGTTTCTTCTAATGTGGGGGTTTCATGAAACGATACATTTAAAGGGTACGTCAGTTGAAATTACGTTATAACACGTCCAAATGTCTTCATATTTGAGGATTTGTTATTAATGTTCTTTTTTTAAATTATTGTAATTGATTTATTATTTACAATTGTATTGTTACAGTATAGTAGAGTATATAGTAGATAGTCGACACTATATATAGTATATAATGTCGTTTATAGTAGTAGTAGTATTGCATAGTACAGTATAAGTGTAGAAATGAATGGGGAGTGAATGGGGAGTAAGCGTTCCATTGTATTTGTTACACATGGCAAAAAATAAAGAATGTTGAATTTTAAACCTTAACAAATAAAACTCCAATATAAATCCATAATAGCCGGGATCAATATCAACGTATGCAGCGATGGGTTGTCATAGTGTCATCTTATTTTTATAACTGCTGTCTGTCGTCGGGTATTGCACATAATATTTTCACATCACTGCTTTATAGTTGTGTAAACTGTGAAGTGACAATAAACTTGACTTGAATTGAATACAATCATATTCAAAGTACACATGTAAGGGTTTAAGCCTGTGTTCTTGGATTATTTATGGAGTTTTGGAAGACATAAGGTGGGCTTACTAACATCAGTATCACAGTTGCAGTTATCTGCGATGTCATCCGGTTTGTACCAGCACAAACTAGCACAAACTAGCACAAACCGAAACCACCGATCAACGGATCGATCACAGAAGAACCTACCTTTCTCCTACCTTTCTTCGGCTGAAGTCTAATTACACACACAACAAACACGCGAATCAGCGCACACCGATGACGCAAATGGTGAAGAGTACGGGTTCCGCAGAGGGTCATAAGGAATTAATTGTCCCCTTGAAATGTTCATTAAGACTCCACGTGCGATCTGTAAACTGTAACCATGGTTGTTTCGATTAGATTAGATTCAATTTATTGTCAGTGTACAGCACAAGTACAGTACAGCGAAAGTACAGCAAGTTTAGGCATTAATACATTTGACCACTTAGTGGCGGCAGAGAATAAGAAACGGTGTGCTGTTTCATTCGAAAGCCCATTGAGACTCTGTTTGATGTGGTACGTGTGTGTGTGTGTTTTATTTGGATCTCAGTATGGTAATGAATTCTAATTGCTTTGTTCATTGGTTTTCTTGGTTAACCAATAGCAGAAACAACAACAATATTACTTCCTCCTTGTGGACTGACTGCCAATCAGGTGTCAGTAACTGGCAGTGATGGCCAATGGGACGGTCGGACAGAGCTCCAGGTAAGGGGTTTGATAGTATCATCCTGAAGGTTAAACAAGGTGAGATCAGTCTCTCTATCGGCTCCAGCTGGTGGAGAGGCTAGAATACAGACCAAAGGACTTAGAACATGGAGCAAAGACACATTGAACAGAACATGGAACAAAGACCATAGATCCTAGAACATAGAACATAGAACATAGTACGTATAACATTAAATAGAACAAAGGCCAAAAATTATAGAACCTATAACAAAGACCACTGCTGGATCAAGACCCTCATTCAGTTCTAGAAGATATATTTGTGGAATGATTTGATTCCTACAGATACTGTACTGGGGTCTCTTTGTAAGCATCTGATACATGACTAAAAATAAATATAAAGTGTACAGCAACAGATTAAAGAGGCTATCTGGTGATGGAATGTGAAGACCAGACTGGCACTGGGTTGGGGTGGGTGGCTCTGGGATGGTAAGGGTGTGTGTGTGTGTGTGTGTGTGTTTTTAGCTGGGGGGGGGCGGTGGGGGGTTGATTCAGGGTAATGAACCAAGAGAGAGGGGGGTGGGTGGGGGTGCCAAATGTGGGTCACTTCCCATCCTTCTTTCACATTTCCGTAGTAACAGCAACTTCAGGGAAAGCCCCCCCCCCCCCCCCCCCCCCAAAACAAAAATAGATGCCCTTATGGAATCTCTCTTCCTTCTCCTTCATGAATCTTTGAATGAGTCACACCGCCTCGCGAGCCTGCTTCTGCTGCCTGGTTCCGAGCCTCAGTGACCCCCCCCTTCTCCCCCCCCCCCCCACACACAGACACACACTTTCTTTAAATATTGCATTTTCCACTGACAATAGAAGTAATGACAGCCATTTAGTTTTATTTTTAGAAATCATAGACAGCAATGATAGAAAAGTTTGCATTCCAACCATCTTCAGGCAAGACCTGAAAGAATACTAACAGAAAAAACTATTGAGAATAAAAGTATTTTTGTTTGGTCTTCACAGACATACATGTGACCTGGCCAAAGGCCACTTGAAAAGAGTAGGCCAAAGAAATGTCGGCATCTCACAATTTTAGAGCCGTTATTGTGACAAGAATACGTTTTGCAATGTGAACCAATGTAGCTATGGACATTTTAATGTGACACCGGATTGGACATTCAGCTAGAGGTTGATGTTCTGATACCAGTGGGCCAGACTCTCCTCCTCATCCAGGTAGGCTTTCTCATCGTTTTTGAGAGTAGAGCTAGGCAGTATATCGATATTATATTATAGTCATTTGAGACTAGATATTGTATTGATATTGTTCAGAATGTGTATGGCATAAGTGTTCCTGGTTCCTGGTTTTAAAGGCTGCATCAAAGTGAAGTCATTGATGATAATTCTTCAAGATTCAAGATTTTTATTTGCCATATGCAACAAGTACAATGGCATGCTTACTCTAAAAATGACAATAAAAAGTGACTGATGGATGATATGTTGAATTGTGCATAAAGCATATGAAAGCATTTTAAAGTGCCAAACAGTGCAGTTACTGTAATGAGTCCAAAAAGTCCAGCAAAGACTGATAGTGTAATGTAATATGGATGACAATGTTATGCTAGTGGCAGCACTTCAGCAGTTCAGTAGGCGCACTGCCTGTGGATAACAACTGATGCTGCGGAACCGGCGACCGGACGGTAGGGGGGAGAATACATGGTGCTCAGGGTGGTTGGATTCCTTTGTGATGGAGATGGCCTTCTTCTGACATCTGGTCCTAAAGATCTCCTCAATTGCACACCCGATGATCTTCTCTGCCATCCTCACGACCCTCTGGATGGCTTTCTTGGCCTGTTCAGTGGTGTTGCCGTACCATACAGTGACGCCACTCGTCAGGACGCTCTCTACAGTGCCACGGTAAAAGTTCACTAGCCCCTGTTGGCCTTTCCCGCTTTTTCTGAGGCACCGCAGGGCATAGAGGCGCTGGTGTGCATCACAGTGTGGGACGGCAACTGCACTGTTTCAGACCGGAAAGCACTGCGGAGGGTGGCAACGCCTCGTTGGACTACCCCTCCCTGCAATAAACACTACCCACCACAAACTGTGTCTGAGGAAGGCACAACAAATAGTGAAAGACACCTCTCACCCCAACCATGGACTGTTTCCCCTCCTCCCCTCCGGGAGGGAGGGCATATATATTTATATATTTATCCTGTTTTTCATAATTGCATACCCCTGATCACTACCTGTTAAACACTTGTATACTTACCTGTGTATATATATATATATACATATATATATATATATACCTATTATTTTGCACATATCTCATACATACTCATAATCTAATCTAATATTTATATTATTATTATATTTATTAAAAATCGAATTGATGTAAAATCGAATTTGTGTCATAAATATTTTGTGAAAGCACCAATAGTAATCCCCACAATGTAGTCATTTGCAATATCAATATTGAGGTTTTGGTAAAAAAAGTATTGATACTTGATTTTGATCATATCGCCGCCACCTCTACAGCCACCTCCACTGGCCCATGGCAGGCTAAAGGTCACTGGACAAGCCGTGGGGGACCCTGGTTTGGCTAAGTGTCCCCCCCCCCCCCCCCCCATCTCTCTGAGTACAGGAACAAGGAGCATGACAAGAGCACAGCCTGGGGTGGTGGTGCTGGTCCCCTTTGACTTCATTTGGGGTCTGGGACTAACAATACGTGACTCTACAGAAGGAAGGTCCACTCCTAAAGTGGTGCCTTCAGGCTGTATGCACCCACAGAGCTCTGGGCTGGAATGCTCTTTTATCCACCGTAATATGCAATGTTACCACGCGCCGTTATTATTCCTAACATGAATATGCTTCCGTTTTTTCGATTCATTATTTCTTGATTCAGATTTAATGTTAAGGTTAGCCTCATTGATATTAATCCTTTATTTTACAGCACAACTTGTGATTTTGCGTTGCATGTCACAAACGGCGCTTTGCGACTAGTAGGGATGCGGGGCCTAGATGTGATTATATCCAGGTCAGCTGACACACAGGACTGCTCTTTTCCCCAGCCCTCTGTACCAGATGCCAGAGGGCTGGGGAAAATAGTGTTTTAGAGCTCCTACTTCTTCTCTGGTGGTCATTCCCACGATGCTTTGCATCCCCCGCCCCCCCCTCCCCCCCCGCCTTCTGCCGTGGGCCTGACACTAACCACACCGAACCCTGACCCTCACCACACTAAACCGTGACAACCACACCAGTTGGTATAGTGTATGCAGTCTAACCTGTAGGCATCCTTGAGCATTATGCCCTACCTGCTCCTTAATGACATTTACATCACTGTACTTTACTTAATTGTGTGTGTGTGTGTGTGTGTGTGTGTGTATATATGTGTGAATGTGTGTGTATATGTGTTAGTGTTTGTGTGTTGGTCTCCCATACACACACATACAGAACCAATAATACTCTTGGATGGTGTACCAATATTACAGAAAAAACATCCAAAAACATGTACAAACTCTTTTACATGCAGACGCTGATGCGTTTGGTGATGTGTGTGTGTGTGTGTGTGTGTGTGTGTGTGTGTGTGTGTGGGGGGGGGGGGTGGGGGGGGGGTGCAGTAGGAATAAGACGGAGCCGTCTGTGTGTCAATTATCTCACTCAGCTGCACTCTGAGAATGTCTGACCTGCTTCTTAACAGCGACCTGCCTGGTTCTCATGCTACGTGTGTGTGAGAGAGGCTGTGCCTTTGAGATGATATTCATGTGAGAGAGAGATTATGTGTGTGTTTCGTGAAGGGGAGAGATACAGTGCGTCTACACAGTGTGTGTGTGTGTGTGTGTGTGTGTGTGTGTGGTGTGTGTGTGTGTGGTGTGTGTGTGGTGTGTGTGTGTGTGTGTGTGTGTGTGTGTGGTCATTACACTGTCGGGTTGCATTGAATGGCAATACCTCCGGCATGTTTATGTTGAAGTTTATGTTGACATAGGGCTTAATGGCGATAAAACGATAACAATAATTATCGCAATATAGACTGATCTGTTATAACCATTTATTATTACAACCTATATATACCAATATACAACATGTCCATGGACTGAACTCATTTCTTTATCCAAAGTTCACTGTGGCCTCAATGTATTAATATTTTACAAAGTTAGTCAATGGGCTGGCTTACTCAGCTGTTTAGTGTATCGGTATTGGCAGATTACGATTGCGATCTCGGTATTTGAACAGAAGCAAAAAAACAGGGAAACCATGCTATTCCTACTTTTAACCATATCAAACCATCTGGTTTCCTCGGCTAAAAGTACCATATGAACAGAAATAAATAAATAAATAAATAAATAAATAAATAAATAAATAATAATAGATAGATAGAATAGATAATTATCGACTGATGTACAAATATGACTGTGATACCATTTATGGCCATACGTTTGGCCCAACTTTCTCCATCCTTCCTACGCTGTTCTGTTTGGCTATTTTAACACGTCTGAGAAAATAGTTCATGGCAAACGCTGTCCGCAAAGACCATTTCACTCCTGCCGGGAATATTCTCTCTAAAGTTTCACTACTGCTGGAACTAATCACTACTGCTTACTTTGAAGAACACACACACACACACACACACACACACACACACACACACACACACACACACACACACACACACACACACACACACACACACACACACACACACACACACACACACCCACACACACACACACACACATCTGCGTACAATGAGAGTGGGGACGGATGGATGATAGTTGGCTGAGTATTTGAGATGAACCAACAGGTTTGTTGACGAAATGAGGTCAAGGTGATTAATTGCTGTTATTTTCACTTTTTAAAATCAATAACAGAGTGAAGGGTGTGGATGTTTCTCTCCACCACTTCTTGTATGCTAGTTTATTTATGTTATTTATTTATGTTGTAACGGTAATGAGTTGCATTTTGTATATTTCCCTCCTGGTTGGCCGGAGCGCAGACTGGCTGAAAGAGATGCCGGCGTTGGAGACGGTGACAGAGGAGACTTGTTTAGTTTGGAAACCGTAGAACTGTCCGTCCACACCAGGAACCTTCACAAGGTCCTGCTCCATTTCCAGGAAAAATCGTCACCCTCCAACAGCCACAGGTTTTCAAAGCAGCTTGGGCTCTGGCTCAATTTGTTTTGCTAAAACTCTAGCTGAAGTTGGAATGATTGAGATGCAGTTTGGCCAATGTTTGTGTGCAGGGCTTAAGTTGTAGCCTACATGACTGACCAATGGTGGCATGTGAGAATGAGGGACATAAGGAGATATGTCAAAGTAACGTGATGTGAGTTACTTATTAATTACTGCTGTACGAAATGTGACTAGGATGCAAACCCAGAATCCCTTTCTGCTTAAACATTAGCTCAATGTGTCCTGCTAAAACATTAGCTCAATGTGTCCTACTAAAACATTAGCTCAATGTGTCCCGCTAAAACATTAGCTCAATGTGTCCCGCTAAAAAAATGAGCTCAATGTGTCCCGCTAAAACATTAGCTCAATGAGTCCCACTAAAACATTAGCTCAATGTGTCTCGCTAAAACATTAGCTCAATGTGTCCTGCTAAAACGTTAGCTCAATGTGTCCTGCTAAAACGTTAGCTCAATGTGTCCTGCTAAAACGTTAGCTCAATGTGTCCTGCTAAAACATTAGCTCAATGTGTCCCGCTAAAACGTTAGCTCAATGTGTCCCGCTAAAACGTTAGCTCAATGTGTCCCGCTAAAACGTTAGCTCAATGTGTCCCGCTAAAACATTAGCTCAATGTGTCCCGCTAAAACGTTAGCTCAATGTGTCCAAACACAAGTTCAATATGACTTGCTATGGTGCATTATTGTCTAATCTACAGTATGATCAGGGCCGGTTCTAGACTTTTGGAGGCCCTAGGCAAAATTTTCTGTGGAGGCCCCCCTTTGAGATAAATCTTACCCACCATCATGAAATAAAGACTGAGGCTAGCAGACAGACATTAGGTATCTGCACCCCTCCTCCTCCTCCAGCTCGACTGATGTTGCCCAACCACCATTATTATTATAGTCATAGTTAGCCATGCTTTTCTGCCCATTTCTATACATGTATAAACCAGTGTTGTAAACTTTGATTTGGGGAATCAGCCAATCAGATCAATCTATTGCTGGAGAGGGGGGGGGCCCCCGAAATCTGTGATTTTGATTGGTTATATGATCACTGGCACGTAATGTCTCCAATGAGAAGTCTCTAAAACGTTAACACGTTTTCGAGAGTTATAAAAAATATTTGTTTAGCGAAGCTGGAGGCCCTAGGCATGCCGGAGGCCCTAGGCATTTGCCTTCTCCGCCTATAGGAGGCGCCGGGCCTGAGTATGATGCAGTATGATGTGATGCAGTATGTGATATACAGCATGTCACCTATAATTAAATTGTTTTGGTGTGTTTTGAACACACACACACACACACACACACACACACACACACACACACACACACACACACACACACACACACACACACACACACACACACACACACACACACACACACACACATCCTCCTTTTGTTTACAAACTTCCTATTGTTCACCTGAAGACAGACTCAAGACTGCCAAATTCACCGTCTTAATGAGCCAGGGGTGGAACACCTGTCATGTCGTCTCGGTGGCGACGACAGGCTAATGTTGTGTTGAAGTCGCCTTGCCAACCAGGACACGGGCTGACGCCATCACTTCCTTGGTTAACACCTGAGCTGCACTGCTGTCAATCTGAGAGGAACCTTGTTATCAGCTCAGCCTCCCAGTACTGTAGGTTATTACTGGCCTCAGTCTCGCTGAAGTTCAGTTGGAGGTAAACAGCTTCTTATTGTGATTGATATGTCCTCTGACAGAGGGCCTTAGCAGGGGCTAGATACCATCATCGTCTTCATCATCCATCACCTTCATCATCGTCCTCATCCTTACCTAATTGGTGCCAACGACGCTACACCTGAGAGGTAAATGAGTCGACATTGTGTGGGAATCTCCCTTTGACCACAATCCGTCACGCCGGCTGTCCGCTGCAGCTGCGGGAACAATTCTCGGAAAAAGGGGAAAAAATGTTTTCGTGTAACTGTCAACAGCGCAGAAGTCTTCCAGCCTTCCACTAATTTCATCCTGGTCCCTCAAGCCTTCACTTTTGTGGGAAGTGTTGCAGGATGAAAGCAAACTGACAACTGACAAATAAATGCAGGTATAAAAAACATGAAAGGCACACACTCTGTCAGGCTTGGGTGTCCTGTGTCTCAGGTACTTAAACGCTCTCTCTCTCTCTCTCTCTCTCTCTCTCTCTCTCTCTCTCTCTCTCTCTCTCTCTCTCTCTCTCTCTCTCTCTCTCTCTCTCTCTCTCTCCCTCACTCTCTCTGTCCATGTACTCTCTCTCTTTTTCTTTTCCTCCTCTCTCTTCTCTCTTTTCAATCCCTTCTCTCTCTTTTATACTTACTTAAATAACTAATAAATACATAAATAATAAATAAATAATAAATACTTAAATAACACTCACCTGGGCAGCCTCTCTCTCTCTCTCTCTCTCTCTCTCTCTCTCTCTCTCTCTCTCTCTCTCTCTCTCTCTCTCTCTCTCTCTCTCTCTCTCTCTCTCTGTTGTATTTACCACAATGCCGTTGGGTGTGGTGTGATGGCCGCCGTTTTGTCTCTTCATGTAGCATAGACAAGCATGCGCACACACACACACACACACACACACACACACACACACACACACACACACACACACACACACACACACACACACACACACACACACACACACACACACACACACACACACACAACTAAACTAAAAAACTAAAAAACAAACAAACAAACACCAACACAGCCATTAGCATACTTGCAGATGCGTCACATTTTATATTGCATTGCCAGTACTGGATTGACTAACAACCGGAGCACTACACTATCTGTCTGTCTGTACTGCCTGTCTGCCTACCTGTCTATCTGCTGCTCATCACATTCACTAACAGAGTTACAGCGAGAGCTCTTAATCCGCGTGACACGTATGTACTGTCACACGTTTTGTGCCTCTGACACGAGGCACATGTTTAGCGAGCTTAGTGAACGACAACCATTCTGGTTCCTGTGATTCGATGCACACGCGAGAAGACCGGAATCGTGAGGATGTTCAGAGTCCAAAAATCGGTTGGCTTTTGTCATCTGAAGAAGAGAACTGAGATGGAGAGGACAACATCGCTTGAGTCGCGACGTTGCGTACGAGGACCACATTACTGGGCTGTTATCGATGGCCAGTATTCACCGCAGCTAATTGAAGACATGACTGTGAGTCCACATCGTTTGCCGTTAAAAGGTTCCTTCACCGCTGAGATATTTTCCACACACTCCCGGGCCGCGACACGGAGATGGTTCTGGATGGCGGCCTGCAGGATCTGCTAGCTGAACCGCTCTAAGGCATGTGTGTTTTGATCCGCCTTTGATTCTCGCAACCAGAACTTTTATTAGCAGTGAGTCGGTTACAACCACTTCCTGTTTACACTCTTGGAACAGTGTTTTTTTTTCCATTGTGTCTTTCATCCTCATTGAATGTATATTCCTATTAGCACGCTTCAAGTTGTGTCTTTACAGCAGCAGATACTGCAGCGATGAAGCGTCTTTAAACAACATGTTCGTTGTGGTGTTGACGTTGTCCCTTTGAGTTCAGGGGACAAAACGCTGTGTATGAGTTTCAATTGAGTTTATACAGGGTTAGGGTTAGGGTTAGGGTTAGGGTTGTGTTGGAAAAATACAGGTAAGAGAAATATACGAAAAAATACCTTTAGAGATTTCCCCTTAAAAATGCCGTGTATCACCGCCACATGTGACGGGCACGTTACGGACACGTGAGGAGAGTCTGGTGCCAATAAAACAACTGAACCAAGCCAACCTGAACATTAGCTTGATGCTAACCACTTGTTTGGAACCGCGAGCCAGTAATCATCCACACCTGGAAGCCATTCCTCTCCCGCCGTAGCGACCCGCCTGGGCAGATACCTTACGGCGACATTGGATGAAAAAAAGAAGGGGAAAAACCAAAACAGCGACAAAGCAAAACAAAACAGAGAAGGCGCTCTCCGTCGCCACGGTAACTAGGGGAGGCGGGAGAGAGGGGGGGGGGGGGGGGGGGTGAGGGGGATAGAGGGCCAGAGAATGGAGAATGAAAATATAGAGAGAATGGAAAGTGAGAGAAATAGAGGATAGAAAGGTTTGAGATTATATATATATATACAGTATATATATATATATATATATATATATATATACAGAGAGAAGGAGATGATACTAGAGAGAGAGAGAGAGAGAGAGAGAGAGAGAGAGATAGAGATTCAAATACATATTTATATATAAATATATATATATATAATGTATATATATATAGAGAGATTCAAATACATATTTATATATAAATAAATAAATATATATAATGTATATATATATATATACAGGCATATCTTTTTTTTTTGTAAGCTTTGGTAATGCTTTTACTATGCCAACAATGCTAATACAATATAATATATAATTGAGAGAGGAGGTAGAGATTGGCGATGAGAGTGAGAATACAGAGGGAACAGCGAGAGAATGGGTTACGTGACATTAGTGACATCATGGTCCAGCCCGCGAGCCTCTGGGTCCTAATGTAGCCCGGGTGTGTGTGTTTGTGTTGGCCTGGGCCTGGCGTGCGTCTGGTTACCGCGGTGTCAGAATCCCTGAGCTCTCACAGACGTGTCCTCCGCCAGGAGCCCAGACAGAGAGCCGGTGTTTACAGCTTCGATTTCTGTAAGGGGCTTTAGGAGGTTCTGGAGATCCCCGTCCGGGTGCTGTCGGACTCTGTCACACGGGAAAAAACGGCTCTCTCCGAATTGTCACAAATATTTATGTGTGTGTGTGTGTGTGTGTGTGTGTGTGTGTGTGCGTGTGTGTGAGAGAGAGTGATTATCAATGTGAAACAATATCAGACTTTTAGATCAACGCGTAAGTCATTTTGCAGATGCTTTTATCCACAGCGACTTGCGTGAATTCAGACGGCATGTCATTAAGAGACAGCTAGGGCTTAGGGGGCATCTTCGCTGAAAGATACCTCGGGTAGAGAGTGGACATTGGTGTTTGAACCCAGCACCTTGTGGCTGGGAGTCCAGGGTTAGGGTTAGGGTTAGGGTTACCCTAATGACTACACTGTCCTGGTCCCTGAAGACCAGGTATGAGCTTCACTCAGCAACAGGGGGGGGGACCACATTCGGTGTGGTCCCCCCCCCTGGTCACATTCCTGTGACCGGACTGCTCACCTGGACCTTAATCCCATTTTCTCAACCATGAACGACCCCAACATCCCACCCCACCCTTTTGATCACTCCCCACTCCCACCAGTCAGCCCCACTGTACCTCTGTCCCATGAGCTCCCAGGTAAACAAGAGTCTGTTTACCTGACATTGTGCTTTAAGCTCACCTTTAGTTTCAGCGCGTGCTGTTTACATTAGTGATGCAAGGCTGGCTGGAATGCAGGCCCTGCCTTTGAGGAATTCTGTTGTACAAAAGGAATTGACTTGGCTTCGGGGCTCTCGTTGATAAGAATGTTGTTTTTACATTCTTGTCAAATGTCAACTGTAGAACCTGGGGTTGGACCATGCAAGAGTCCCTGATCACGACAAACATAACCCACATTCATGGGCCTGGTTAATGCTTAACTCTGCTGTACAGGAATACATGTAACACAGAGATCAGGATGACAAGAGGTCAACAAGAAGAGAGAGATGTCAGGCTGTGGGTCGGACAGGAGTCCAGCTCTCTGACTTCCTTTGAAACAAACACGCGATCCGCCACTGACGTGGTTGATCTACCAGTTTATATCGACAGACCGGTCTGTCTGTTGGCACATCTCATTGTGGTGATGGATTTCATACCTGGTGCTGCACCGAGGGGTGGGGCATTTTTTGGGACACTTACCCAATCGTGGTGGGTTATTTTGTACCAGAGTGACATGCACACCCGATGAATACGAACGTTTAGAAATTGGGGACAGGATAGTTTTATGTGATTACAATGTAAACGGGAGGCCCACCATACTATTCTCTGGTGGTATTTTTATCTTTTAATTCAGAATATGAAGTACCGCTTTCTGACATATTGCTCCTGGTGTGCTTCAGAGGGTCGGTCGTAATGTCATCGTTTGTCATCGTTTGTCATCGTTTGTGAAGTAGTTTGAGTCGAGTTGGCTTTATGGACACTTCAATGTTGCTGACAAAGTTCGACCTTTGACCTTTACCCGACGCAGCTGAAACTCAAGGGTTTATTTTTAAAACAAGGTCAGAAAGTCTAAATGCATTTTATTTTTTACCAGATACATTTGTAGTAAAACGTGTAGTTAGTAAACATGTTTGTTGACGATTGTCTTCAAGCATGCATGAATAAAGCATATTCAGTGTTGTAGTGACAGTATTAGTGAAGTGTATTACACATGTTGTGCCCAGTGGGCAGTGTGTTATCTACTAAATCACACTGAGGGACTAGCCATCTTGATGACTAAGAAGACCAGAAAGGCCCTGATCGCATGGGAACCCATCAGCTCTTGCCTCATTACTGCATCCTTCAGAACCAACAACAGGAGAGTGAAAGCTCACATAATACAGTGCCATGCACCTACCAACGATGCAGTTGATTATGTTAATGCCAGGTTCTATGACAGCTTGAACCACCTACTTGGTAGGTGGTAGGAGCCAGAGACTTCATTATCCTGATGGGTGACTTCAATGACCAAGATTGGAGGACGGAATGAGGGCTACGAGGAAGTGATGGCTTCAATTGCTACAATTGCTACTAAATAACTTCCTTCGGGCAGCGATGATTTTTTTGTTTGTTTTCAAGTTAACTTGCAGTGTGAACGCAATGTTTGTCCAAAGTAGGAAATCCTGAGAGTTGAAACATCCAAGTTCCGAGTTGCTTTGAACGCGGTAAAGGGCTACGTGCCCAAACAGTGCTCGCCGAGCGGCAGGCAACCAGAAAGGAAGGGAAGAAGGGTAGAGAGAGGGCAGGTGCCCCCTTTGAGATTTATCTGTGCACGTCCATGATTTACTCTATCTCTGCTTTTCCACGGTCTTGCCTCTGGACAGATCTGATCTGTGGACAGATGTGAGGGTCCACATGGTTTGAATCTGAGGGGGTTTAGTAACTCTGTTCGACACGTTGTCTCCTGTGTTTTACTAAAGAACAGAGGTCTCTGCTGGAGCTGGAGACTAGAGGTATAAATTCAAACTGCAGTTGGCAGTTCCTGCTTCACGCTCAACTCAGGAGGGAGAGGGAGGGAGCGGAGAACAGATTAACAAACCCAACCCTTACACTTAGTTATTGTACAAAAAACACCAAAATATTTCTGTAAACCATGGATTTCTCGAACCAATCAGGGAAGAGATTCCCTGGTTGGTCAGAAATCAGCTGACCAACAGATATTAGATGTTAGAACAGATATTCTCATAGAACATTTCACTCAATAGCTGACGTATGGTAATAGCATTTGTACGAAATTTCACTCAAATTACAGCTCTTGAATCTTAACTACAGCACCTTTCAAAGTCCTAATTACTGTGTATTTACACAGCACCCTGTTGTGTTCAATGCCTTGCTCAAGGGGAGTGGGTCAACATTGTAACACACAATGAGTCAATGAGTACTATACATTCTCCCCTGTCAGACATGGGCTTTACCGCCAACATGGTCGCTTGTCTTTTTTCTGCTTTCGCCGGTGGTTATGGTCTTGCAAATTGCGAAACTGACTTCTCTGACCCAATGAAATGACCTCATCGTTAAACTGGACCAACAAACAGCAAAACAACACAGCTCTTTGTCTCCATTCTGCCTTCTCTTTCCATCTCTTTTCACTTGCTTTTCCCTCTCGTTTCGACCTCTTTTCCTAGTTTTCCCCTCTCTCGTTTTTGACATCTCGCCATCCCTTCAGCAGTTCTCTCCTTCTGCTCTTAATCTGGTTGGTCAATAAATCACTATTTTTTTTATGTGTGTCTTTTGTGTGATTTAATGTGTGTGTGTGTGTGTGTGTCTCAGTATTTCCACATGTTGTGTGCATGTGTGTGTCTACATGTGTCATAGAGAGGGTGGGTGGGAGAGGGAGTGAGAGAGCTAGAGGGTGGATAACAGATCTCTCTCTCTCTCTCTCTCTCTCTCTCCCTTTCTCTCTGGTAGTAACCCTGTCTGATTCCATCTAAGTGATTCAGTGGTATCTGTAGCAGGTCAATATCTGAGGAATGCCGGTCAGTTATAACGTCGTAGCTCTGCTTCAACAACCTTAACATCCCGTAATATTCCATGGTTCCCAACCCCTCCTTGTATCACCACATTACACCATAAGCTGACTGCTGATTTGCGTTATTTTCATCTCTCAAAAGTGTCTTGCATCCACTCAGGTACTGAATGTAGGATACCCTAACCCTGGGAGACGCTGATGCTTGCTGCTTGCTCTACACTGGGAATATAACCCCTAACTCTGGCAGTATTAGTGCATATCACTACCTACTGAGCTACATAGGGAATATAACCAATAACCCTCTGAGTACAGTGGCCTTGATGTACATATTTTTCTACACAGGGAATGTTCATGTTGTTATTATGCGCTGCCACACACACACGCTAACACACACACACACACACACACACACACACACACACACACAGTAACACTCACAAAAACACAGTAACACACACAAAAACACACAAAACACACACACACACACACACACACACACACACAAACACACACACACAAAAACACACCGCATACACACATACACCACATACACACAGTAACACACCACATTTACACAGTAACACACCACATACACAAAAACACAAAAACACAACGCGTACACACAAAACACACAAAACACACCCACACACCCACACACACACACACCCACCCACACACACACACACGCACACACACACACACACACACACAGTAACACACACAAAAACACACCGCATACACACAAACACCACATACACACAGTAACACACCACATTTACACAGTAACACACCACATACACAAAAACACAACGCGTACACACAAAACACACGCACACACACACACACACACGCACGCACGCACGCACGCACGCACGCACGCACGCACGCACACACACACACACACACACACACACACAACACAACACATAACAGGGGGTGGGAGGCTCCCTGCTATTTCAGAGCACCCTCATTATCCTGGGCAGACAGAGAATAGCTTTCCTGTGTGTTGTGAAAACACACACTTTCTAAAAGGGGAGAGAGGGCCCTCTTGCAGCCTGGTGATGTAACCTCTTATATATCCGCTCTCTGTTGTGACGTGAAGGTCTTAATGAGCTCACTGTGACCGGGTCACCGCATGATGCCAGGTCAGGTATCTGCTCCCCAAACACACCTGGAGGAATATCTCATCTATCATTAGGAAACCCTCGATGCCTAATCATCTGCTCAGCTCCCGGTGTACATATGGTTTGGTATTGAACCATCCGGTGGAGAGTACCGCATCGTCTTCTGTCAACTGTCCTCTAAATTCAATGTAAATCCTGCCTATGTAAAGTGGCCTGAATGGCCCTGGTGTCTGAAGGCTAAGTTAAGTTAAATACACTTTACGCTTTGCCTTACTGTTTGACACTCAAAGTAATAGTCTCTAGATTTGCATGTAAATAAATGTCTGTTATGTCGCTGTATCTATCACCAACGGAGGTAACAACATGGTGATTGAGCCTATGGACCTTTTGCATTTGCAATATTATGAACGTTACAAACTGGGTGTCGGTGACGACGTTCCTGGGTAAAGAATCCCAAGCGACGGCCCATTAGTAGCACGTTTTCCATCACCCTGCAGTGGTTGTTCCGCCAGAGAGGGAAGGCAGAGCTTCAACTCACTTGTGTGTGTGTGTGTGTGTGTGTGTGTGTGAAATGTTTTTTTCTTCCAGTCTCTGCTAGTATCGCCCGTAAAACCCAATGCCCAAACCCACTGACGTCACACAGGAGAGACACTGTTTGCATCTGCGGGAAGTGAGGTCCAAAATCACACCTGCGTTTTTTTTTGCATCACTTATCAGCAGACTAATAGGTCCGAAACCTTCTAGATTGCCGCTTTAAATTGCGTACTGATCAATCTTAGATCATAGAAGCATGTGTTGAGGTTCCGCCCACCCAGTAGGACCCCCTGGAGATTCAACTGCGGATTAGTGTCGGTCTGAATTGCTTGGCTAGCTCTTAGCCCCCGGGGCTTGCTTGGATCCTTGGAGCCCTGGCTTCAGGCTTCATTTAGTCCAGAAACCAAGAACATTGAAATCATTTAGAGCTTGGCATCCTTTCTCCTCTCTCTCGTCTCTCTCTCTCCATCCATCTCCCTCTCTCACCATCACTCCCTCCCCTCGTCGTCTCTCTCTTAAAACCTCCCTACCGCTCTTAATCACAAATCTCCATTTCTCTCTCTCTCAAATACAGCTCTAGCCAAAGAGTTTTAGTATATATCTCTCATCTCCCTCTCTCTCTCTCTCTCTCTCTCTCTCTCTCTCTCTCTCTCTCTCTCTCTCTCTCTCTCTCTCTCTCTCTCTCTCTCTCTCTCTCTCTCTCTCTCTCTCTCTCTCTCTCTCTCTTATATTATTTCCGTCCTTCCCTCCCTCTCTCTCCAGGTCTGGTTCAGCTAGTATCTGTGTGGACTGGTCCCCACAGATCATGGCTTCACTAAATGGATGTTCTCTGCTCTTTTTGTAATCTATGCTATGGGGTGACGATACTATAATTAAAATAATGGTTAAGTTCAGGGTTTAAGGTCAGGTCTGAGGCAGGTTTAAGGTTAGGTTTTTGTGATGAGCATGTTAATCTTCATCAATGATCTGTGCTCTCTTTTACTTCATGGGTTAAGGTTAGGGTTTTGGGTTCAGGAAAGGGTTATGTTTACGGTAAGGATTAAGATGGGTCTTAAGGTAGGAGTTGGGGTTAAGGTCAGTGTTAAGGTTTAAGTAAGTGTTAAGTAAGGATGCAACATGTGACCACAGCAAGGCTGCCAGCCTGTTACCATGACGATACCATCAGTCAGCGCGGCACCACAATAGAACCCAAGGTACGATGACTTCATCACTTCACAACCCTCTGAGCCAAACCGCATCCGTGTGTGTGTGTGTGTGTGTGTGTGTGTGTGTGTGCGTGCGCGCATATCTTCCAGGCACTGGCAGTGACTCATGTGTGTGACATTAGCAGACCTCTGCGAAATCTGGATTTTGAGTTCTCTGTCCACATTCATGAGTTTACATGAAGAGATATTTCAGGGGTCAGGGCTGTGTGCTCACAGACCAATGGTGCTTGATTCAAATGGGTATGTCTGCAGCCTAAACCTGTAGGCATGCTTGAGCAAGATGCAACTAACTCCTACCTGCTTCCTTAATGCCTTGTCTCTGAATTCACTGAAAGTCTCTCTGGATCAAAGTGTAACTAAATGACTAAATAGATAAATTTTCTACAGTGACAGAAAAATAAATTTCTTCCACATAAATCTTTTTATTTTTAAGATGCTATTCAAATTTCTCCAGTTACTCTCTATTTTACCCTGGTTTTGAAACATTCATCCAATTTAAGGCTATTTTTACATGCTTAGTTCTAACCAAATCCGGTTTCCATGAAAACCACCCACTGGGGTTTCTTGCAGAGCACTGGGCTGCGGCTTTGTTGATTAGTGGCTTGGAAATATCTCTCTCTGTACATTTACATGTCGTCATTTAGCAGATGCTTTTATCCAAAGCAGTGAAATCCACAACATCAACACAGCACGGTCTTGCCGAATTGAAATTTGTTTGAGGCTGAGGTTGTTTACGTGTGTCGTCAAGATGGCCGACAGCCTAGCTCATTCAAATGATAGCATTTATTGTCATTGACAATGAATATTGGCATTTGTTGTCACATTTTTGCACAGGAAATATGTAAAAAAAAACATATTATTGATTAAAATCTGAGAAGGATGTTTATATTTGATGTTCATTGTGTCATTGCAGTTGTGGATTTAAAGCGTTGCTGGGATCACGTACATACTGACATGAAGTGAGAGAGAAGAGAACAGAAGAGCTTGAAGATGACTGGATGAATGGAATGGGTTTGGGGTGAAGAAAATAGATGAATGGATGACATTCAGAAAGGAATGTGGGCGGATGCATGTATATGTATGTACGTATATATGTATATGTATGTATATATTAGTGCTGTCAATAGATCTAAATATTGAATCGGATTAATCACAATAAAATTCTGTGATTAATCAGATTCATTTAGTTTTGTTTTTTTGCGGGTGGCAAAACAAATGCAGGTATGGAAGAATGAAATGCTAAAAGCAGTTAGAGATCAAGAGTTTTATTATTTTATTTGTTTCTTTTAGCAAAAAGGTCTCAGGGAGTGCTTGGTATTTCCCAAAACATTGATAGTAAGTAATATTAAGCAGACAACTGCATAAATAATATGTTACAAAATAATGTCAAAACTGATACTATGATTAATTAGTGTTAAAAACAATAGTGCACATTAAAGGCTCAAAATTAATCACATGCGTTAACGTGTTAACTTTGACAGCCCTAGTATATACTGTATGTATATCAGTGACGTGCGGTGAGGTTCGTGGCTGGGTAGCATCAATTTACCATTCAACTGGCTGCTTTCACATTGACTACTGGTTATGTTTCATATCCCATATCAACATTCTTTACACACACACAGGTAAGGTACATATTTAGCCAAAGAAGAACGTTACATTTATAGCGGCTCAGAGCGCATTTGCTCTGCAACCTCCGTGTGTTCTTAATTTGCCATCACAATTCATTCAATACAAATTAAAGTATATACAGTCTGCAACAAAAAGACAAATGTACTTATCTTATTTTATATACAAGATATAAAAATAATGGACAAGATAAGAAAAGTAATGGAAGACCGGCATCGGTCTTCCATTATTTATCACTTTTGATTATTTATCACTTTTGATTGAAAGTCAAGTTTTGAGAAATGTTTTAGCTTATAAATATAATCTTCCATTTTTCCAAAATAAAAATAAACGGACTGATGCAGTGCACTTGACTTTCTCTACTTGACTTTCTTAGCTAGCATATTACCCACAATGCCATTTGTCTGTAATACGTGGAGAAGAGCAATAGCAGAACAAGCCTGTGTGCTCACACACGCCCCCTTCAGTGAGGCAGAGGTACTGGCTGCCTCCCTTCCTGCGGCGTTATGTCAGATCAGCAAGACTAATATGTTATACACATACGTGAAATACATGACCTAGACTATGGAATGTGAGGACATAATAAAGTGTGTACAGCCATTCCATTGGTGACATACAGAGAGATCAATTGTATGCGCTCAACCGTTTGTGAGGGATTGCGCAATCTGAGAGGAGGCTCAGCTCGTCGCTGCCTCCCTTCGCATCTTTCCCCCGGATTTGAACAGGAAAATACACAAATTCAGCGATATTGACTATACAAATGATTGGAATGATACAAAATTACATTTCTATCACAGATCAGTGGACAAATATTTATTTAAGTTAAGTTTGGGGTTCCATTCCCTGTGGCGGGTGCCTTTAAAACGCATGCAGTGGAGTTTCTGTAAAATCTCTTTGTGAATAAAGACATTCAAACTAAAGCTACTTTTAAATGGCGGGGCTATGCTTAAATCGCAATGGTTGGTTGAAGTCGTTACGCTAGCTAATTCCCCCCTTTTGAGAGGATGAACTCATTCCTAGATTCATTCCTAGATTCTTTAATTCTAATAATCTTAATCATAATAATACTCATGTTAATAATAATCATAATATTAATAATAATAATAGAGTTTGGTTCAGCCAAGGTACATGATTCAAGGTACATTTCGGGGTGAGTCACAGGACGTCTGCTGTTGATCAGTGTGTTGTAGAAGTGGCGTCGTCTTGTACTGATTAATTAATATGCTTCAGTGTTTTAAGAGGGGACTAACCAACTAATGTCTGGATGGATGTACACCTGGGTCGGTATATGGATCGATAGTTAGATAGACAGACAGACAGATAAATAGATTCAAGATTCAAGTTTCAAGATTTTTAATTGCCATATGCAACAATGCAACACACACAATGCAATGGAATTCTTTCTCCCCATTCCCTCCCGCAGTTAGGTGGATGGATAGGTCTTAAGTCTCTTTTCATGTGAATATACTAATGTGCATTATACTAGTCTGAAAAGACTGTGTGTATATGTACACGTGAGTGTATACATGTGTGCACCCACCCACACACGTGTGTGTGTGTGTGTGTGTGTGTGTGTGTGTGTGTGTGTGTGTGTGTGTGTGTGTTTTCAACAGGGTACGACGTGAGCTTCCTTCGTGGCCGCAAGGCGATGTGTGAGTTATAGCTACTAATATGACCCAAGAGAATGATCTCTCTCTCTCTCTCTCTCTCTCTCTCTCTCTCTCTCTCTCTCTCTCTCTCTCTCTCTCTCTCTCTCTCTCCTCTCTCTCTCTCTCTCTCTCTCTCTCTCTCTCTCTCTGGGTGTGTGCACAACCGAGAGTGTATTCACACTATGGCCTCTGAGGAGGTAATGTGTTTTACGATGGCAGTACACTGTTTTCCTTTTCAATTAGAGTGCCGACATAACTCTAAACATATCTCACAAAATGTTGCTGAACATTACTCCACACTCTAAACATAACTCTGAACTTAACTCCAAACATAACTCTGAACTTAACTCTAAACATAACTGTATAATCTGAACTTAACTCTAACCATAACTCTGTACTCTGAACATAACTCTAACCATAACTCTGTACTCTGAACATAACTCCAAACATAACTCTGTTTTTTTTATGTGTGACTATAAACATGACCATGACTGTAAGCGTTGCGCTGGGCCACAGAGGAATGCGTGGTGTTTGTCGTCTTGTAGTACAGATTTTATGATGGGCGGAGAGGGTGTGAGGACTGTTAGGAAGCAATGTAAATACTGGGTCCGGGCGGACCTTCCAGAGGACCTCTGTCTTAGTTTGGACTTAGTTTAGTTCAACTGCTTCAATTAACCTGCCTCTTGTTGTTTGAAAAACAACTTTGACTCTAGGAGAGAGAGAGAGAGAGAGAGAGAGAGAGAGAGAGAGAGAGAGAGAGAGAGAGAGAGAGAGAGAGAGAGAGAGAGAGAGAGAGAGCACCAGAAAACCAGATGTTTAACTGAACGTATAGTGCTGAGTCGTCCACCAGTAACTGTTGTCTCATACAATCACAGCTCTTGTGTCTCAATGCTGTAAATTCCTCCATCAGGAGTTCTCAGGACATATACTGTATATATATATATATATATCTCCTTACATGTAGTCGTTGAGCAGATGGTTTTATAAAACATGACTTCAGAAGCAAGGCTGAGAACAATCAAAAAGCACACAATCAAATCCAAATGCTACATGACCTACTTTCTAAAACAACTGGAAAGAGGGCAGAGTAGCTTTGGGAATCTTTATCAACTCTGTAGATCCCACCGCGGTACACTGCAACGTCGGCAGAGAAAATATCTGCAGACGGTGGAACGTCATCCGTCATCTCGCCTACGGTTCATCACCTCTTCACCTCGGACCTCTCAGCACTCTCACTGTCTATATATCAATAGATCAATGCTGGTTCACTTTTCAGACCCTGCATACAGAACAGAACTCACAGGGACAATTCACTAGTTTACCTCCACCACTCAATTCAGGATGAACTCAACCATGCAACCATGTGCAACATGTTGAATGCACTATTGTAAGTCACTTTGGATAAAAGTGTCTGCTTAATTCAGATTCAGAAAACAGATTCAGATTTTTTAGATTTTTTAATCACTGAAATGTAATGTAATGCACAGTTAGAAAAGTTAGACTGAATTTGCTCTTGCTTCTCTTACTTCACCTAGAAACGATATTGGAGCATTATGACTGCAATAATTAATATGAAGAAGAATGCATGCATTTATACACATATACATACAACAAGCCTTAAGCTTGTTAGAACTGGTAGAGAGAGAGAGAGAGAGAGAGAGAGAGGGGGGGAGAGAGAGAGAGAGAGAGAGGGGGAGAGGGGGAGAGAGAGAGAGAGAGAGAGAGAACAGAGAGAGGAAAAAAGTGAAAAACGAGAGATAGAGGGACTGATTAGGAGTTGAGTAATCGGTCAGCATACACCCACACACGTGCACACACACACACACACACACACACACACACACACACACACACACACACACACACACACACACACACACACACACACACACACACACACACACATACACACACACACACACACACACACACACACACACACACACACACACACACACACACACACATCCACACTGACACATGTAGGGTACATGTATATCGGGGTCAGAGGTCGTTGTATTTTTTCTGACTGGGGGAATTAAAACGTCATCACACAGTCCCCGCTCCTTCTTCAGAAATAGAAGTACGTTTCCCATTATACATGGTTATGTTTGGATATTAGTGTAGAGACTGTTAAGTTTAGGTGTCAGGTAAAATATGGCTAAGTTTATATAGTAGGTTAGAGATGATTACGTTTAGGTATTAGGTTAGAGATGGGTACTTTTATGTAGTAGGTTAGAGATGGTTATGTTCAGAAACACCCAAGCCCAAGACTCATGATCTTACTTTTAAATGTTTGGACACTACGAGGTTTGGACTGTGTGTTGTATTGTATTAATTTGAACTTAAATGTTATTCATAAGTGTCACAGTGTGACAACTTTCCTTCGAGACATTAAAATCTTATCTTATCATAGTTTAGGATATTAGGTTAGGGTTGAGAAAGCAATGCATCATGGGAATAATGACCACAACTGTCCATCTTCACCTCTTCACCTCTTCACCTCAGGTCACTGTCCATACGTCAATGCTGGTCCACTTCACCCTGACCACATGTTACAGGAAAAAACAACAATTAAATGATCCTAGCTTGTCGGAGTGACCTCTGAACTCTGCACACCCCGGCCTCCATAAAGCCCTGACCTTTATTGTAAGTATCTCCTGGCAACTTAAGTGACGCCGCCGTTTAACTGCACCTAGCGCGAGGGCTTATTAGCTGTTTGTTATGAAACACAATATGTTATGTCACTAAGTGACATAGCTTGGATAACTAATTCTCCCACTGGCACCCCACCCGAATGCTAAGCTAATGGTTGTGTCGGGCCAAGGGGGAGCGAGTGGAGATTGCTGTTGTCAATTAACTTAATGGTTGGGATATTAGTTGAGATTCGGGCTCTGCTGGAGTACCCAATAATGACATGGCCATCGGTAGAACCACTAACCACACACAGATCACATATCATACAACAGTTATCCCTGGCCCAGTGTGACCCAAAAAGTTAATCAACTCAACAGGAGAAAATTACCAAAATGGACTTGTGATTGTGTGTAGAGCATCTGGACTTGCAGATAGAACTTTATGAGATCCTCTTACTCTAGTTCTATACCTGTTATATGCTATACACCCTTGTTCAGCAGCCTGATGGCCTGACTGTGGAAGCTGTCTCTGAGTCTAATTGTGCGGCACTTGATACTGAGGTATCGCCTGCCTGACGGTAAAAGTGAATAAATGTCGTGGCTGGGGTGGGCAATGTCTTTTATGATGCGTTTGGCCTTGGCCACGCACCGCTTGTTGTATATATCCCAGTAGGTCGGTGACAGAATTCTACAGTATTTCTCTGCATTATATTTGTATAGGTAACGGTAACCGTGGTAACCACAGTTGTAAAGATAGAGAGAGATAAGGATCCACTGCAGGATGGTAAGGAATGCATAGAGTCAAACTCTCGCTACACTGACACTACGATACAGTCTGGAACAAACTTTATTTTTAATGTGGTTTGTCCAAGTTATAACAAAGTCTGTCTTTTCCAAAAATAACCCCCAAAACATGTATAATATACTTAATCCCTTGAGAGGCGTGTTCAGGTCAAAGGTCACAGATCACTACAGATTACTGCTCTGCTCATGGACACTCAAGAAATCCCTCAAGACTGTGTGTGTGTGTGTGTGTGCGTGTGTGTGTGTGTGTGTGTGTGTGTGTGTGTGTGTGTGTGTGTGTGTGTGTGTGTGTGTGTGTGCACGTATATTTGGATGGGAGTGTGTGTGTGTGTGTGTATGTGTACGACCTTGGAGGAAGTATGTGTGTGTGTGTGTTCACACACGTGTGCTTGTGCATGCATGCAATTTTAACTGTGATTCATTTGAGTCAACATGATCCGCATGAGGTAAGACCACCTGCATCTCTACAGGGGGTGGGGGGGTGGTCAGAGAGATGCGGGGACTGATTATCTGTCAGCCTACTTACATACACACACACCACACACCACTTATCTGGAATAACAATATTGACCCCAGTTTTGTAGAGAGACTAGTGCTGCAGGGTTAGGGGTTCTATTCCCTGTGAAGCTCAGAAAATACAGCAGGGCACCAACACTGCCAGGTTATGTGTTCTATTCCTTGTTTAAACACCAACAGGTGGAGCAATGCAGTAAGGCAGGTATGCTACGACACCTCAGAATCCAGGAGTTCGTAGTGACCGAGAAGTCACAGAAATGAACATTCTACAACGTTCTCTCCTGTGAGCAGACAAAGAAACACCAGCCAATGTGATTTACTCTCTCTGGAGCAGCACGAAGGAGTCAGGACTGTTGGTACATTACACAGAGCAGGTACCTTACACAGAGCAGGTACCTTAGACACAGCAGGTTACAACTACTGGTGTAGATCAAAAATTAAAGTTAATGGTCCATTTTAACAGTCAATGTGGTTCGGGTTAGCACGCGAGCCAGCAGCTGGTGCTGGCAGGGGAAAGGGTTTGGTTGTGTGTGTGTGTGTGTGTGTGTGTGTGTGTGTGTGTGTGTGTGTATGTGTGTGTCTAATGGCCACCATGCTGGTTTACCCTTAACCTGTTACCCTAGAGCCCACCACCATGAAAATATACCTTTTGAAAATCAGCTTTGGCTGAGAGTACTTAACAATACTTAATCCTTGGGGAAATTGTGGAAAGATTTTTGTTTGTTTGAAGACCCTCGCCTAAGTTTACTAATTAGAAAACACCACGTCTTATATTGTAGTATAGCTGGGGAAAAACACTTGAACGCGGAGGATTCGTGATAAAGCGATCCGGACTGATTAACGGCTGCCTAAAGTGTTCCGGTGGTCATGAGAAAAGACTGAAGTGGGGAAACCGTTGCTTCAGTCTGGATGCTAAAAGACCATTTTCCCTGCACTATTATAGATGGAGAACTTTCAACAGCAACCCTTGCTTACCTTACCTATCCTTAGTAGGTAGTGACCTGACCGTTAGACTGGTTGATAACATCATGTGTTTACCTGGGCGTCACATACTTTCACTTCCTGAGCCCCGAAGGTAGGTTTATGTCATGAGTGAGTGACAGCATACCTAACCGCTGATGATTGGCTGTGACACCTCCCCCTTGGGACAGCTGGAACCCTCCCCCTGGGTCCCTCTCCACCAATCAGGTCAGAGCTCAGGAATGTTCTGATCTGTCTGATAGAAGAACTTGGTATTATGCCAAATCAAGGTTTCTGTTACCCCCTGTGTTTCCAACTGACATGGGACAGTCCTACATCACCACCAATTGATTACCAATTGAAAGATACTAATGTTACATTTGAATTGCCCAGAGCCGAGAGCCATGGCTGCTTAGACAACCATGTCTCGAAAAAGCACAAATGGTGTGACTATGTGACTATGTGATTATGAATGTGACAATCATCTTGCAGCAGTAGTTGTAGAAGACGGCCTTAGAAGCTCGGACATATAGTGCTGGTGGCCGTTAATATGAAGTTATTACATTTTGATTATGGATGGAAACTTAAGAGAACTGAAGGGTTCCCTCCAAGGTTTTTGTATTCCACACACACACACACACACACACACACACACACACACACACACACACACACACACACACACACACACACACAATCCTTTGGGGGTGATGGGCCAGATGTATCATTCTGTTCTTATGAATTGATTAACATTCATATGTTGGAGACGAGGGGGAACGAGGGGCGAGCTAGGGGCTGACGGATGGAGACCTCTGGCACACAGTCCAAATGTGGGGGAGGAGAGGAAGGGAGAAAGAGAGAGACAGAGAGATGGATAGAGATATACAAAGGAGTAAGTTAAATGGAGACAGAGAGAGGGAACCAAATCGTCCGAATCTTGCAGCAGGAGAGATGGAATGAAGTGAAGTTGATGTGGTGGGCGAGAGAGAAGAGAGTGTGAGTGGAGGGAGAGAGAGAGAGAGAGAGAGAGAGAGAGAGAGAGAGAGAGAGAGAGAGAGAGAGAGAGAGAGAGAGAGAGAGAGAGAGAGAGAGAGAGAGAAGGATTCTAGACCACTGCAGACCCTCCAGGTGTCCATCATGTAGTCTTGAGATCAGGTAACTCCCCAGGTTGGACACCAACACCCTAGCAGCTCGTTTGTCTAAACTCAATGAGAACTTCTCGGCTGTCCGGGGGGGGGGGGGGGAAATAGATGTCCCTTCTTCCATAATCCCCTCGGATCTGTCCTCAATCACACAGGTTTTTTAACTATTATTTGTGCTAACCAGGGGAATACTTTCCTCCGTAATCTCCGGCCAAACCCCCCCTCTTCGGTTTTGCAGGCCGTTTGACGAACTTTGCACATTAAACTGTCTGACAGAAACACTAAAACATTCAGACTGGAAAGTTTGTGCAAAGCCAACAAATCATTGCTGTTATTTGTCATAGAAATGGTCGGTAGTCTCATGTAGGAATGGGTGGATAGCTGTAGAAACGGTTGGTAGTCTCCCAGGGAGAATCTGTAGTCCTCTGTGGTGTGTATGTTGTCGGTGGCTGGTTGAAGCAGCCTCACCTGGCCCGAGTCAGACTAGAGTCTGTGGCAGGGTTAGGCTGCACACCTATGGGTCCTTGGTGATCAAGGCCCAGAGGTTAAAGAGGGTAACACACTTTTGGGGAGGAGCGTGGAGCACTTACCACCTGCTTGAACACTCTCAACCTTACAATAAGCCGGTTCTACTCATCTGTGTCCTGTGTCCCTCAACTCATCCATGTCCTGTGGTCGGAGGAGCCCAAAAACGACACTTTAGTCGCAGGTAGCAGGGTCGAATGCTCATCTTTGAAATGGTTGGTAGTTGTAGGAACAGTGAGCAGGCATCACAACGTTTGTTAGTCCTAGAAACGGTCGGTAGTAGTTACCTGGTAGTAGTTTCCCTAGACCTTGTTACACGTTATACGTCCCTACATTGCGCTAGGCTACACCATGTTAGGCTAGACCACGTTATGTTACACCATGATGCATTACCCTAGATCACGCTAGCAGTAAAAAACATGCCAGGCTATACCACATCTAAAGAAGCCAAGGTACTATGGCTTAACCTCTTCCTCCTCCTCCTCCTCCTGCTTTTCAAGTCTTTGTTAGCTTGCCCTCGTCAGCTGTCTGCTGGGAATTATGAAAGCTTGAGTGAATTGAGAAGATCCAATTAGTCAAATCCTGACCCCCGCCATGGGCTAGCGGCCTGCTTAGCGGACAGTTGGGCTGAGCTTCGAGGGGATTGGGTCTGTTTTGTTTTCTTTAAGTTGAAAAGGGCACACGATTGGTTATCTGAATGTGATGGATGATTTGATTCGTTGGGTGAGGGGAAATGTGGAGATTCCATGGTGCCGTTCTGTTTAAATTGTTATGTATGTCCGTTTAAATTGTTATGTATGTCCCTTGTGTTTATTAGGGTAATTGAGATGCAGTTTGACCAATGTTTGCCTGAAGGGCTTAAGTTGTATCCAACGTGACCGACCAATGATAGCATGCGAGAAGGCGGGACATAAGGCGAAATTTCAAAGTAATCTAATGTGCCGGCAAAGTAATCCCGGCTGACGCATTTTTTAGGTCCCAAAAAGAGGACATGTTTGTTTGTTTATGCTATTGTAACGTGGGACATTTGGTCACGTGCATGTGCAACAGTCAGTGTCCCACAATGGGCTCGAACTGACGACCTCCGGCATAAGAGACGCTCTAAAACCCATAGGCCCTAGCTTCATCGAGTGAGGTTTACCACTGCACAGCACCACCTGCTAGCGACCATTACACATGCTATTGCTAAGTTGTGTTTGTGCAGCACACTAGCATACCAACATACATTTAAATCAACACTAGTTGGACGAGGATCAATCCATCCGCCATTATTTGACAACCTTACCAGATGATGCCAAAGCTCACCTATAGCGGCGTGCTTCTTTCACAAAACACGGAAAAGGGAAAAAGGAGCCGCTACCATAAACAAGCGGAAGGAGGTTTGTGGGCTGGAAGAGAGCAAACCAAACTGCACTTGGTGAGTGGGAGGCGAGGATGGGCTTGTTGACAGCCAGGCCTGGGAGATCGAGATGACCAAATGCGAAAAATATGTACCGTATATTAGCGACCCATTTACTGTTATCTTTCAATACGTGGTGGAAAAAAAAAGCCTGTGGGGTTTGTGAAATAGTGAATAGTTGTGGTCTCTGGAACAGTCTTAACGGTGATAAACAGGGGGAACGGCCTGGAAACTGGACTAGGTGCCGACTAGGTAAACATCGCTCGGTGTCGGGGATCACCCGCTTAGCGAGGCCTTTCATTTTCTGGGGCGTTGAAGAGCCACAGAACGATTGAGAAACATTAAAACCCATTCCACCAGAGACCCCAATGCTTTCTCAGAACGTTGGGCTTGGGCATTCCAACATCAGCACTATGATATACAGTTTTTTATAAATATCAATGCCATTGTCGTTCGAACGCCAGTGACACCTAGCTAGTATATACACCGACCGCTCGGCTACAGAACGTGTTCTCAGGTGACGTCAACCCGTAACTCTAGATTTCGGAAGGTAGAGTTTGTGTCCCTAGTGTTTTAATTGCTTGGTAATGCGTTACTGTACTGTATACAGGGGTGTGTGTTAGCTGTCCATCTGAACTCCCGGGTCTGTGTGTGTGTGTGTGTGTGTTGTGGAAACAGATCATTAATACTCTTGATACTGTCAGTCTTCAGCCCCCAGATAACCAGCCAGACACACACACACAATACACCATATACCTGTTTGGTTCTGACCTCTGTTGCCGACAGAGCTGCTTGAATGGGAGCAGAGAGGAGGAGCTCTGCTGTCCGTCACATCAAAGCTCCACCGATTGGTTGCCATGGAGATGGGAAAGATACACACATGCACTTATCAACACAAGC
>CM051015.1:7788845-7793845 GCA_027704905.1 Muraenolepis orangiensis | reverse complement strand
ATCGTAGAGCTCTCTCTGATTCGGTCTGCCTGTCTTTTAGTAATCAACTACTTAAAATAACCACTATTAAAAAATAACCACGATTCAAATCTGCTCTATTTGCCTGCCTGTCTGTCTGCCTCTCTGTATGCCTACTTGACTGTATGTCTGTCTGTATTTCTCCCTCTCTGCGCCCTCCAATGTCGATTTTTATTTCACTGATTTGTATTAAAACACAACAAATGTGTAATTAATCCAATGACTTGATTTATTCAAATGTTTTCTATTGAGATATGTTAAGTCCTGCCCTTCTGGTGGTAGAGGAAGTTAAATCAAGCGCTGACTGATTCCGGTGGTGTCTGGTTGACAAGCTAGTTTCCCTCTCTGACACAACGCTGTTTATACTTCCTGTCTGTCTCTCTGTTTGTCTGTCTGTTTGTCTGTCTGTCTGTCAGATTGTTTTGGGGCATTGTGTACAGTGTAAAACACACACACACACACACACACACACACACACACACACACACACACACACACACACACACACACACACACACACACACACACACACACACACACACATAGTGTTTTATGACTGATGTTTGTCTGTGGAAGATGTGAGTCCTGCTCTCTTATTTCCATGGGGGGAAATAAAATGTCCGTCCCCGCCACAACAGTGGAATGAAAGCATTTCACCCACTGGTCAGACCAGACTAGACTAGACCGGAAAAGGGAAAACACTTCTTTCTATTCCTGGGCGGAGACTTCTGATTTCCAAAAGCTTCTTAGGACAGGTTAAAGTGTTGGAATCGTTTGAAATGGTATAGGTCATCGATGAAATACAGCACGGTTCACGCATTTGGGTCAGAGAGATGAGAGATGGTTTTGTTTTGTTGAAGTGTTATGTGTATGTACGGATCTGATGGAAAGCAGTGCATCATGGGAGCCTATCCAGTCGTTTCTGGTTTTTATCCCCGACGGCGTGGAAAGGGTTTTTCTGGAGCTAAAAACACACATTGGAGCATCCAGTGGAGCTTTGTAACCACATCTCTGACACACCCTCAGTCTGGCTTGTAGCATTTAGCTTGAGACTGTACACTAAAGCACCCAAAGCGCACGGCCATGTTTGGACGTGAAAATGATGTTTTTGAATATTGTCGTGTTCAAAATACTTCAAAGTACTGTATAAGCATGGGCTCTGCTTTGTCAAAACAATATGAAGATAGTTCTCTTTGTGTCGTGCCACAAATATGATGCGCAATTCGCTCTCTGTACGCTTTGAGCTTTAGACCGTGAACAGGTCTATGTCTCCTGATTCTGTAGTAGACCAGGACCGAGAACCAGACCTGACTGGACTGTGTTCATAGGAACGCAGCATCCTCCACCAGTCCTCTCTCCACCCTCTCCCCTTCCCTTCTCCTCTCTCCTCATCCCCTCTCTCCTCCTCTGTCCTCCACCCCTTTCACATTCTCCACTCAGCTCCCCTCCTCCCTGGTGGTGAGGTGATCAAAGCATTTGGCCATGCACTATCAGTGGCTTTATCACCACACCGCGTGTGTGTGTGTGTGTGTGTGTGTGTGTGTGTGTGTGTGTGTGTGTGTGTGTGTGTGTGTGTGTGTGTGTGTGTGTGTGTGTGTGTGTGTGTGTGTGTGTGTGTGTGTGTGTGTGTGTGTGTGTGTGTGTGTGTGTGTCGCCGTGTGTATATAAGTAGCTTACGTTTTGGTGTTGAATTGTTGAATGTTGTTTAGAATAAGAAGGGAACCATGTAGTGTAAATCACACATAAAACCAGTCAGTTGGAAAGTAAACAGAGCCTGGCTGTCAGTATGCGCGAGGCGACAGAGGCCGTACTGTAAGTCCAACTTGGCCGGACTGTACGTGTCTCAGTCAGTCTGTCTTATGCGTCATACATATATTGAAAAAAGACGGTATGGAAATTCCTTCGAAGTGTTATTCTTGGCACGCGTCGCGAATTCCAACACCTGGCGACTCTACGGCAGACACACACTTCCCTTCTTTATGATCCGGCTCCTTGACACGCTCCACACACACACACACACACACACACACACACACACACACACACACACACACACACACACACACACACACACACACACACACACACACGCACGCGCGCGCGCGCGTACACACACACACACACACACACACACACACACACACACACACACACACACACACACACACACACACACACACGCACACACACACACACACACACACACACCACGCGTCGGCGCTAGGACCAGCCCGGCAACGGGGAGACTGTGGCTCCAGCTCCACTCAGGTTCGAGTCCCCCTCAGTACGGTCCTCCTCGTCTGTCGCCTCACAGGGATATCTCTCCGTGCGCTCCTCTTTTTATCTCTCTTCAGCGGATTCTATGATGGACCCTTCCCCGGTTCTTTGCTTTCTTGGGTTGGATACGGTCGCCGGGTAACTTTGGAGACATAGGATGAGGACATATCATTTGATTTTGAGATCTATTTGATGGAGATGTAAGTGCGCTCTACGTCGCGCGTGGATCGGCAGTCTTGATGGAAACGATGTCGCCTCAGCAGGGAAGCATGGCACAGACCCGCTCCGGGTTAACCGGAGAGGGCAAGGTCGAGAATAAAAAGGTAATATTGTTGTTATTATTATTATTATTACAACTGTTGTTGTTGTATAGTTTGTGGAAGTCAAGGGAGAGTTTGTGTTGCATTAAGACCCGGGCCGGTTAACCAGAGAGGGCAAGGTCGAGAATAAAAAGGTATTATTGTAGTTATTATTGTTATTATTATTATTATTATTATTATTATTATTATTATTATTACAACTGTTGTTGTTGTGTATACTTTGTGGAAGTCAAGGGAGAGCTAGTGTTGCATTAAGACCCGGGCTGCTGTGATTGTCGCGTGTGCGCGTCTCTGCGCACGGTAACCGTTTCTGTGCCATTCTGCCAATCTGTGGGAATGGAGTAAGTCCAATGAATAGATCTGACGACAAGTCATCCCCTTAGTATTATGTTCCACGCAGTCTTTCAATAATGAAGTAGTTTCTTTTCTTTTTTTTTTAACAGTAAAACCCATTGATCTGCATAAGTTGTCTTCTGGGCTGTAAGTGACATTTGCTTTTTATTTATTTATTTAAATATGAGTAACTTTTATTTTGTAACGGTCCTGTTAAACAAATAGTTAAGACAAAGAGTGTTGGATTGTACATTCAAAAGCTGGGCTAGTCTCTTATTTTCCCCTGTTGTGACTTCATCAAAACGGTACGGTTGTAAAACACTGAGCTGTAAAACTTTCCATAAGCCTACTCGGTGTGTGTGTATGTGTGTGTGTGTGTGTGTGTGTGTGTGTGTGTGTGTGTGTGTGTGAGAGAGTGTATAACGAACATATGTGTCATGTGTCAATATTAGATAAATAATTAATACATCATTTCATGTACATCATAAATGATTTGGAAATATATATATTATAATAATAATATGTACTAAATGCTAATTATATATAAAACGATGTAATTAATGTTTATAATGTCATGACGATTAACTAAATGTCATGTCATTTTTCGTTTCAAGATTTAATTAGGCCTAAATTATTATTATTTATGCATGTGTTGTCACCGCGCTTAAGTGGTCCCCGTTGTGCCGACAACAGGAGGCTGATCGGGCATCTTCTCCTTGTTGGTTTCCAATAAGCTACTACCACTAAAGCTTGGTGGGGATGCTGTTCAGCCATCATGGTTTTATTAAGTTTGAATATTATTCATAAGTCAACCCAGACCTCAATACCGCAGTGTTTTTGTTCCTGAACACACACACGTACACACACACGTACACACACGTACACACACGTACACACACACACACACACACACACACACACACACGCACACACGCACGCACGCGCGCGCACGCACGCACACACACACACACACACACACACACACACACACACACACACACACACACACACACACACACAGACACACACACACACACATACACATACACACTCGGCCATTGGCCAATCTCTGATGAAACTATGACATCTCTACCAGCTAATCAGCTCAAATTCAAGTGAACAGCGCCTCCTCCGATCCGTGTTTAAAATGTGTAACTGCACCCTCAACCGGCAAATGGCCTGGTGGAAAACCCCCGGAGCCCACTCTGTGATGTGGTCACATGGTTTTCCAAGATTTGTTATTTGGCATTTGCTTGTGATCTAAATGTAGGGAACCTTACCTCTGTCTGTGTCACTTGGCTTATTTTGACTCTATAACCTGTACTACTTTAGTGGCACCACAAGTTTTCTTTGGGTTTATCGTGCAACGTTCCTCATAAATCATACTCATACCCACAACAAAAATGTATAACTGGCAGTAGTCTATAAGTCTGAGTTCACCCTCGTAGATGCCTTTGGATCTGACACTCCACACCTGAATGCAGAATGTCCACATGCCAAACCCACTAGATTGTGATAGTTTGTATACCTGTTGCCAAATAAACATAACATTGTCTAACAGTTATATATATATATATATATATATATATGCTGTATATATATATATATATGTGTTTTATGCTATAATTACTCTGTGTTACTTCTGCACAGACTAAGAACATTGCTATTTGTTTGTCAGTTGTTACTGTCTATATTGACAGCACTATTGCTGTTGTCTGTACCTCTCTGGGATCTATACATAGATACAAGATACAAGCTATTTATCTCCATCTTATCTCTCTCTCGTTCATATTTTATCATATGTGATCTTATCTTGGTCATGGAGGAGTTTGGCGATGGACTAACACTAATACTGGACTAAACTGGAATAGACACATGAGATAAAGATAATAATACTTAAAACACATATCATAATAGCTGTCTTGCTGGGCTGCAGAGTTGCTGACTTTGTCCAGCAGCCCGTCCCGTCCCTGCCTTGCTCAGGGACTCCTAAACAGGTTCAGTCCACTCAGGAATCAAACCTGTTGATTTGGGAAGACGAGTCTTACGACT
>CM051015.1:7781345-7783845 GCA_027704905.1 Muraenolepis orangiensis | reverse complement strand
AGAGATAGAAGAGACAGAGTCAGCCTGTCATCATCTGTTCTTTTCCCATCATCTGTTATTTTACCCCAAACAACAGCAACAGCAACAACCAGTATAGTAATTCAATCCACCATCTAACACCTTCTTTCACTTTTTTTCTCCCCCTGTGTGTGTGTGTGTGTGTGTGTGTGTGTGTGTGTGTGTGTGGCAGGTCTGCGGGCCAGCTGAAGGTGAAGAGCGTGGTGCGTGTGTGTGAGATGTGGCTGTCCGACTGCATGGAGGAGGTGTGTGAGGGCAGCACCAGCCCAGAGAGGAGCTTCGTCCTGGGATGGCCCACCTGTAACTCTGTGGTCACCTTCAGGTAACACGCACGCACAAATGCATGTACGAACACACACGCACACACACGCACGCACGCACACGCACGCACGCGCGCACACGCACGCACGCACGCACGCACGCACGCACACGCACATACACAATCATTGCGAATGCCGTTTGATGTCGTACATCAGCAGCGCCATCTGTACATCCTGCTGAACGAGGACAGTGTGTTCTCTGCTCCCCAAACATCTCAACCACAACACACATAAATCCTCCTCACTGCAGCTCAGAGAGAGAGAGAGAGGGAGGGAGAGGGAGGGAGAGGGAGGGAGAGGGAGAGGGAGAGAGGGGGAGGGAGAGGTCGGCGGGGAGAGCAAGAGAGAGAGAGAGAGAGAGAGAGAGAGAGAGAGAGAGAGAGAGAGAGAGAGAGAGAGAGAGAGAGAGAGAGAGAGAGAGAGAGAGAGAGAGGGTGGAAGAGATGCTTGGCCACAACTTGTCATGAACTCACTCATCAATACAAACACATACTTACTAAGCATGCCTAAACACACACACACACACACACACACAGCATACGTGTTGGGCCGACACATTTCCTTCCAGCCCGAAGGAACAACCATCTGAACATACAGTACGTGAACATGATTGCACACAAGCAGCCGGTATGCAGCAGCGGTGGATGTGCGTACGTCTGCGTTGTAGTCCTCAGGCCGTGTGTTTCACAACAGAGGGTGAGACACGCCGTCTTATCAAACACACCTCAGAGGACACACCGAGCACACGACATATTTTGCAGGTTGTCGGAACGCGGGGCGCACTGCACCGCTCCGTTTGTTGAAGCCTCCCTGCTTAAAGCACAGCGGCGCTTTTTAAGCAACCACAGAATGTTTTCACCAACACCTGTTGAGATTGAGATTGGGCGGATTTTCTTTGAGTTACACGTTTTTTTTTACTTTAAGGATATTTTGGACGACTTCCAAGTTGCTTTCTGTCTAGCGCATCGGGTTATGTCAAGGGCGCTTTGCGAAAATGTGAGCAAACTGTGCTGTTGCTGTCGCTAACAATGACAGAGAACAGCCATTCAGGATCCAACTCTATCGAAACCCCTTCTAACTCCTTTGAAATACTTTGTCATTCTCATCCTCCTGACTCCAGTAGTCCCCGGTGTCTTATCAAACACCTCTTTCCCTTCTAGCCCTCTACTCCTAACTCCCTCTTACTTCTCTTAGCCACTTTTAACTCCCCCTAACTCCTGTAGCCCTCAATGTCTTATCAAACACCCGTTTACCTGTTTAACTCCTTCTAACTCGTGTCTCTGCCCGGGCCGGCAGTTTAGCTCAGGAGGTAGAGCGGTCGCCTCACACCCGGAAGGTTGCTGGTTCGATCCCCGCTGCCTCCTCCTAGCAAAAGCTGTCGAGGTGTCCTTGAGCAAGACACCCTAATCCTAACTGCTCCTGACATGCTGGCTGTCTCCTTGCATGGCTGACTCCGCCGTTGGTGGTTGAATGGGTGAATGTGAGGCATGACTTAAAGCGCTTTGAGTAACCACTGGTTAGAAAAGCGCTATATAAATGTCCATTTACCATTTACAGCTCCTCTGACCTCAAAGAGAAGTGGCTTCAGCTCATCAAAAGGTAGGAACTGTTTGGGGACACGAGGGGAGATGTGGGGCCAGACAAATGTTTGTCTGTCAGTGTGAAAGAAAACCACCTTTGCTGTGGCTCACATTAAAACATAAAAAAACACACGCACATACACAACGCAAGTGTCCAGCTTCGAAGGATGGCGTAGTCTGGGTGTGAAATGCATGTTTAGCAGGCTGATCATTTCCCCTCCTCCTCCACCTTCTCCCTCTTTCCTCCACCTCCTTCCAGTCGGATAAATGAGGAGAAAGATAAGGATGACCCCAAAACCATCCCACTCAAGATCTTCGCCAAAGACATTGGGAACTGTGCTTATGTAAGTTTCTGCAATCTAACCCCCTCTCTCTCTCTCTCTTTCTCTCTCTCTCTCTCGCTTTCATTTTCTCTCTTCTCTTTCTCTGTAAAATGTAAAATGTGTATGTTTGGTCCTGTGTCAGGCCAAGACCCTGGTGGTCAGCCACGAGGACACTACCACGGACGTGATCCGCACGGCCCTGCTGCAGTTTGGGATCCTGGTAAGTTCGTCCAGACCAGGGACCAACAGGCTTGAACGA
>CM051015.1:7766345-7773845 GCA_027704905.1 Muraenolepis orangiensis | reverse complement strand
GGTTAGTATATAGTACAGTAATATATAGTACAGTATAAAGTGCACTCGTCCGTTGAGCCAACAATATCGTTGAGTGTGTGAGGTGTATGTGTGGTGGGTGAAGGCTGGGGGGGGGGGGGCGGGTTTAAAGGTCAAGAGCGTGTGTGTGTATTTACATTTGATTACCACACGAGACACTGTGGCTGTGTCCCTATCACCTATTCCCACATTGCCATTTTGTAGTGCTGTCCGAATGTTAAGTAAGAATTGTCAATGTAGGGCACTCAATGTATCCAACAATGCATCATGAAAAGTAGCGTCTAACCGATGGTCACTACCCAAACCCAAACATTTTACATGCATAATGGTATACGTGTATATGTACACCAGTGGAAGCTTATCCATTGAGGAAAGGGAGGACCATCCTTCCTAAAATTTAAAAGAAAAATAAACATGTTGAAAAATGTATACAATTTACTTTGTCAAGATACTTTGAAAATACTGATAATATTACTATTTTTTTTAACACTTCAAAGGCACAACAATCAAATCCCTATGTCGAAATACCAACAGCACACCCTACCACAATTGAAAATGACTGTACGGTGAACGTCCTGCAAGCTCATTGAAGTCCATTATAAAACTGCCGGACCCCAGCGGTCGGTGATTCCTAGTGTTTAACATGAGTGTGTATGGCGCTAAAGGAGGACGATCCTACCTTAGGGCGGGTCTAGCCTGAGGCTCTGTGGGGAGAGCGTTATCATAATGCAAGGATCTATCTCGTCGTATATTTCAGACTTGAAACTTTCAAGTTAATAATAATAATAATAATAATAATAATAATGAATTATATTTATAAGCGCACACAATTTGCGTAGACAAAACTCAAAGTGCTACAGAGTAAACTAAAATAAAATAAAACAACAGAATAAAAGCAGCAATGTTTACGCCGGCATGGCAACCAGTGGGCTTTTTAAAAAATCTAGTGAAAAGCTATTCTAAAAAGATGTGTTTTAAGGCCTTTTTTAAAAACATCCACAGTCTGTGGTGTCCTCAGCTGGTTTGGGAGGGCATTCCACAGTCTCGGAGCAGCGGAGCAGAAGGCTCGGTCTCCCATGGTTTTCAGTTTGGTCCTGGGGGGAAGGAGGAGGTTTGCCTTTTCAGAGCGTAGGCTCCTCCTGAAGGTTTGTGGGGTGAGAAGTTCTTTGATGTATGAGGGAGCATTTCCATGAATGCACTGATAGGTGAAGAGGGTGATTTTGTAGTCAATCCTGAGTGAGACCGGGAGCCAGTGCAATGATTTGAGTATGGGTGTGATGTATTACTTCCGCACTCTCATCAGGATCCTAGCAGCACTGTTTTAGCAGCGATATTTCTGAAGTGGTAGAAGGAGGTCTTGCATGTTTGTTTGATGTGGGCCTCAAAGGTCAGGTGAGGATCCATTTTAACACCCAGATTGGTAACAGTTGATGAGAGTGAAATGTTCTGAACGGAGAAGGTGATGGAACTCAGGAACCAGTTAACCGGGCCAGAAAGTGGCTCCTTCGCGATGGAAATGCAAAGAACTGGTTCGAGATTAGGCACAAGCTCCGAACCAGCCCTCAAAACAGCTTGGTGGAAACGAGGCATCATAGAGTCCAATTGTCGAGCGAAGACGATGGAGTAGAATGTCATGGTCGACGGTGTCAAATGCAGTTAGATCCAGGAGGATGAGGAGGGATGGAGATCCGGTGTCGGCTGTCATCAGCAGGTCATTGGCCACCCTGACTAAGGCAGTTTCTGTACTGTGGCCCTGGCGGAAACCAGACTGGAATTGACTTTGCATAGGCCTTTTGGTGGTCCCGGTATGCCTGTCTGTGAACAGAAGTCCAGTCTGAGAAGTCCAGAGTCCAGAAACCTTGAGGAGCCGCTCGAGGACACGCCCTGCTGTCTTCATTTTTCACAGCTCGCAGGTGTACCAGGGGGCTGAGCGTGTGAAAGTGACTTTGGAGTGGGGCGTGGAGATCCAGGAGATGATTGTAAAAGTCCGCAGATTCATTGACTGATGTAGGATTAATTGTGGAGAGATGCTGGAGATCCGAAGTCATGGTGTCGGGGTTGATGTTTTTCAGATTTCTGAAATGGATTTGACGCTTGGGTTTGGTTCGGGGTAGCAGATGGCCTTGTGATCCGACACACCTAGATCGTACACTGATAGTTTACTAATGGGGGCAGAGTTTGTGATGACAAGGTCCAGTGTGTGTCCCCTAGTGTGTGTGGGGACATCAACATGTTGTGTTAGGTTGAGGCAGTCCAGAAGGTGTAGGAACTCGGCTGCATAGTGACAGGAGGGGGTGTCCACGTGAATATTTATGTCTCCTAGTATTATAATGTTGGCAGAGGTAGGGCAGAGTGTAGTGAGAAGGTTGTGCATCTCTGTTACGACCACAAAGCATTCCGGGTGCATGATGCCAAATGTAAACAGAAAGCATGGCTGACCGTGACATGGTGGTGTTTCTTGTTTCTTGTGGCTGGCAATTATAAAATGTATGTGATTAATGTGCATAACTGGTTTTACTGTATAATAGTATGTTTTATTCTAATTAAATACAGGTAAATATACTTTACACAAAACGATTCTCCCTCAAATCTCACTTAATTTAAATTCAGTTAGGTGTGTCCATTCATTTTTACAATTTTCATCATTAATAGTCACCGCTATATTGCTGTTTTCACCAAAACAACGCTTCTTTCCTCTCAGATCACAGTCAATTTGAATTCTGTTTAGCTTGTCTTTACCCACTAATACACTGTCAAAATTGATAGTAAGGCCGTATGACGTACTGCTCCATTGAGGCTATCTTTATAGCAGGCCTATATTGTCATGTAGCCCCAGATCTACATATTGCATAGCCACCCACGCTATGCAATATGTAGATCTGGGGTTATACCACCTCCGGAACATGAAGAAAAGCTTTTACATCACAAATTGCCAACTATTTATCAAAAAGACACCTAGAATTCTCGAATTTTAGCATTCTACAATTAGAGCAAGTTTGAATTAGTTCTTACTCCCAGAGGAAAGGAAAATTCACTCATATTTGTCTAGCCTATTTCCAGTGATGGGGACGAGACCACCTATATGGAGTCAGAGTCAAGACCTAAAAGGGTCATGTCTGAGTCAAGACCAAGACCTAAAAGGGTCAAGTCTGAGTCAAGACCAAGACTTTGGGATTTTGGTGCGGTTGAGACCGAGTCAAGACAGAGATCTGACACGTTCAATTATGCCACAGCAATGACGTCATTAAACGGAGACTCCAGTAGTGTCCAGTTAGTGCTTTTTTAAATTTTGCAGATGGGTTCACTATATAGTGCCCTACATTGAACTCCTTATGTAGGGAGTAGGGAGTAGAGAGTCTGGAGTATAGAAGGATTTAGGACATAGCCTGTCTCTCAGAGTTAGTTAGTCTGGGTTGAAACAATGCTTCTATGTGTGCATGTGTGTGTGTACGTGTGTGCGTGCACGCATGTGTGTGTGTGTGTGTGTGTGTGTGTGTGTGTGTGCATGCATGTGTGTGTTTGTGTGTGTGTGTGTGTGTGTGTATGTGCACAGCCATCACCACTGATTGGGGTCATCGTCTTGACCTGCAGCAGTTAACCGAGGTAGAGAAGAAACCGCTTTTTCAGGAACTCAGACGTGAACCCCGTCATTCATGAACCTCCCTTCACTCTGTAAACAAACTATCACTAGCCTGGCCTCTACTAGGTCCTCTGTTCCAAACCACCAGGACACTCCTTGTCCATTCACTGGTCTAGTCTGGCGTCTAACCGCTAGCCGGTGGAGTAAACTAGTACATCATTGTGTGTATGTCAAGTATATTGTTGTGATGATATTGTTTGGTATTGGAGGATTAGCTGTATTTTTGATATATTGGTGATCTGTAGTATGTATATCTGTGGTGTATCTGTGGTATAGTTTATCTGTAGTTTGTATGTCTCAGGTATATCTGTATACCTGAGATGATTGACATACGATTGGACGTATGTGGTATGTCTGTGGTTTATGTGTGGTATATGTGGGATATATCTGTGGTATATGTGTGATATATCTGTGGTATAGTTTATCTGTGGTGTGTGTGTGGTATATCTGTGGTATAGTTTATCTGTGGTGTGTGTGTGGTATAGATTACATTATTCTGTGTGTTGGTGGCATCATTTAATTATAATCTCTCTTCCTCTGCTCCTCCAATCTCCTCCTCATCCTCATCCTCTCCTCTCCTTTCCTCCCTTACCTTCCTTCTCTCTCTCTCTCCCCCTCTTTCTCTCTCTCTCTCTCTCTCTCTCTCTCTCTCTCTCTCTCTCTCTCTCTCTCTCTCTCTCTCTCTCTCTCTCTCTCTCTCTCTCTCTCTCTCTCTCTCTCTCTCTCTCTCTCTCTCTCTCTCTCCTGCTCGTCCTCCTTCTCCTCTTCCATTATCGCTCCCTCTTCCTCTCCTCTCTCCAGACGTGTCCTCCTTCCAGATGAATGACTCCTCCTACGACAGTTTGGAGAATGAGCTGAATGACGAGCCAGAGTCTCCAGACCAGGAGAAGCTCCCCCTGCTGGAGCGGGACAAGCACGACAGCCGCAGTCGTGACTCCGTTATCACCCTGAGTGACCCTGAGCCCGAGCCCGACCCCGGCTCTGAGCCCGAGCCCCGGCGCAAGGTCAGCCCCGCCCACCACCTGCCTCGCCCCCATCCGGCGGTTGCAGGCTCCGCCCCTCGACTCCTCAGGAGGAGCTCGGAGCCGGTGCTGGTCATGGCCGTGTCGCATGGCACAGCCCAATCCGGAGTGGCGGGGAGGAAGGGTAGCTATGACGCAACGGCCGAGGAGGAAGAGCAGGAGAGGGAGGAGGAGGAGGAAGAGGAAGAGGAGGTGTTTCTGGAGCAGGGCCTGAGCTCACTGCAGCTGCAGGAAACAAGCAGGGTAAGGGGAGAAAGAGGAGGGACCAAAGCACAGATCGCTGGGCGGAGAAAGATAACAAAGTACGCCCCGCCTCCTCCACTGCGATTGGACGCCAGCTGCTCCAGCCTGTCGTCCCCAGCGACCTCTCCCACAGGCTCCTCCCTCAGTTCGCTCGACTCGGCCTTCTCCCAGTATTCCACCGACTACACCGCTTGCAACGCCACCCCTGCTACGTTCCCATTGGCCGAGCCCTCCTCCCTGCCCCCCCTGGACTCCCCCCTCGCGCGTGGCCTGCACCCCAACACCTGGCTCCTGAAGGACCGCCGCCTATCGCTACGGCAACCCGAAGAGGAGGAGGAGGAGCCGGTGGGCGTGGCCAGCAGGGCCAGAAAGCCCCGCCCCCAGCAGGGAGTGTCGGTGGATGCCGGCCCCCCCTCCTACCAGCAGGCGCTGCTGCAGCTCCAGCGGAGCCGGGTGCCCTTCGACCGCGGAGCCGAGAGGCCGCTCACCGTCCGGGAACTCCGGCTGCTCCACGACCTCCGACCCACAACCCGGACCCCCGCAGGAAGTGACAGTACCCTCCAGCCCCCCAAGGGGGTCTTCTATGGACAGAACGCCACCATGCTAGTGCTGCAGAGGAACATGACCCCTGCGGCCCCCGCCACCTTAACCCCTGCGGCCCTGACCCCCACGGCGGGGGACACAGACAGCTGGACGAGGCACCTTTCTCTGTCCCGCCGGTCCTCTGAACCCTGCAGGGTGCCCCCACCCTCATACAGCCGCACCCTGGACCGACCCCCCAGCGCCTCACAAGTCAAAGGTCAGCGGCGTGAGGAGGGTGGGCTGCGGGTGTCGGACGGGGGCCTGTCTCCGTCTGCTAGCAGAGCCGTCAGAGACTATTTCTCGTTCCAGGGCGAGGCAGAGGGATACGCCCGCCAGCGCAGCCGGGAGGTGGCACAAGCGCTGGCACAGGGTCGGCAGGAGTGGGACCACCGACGCTGCAGTGACCCGCTCACCGAAGACTTCGACCAGCTGTTCTTCGCTGAGGAGTCGTATGTGTAGTCTGGAAACAACACTCTGGTTGGTCTGTTGTGTTGTGCTCTGGCGATTCTGTGGACCACAGGATGCACATTTTCCCAGCACTGCCGGCGGGAACCTCTCTGCTACGCAACCAAATGTAGAACTCTGCAGGTTGAGCTGGGATCCAGATAGCCTCTAGCTAGTATCCTGCTCACGTCCAGCTAGGCTCTGGCACCTGCTAAGTTCTAGCTAGAATCTAGCTAGCATCCAGCGATCATCCAGCTAGCATCCAGCGATCCACCAGCTAGGCGCCAGTTAGCATCCTGCTAGCGTACAGGAAACTAACAGCTAGCCATCAGCCCATCCTTGCTGTAATCCTGGCAGAAGTGCGGAGGGAGTTATTTTGAGTAATCCCACATGTGATCTCTCTCAACGCCTGCAGACTTCAGGATATTGTAAATGTGTGACATCATCACTGGTTTGTGATTGGCTGCTGTCGTGCCAAACTCAACTGCCACCAGGAAGTACTCTTCTATGTACCCTGTACATTTGCTCTGTGTGTGTACCTCACAAGTACACACATGTCCGCAGTGTTTTGCGCTCCAAACTGTCCAGTCCGGCTCTGGGTCATATTTGCATTCTATTTATTAGCATTTAAGAGCATATGCTCTTTTATAGCGCAATGAAGTGTAAAGGACAATAAACAGCAAACTCAACAGCCATTTAAAAGTTAACCTTCGTAGCACTTCTCCATTCCCCGTCGAACAGCCATGTCTTAAAAAGAACAGCCTCAGCCATTAAAAAGAGCCTGTAGCGTGTGTGTGTGTGTGTGTGTGTGTGTGTGTGTGTGTGTGTGGTGTGTGTGTGTGTGTGTGTGTGTGTGTGTGTGTGTGTATTCTGACTGCTGTGTATTATCTATAGAGATCCTTTATACCAGTATCTGTGTTGTGTACAAGCCTTAATTTACCATTATGGTTCATCTAGAACAATACACCCCTAGTACTTATAATACCCCTATATAATACTTCTCATTTAGTAAGAACACAGTATTATCATGCACCATATTATGAAAATTACTTTCAATGTTTAATGCACAGGTCATTCCATTGTAAAGTAAAAACACTAAATATTATATTATTGTTGCTATAAAGTTAATTGTGTTCAACTTGTATAGTTCTGAATATTTATGATCCTAAAGAGTCTATAAATCGATATTATGTTATGTACTTTGGTATGTTATGTCGTAAAACAAATTCAAATTGTGTATTTTTGTACAGGCCAATTCTGCTGCTGTATGAATAAAAAGTATATTTGCTACGGAACACACCCCTTGTACATATGTTGTCTAATGAACAATATTATTGATTAAACTTAACATTGCAAAAGTATTCTTCTTCCTGTTAAGCACATTTTTTGTTAGGGACAAGATCCTAAATAATTATGACTTTACTTTTCCTTTGTACTTAGATTATTACAAATTACTACACTACTATTGTGTTATTAATTTTTAAACTGTAACGGGCAGAATAAAATAGAGAGAATTGCAGAATAATATTCTATTTGTAAGAAATGATTTAC
>CM051015.1:7756345-7763845 GCA_027704905.1 Muraenolepis orangiensis | reverse complement strand
TCCCAGAGAACTATATCTTGTTGGGACTAGAATGAGACACGGTGTGTTGTGTCTAGAGACACAACACACGTTTTATTGTTGGCCAAGTAAAATGCTTGTAGGCCAAGCATTTTACTTAAGGCAAGTAAAATGCCTGCAACACGCTATTCTCTGATTTTACACAAACACACCACCCACCCCCCCAACCCCCCCCCCCCCCCCCCCACACACACACACACACACACACACACACACACACACACACCAATTATGCACCACCCCGCCCCCATTCGCTGTTATAAATCGAAAGCTCTGTAATCCATTAAATAAGGAGAGATGAAGACGAACATTTCAAAGAGGGCTCCCTAATATTGCTGGGCTGAACATCGTGGCACTTAAACTATTATATAATAGGCCTATTCAGTGTGACACAATGAGTTTGACGTTAGGCTTCTGCTGCCACCCAGCGGTCAACCGGTGTAACGGGTTGATTGTGATGTTCAATAATAATAATAAGAAGAACAACAATAATAACAATAAGAATACTATTATAATAATTATTATTATTATGATAATACAATAAATAATAATATCCATATACACACAATGAGAGTAGTACACCCAAAATAAATGTATGTAGGGTTAGAGTAAATAGGCCTAGATGATTCTTCATTATTGAAACTCTACATTAAGTTTATATGACTGCGCACAGATAAAGTAAGCCTACGTTGTTATTGTGAGTATTTTAGTCGCCAGGTGATGCTGTCATTGCACCTGCAGCTCCAATACCAAACAAAGTCATTCCTACATTTTTCCAATGGGTGTCGCTGTTGTAAACCGAACACATAAGTAGAGCGTGGCGGTACTACTAGGCCAGTGGTTACAGTGGTAACAGCAGTACCATCAGGGCATGTGAAGCGGGTCTCTGCAGTATCTCTGAAGGGTGAGTCGATCGGGAGGGGGTCACTGCAGTGTCTTTGTGGGGTGAGTCCAGAGGGAGGGGGTTACAAGTTCCAACCTACATTGTTTTCGGGCATCACGGCTCAAAATGGTCGAGAACCACTGTACTAGGCTTCATCAAATTCCCCAGAGGTACACTAGAGTACAACTGCGTTAGATTAATCAGATTTATCCTGCTGTCCACTTATATATGGCACACTGGTTGGAAATCCCTCGCCGGCTTAAAAAAAAACATCCGGTGCCAATGTTAATCCAATCCCCTTCCAGGTAAACCAGGTTTACAGTAGAGTAACCCGTATGGTCCAAGCACAGCAGACAAGAGATAATCAAACCCTAATCCCTGTTCCTCTCCTGTTGACTTCATGACTTCAAAACACTTGGCATACCATCACAGCAAAAAAGAAAACGTGATACGTTTTCTCTCACAAACGTATACTGTATATGTGCAAAATGATTGGGTGAGATGACATATCATTCGTTTATGAGGAGCTGAAGATATAATGTGTGTATGTGTGTATGTAGGGAGTTTAATTACAGTTTACCTGAAGCTCTTGAGACAGCTGAAGCGTCTTACCTGTCTCTCATTCCCCCTGCAGGTCACGATCCCTGTCCTGCGCAGGTCAAATAGGTCAAAGGATACCGTGAGCAGGGAGCCATTAGAAAGGGACGTGTGGCACCGGATTAGCCGTCACCACGGTGGTCGTCAAGCTCTTTCCCTTCAGTTGAGAGGACGTTAATGAACGTTAGTGAACATTAGTTAGTGAACGTTTCGTTTATTGCGTCGGACGGAATGTATGCAACAATAAGTAACGTATCATACAACAAATAAACAATCCATAACAATATCCAATAATGAGGTACGAGGATAGGTAAGAGTATGCATTGCCTTAATGCCTCCACACACGATTGTTTGAGCTGTTGCTGTCGCCTACTAACCTGTATTCGTGATTCCTAGAGCGACTCTACACTCTGCCTGGACGGGCCTCGGGTCGCAGAACACGGGCCAAGTTGTTCAAGTAGTTTCAGTGTCACACCTTGTAAGCTATCACTGTCGTCATAGATCAGGGATGGTCTGGTTTCCAAGGTTACGGCCACAGAGCGTGACCATGGCAACCCCCGAGTGTTCCTTCTCGTCTGCCCCTCGGATCGCTACAGGATGTTAGATGTTGCGTTGTTGTCAGCGGAGATCGGGATGTATTGACGGATTATCTGCAATCAATAAGTCTCTGGCTCATCGTTCGGTGATGTCATGGAGTTTCTGAAGGTGGAATCAATTATAGCTGACCTGCATACACTATACAGTTATTTATAATAATAATAATAATAATAATAATAATAATAATAATATCTAATATGATATACTATTATAATACTATTATCATATTGTTAATAATAATTATGATATTATTTTTATTCTAGTTTTTATTATTATTATTATTATTATTATTATTATTATTATTATTATTATTATTATTATTATTATTATTATTATTATTATTATCTGGCATACATTCCTTCATATTCTGGACCTCATATGAATGTGCTGTTTGCTACAGAGATTTTCTGTGGAATTGTATAAATGTTTTTACTCTCAAAAGTTAATCTATGATCTTATATATGGTCATACAACTCTTATTGTGATATGTTTACAGCACCTGGAAACCTTACATGATGTTGTTATCTTATTTGTATCTATATATGTGTATCTTATTTCCTCCATGCCGCCCCACGGTACCCACCCACCACCCATACAAGTGTGTGCGTGTGTGTGTGTGTGTGTGTGGGGGGGGGGGGGGTCGCTGAGGTGTTCTGGCCAGGAGGTGTAGGAGGAGGTGGGGAGGAGGAGAGGGAGGAGGGACGCTGGGGGAGACTCCGCTCGCTCTCCACGCCTCTACCGGTGAGTCTGTCAGCCATATTTCCTGAGTATATAGCTCGGAGCCTGGGTAGAGAAGAGCTTCCAAGAGCCGACAGAACCGGAGGAGGAGGCTGCACCGGCCCGGATGTACAGCACTGAGACTGGGCTATATAGACCAGATACTCCCGGACGGTTTACTGTGGACGGTTTCCGCATATTCTCCGGGACCAGCGACTCCTGAGCGGTAAATTATGCGTTTCTAAATACTTCGGGTGAGAAGAGGGACCGGGAAGGGTCCCTCTTGCCTGTAACGGTTCTGTTACACCGGCTGTACCACACATACAATACACCAGAGTTGGAGAATAAGCGGGCCGGTCCGGCAGGGGTTGGTATCTGGACCGCAGGACCGGTGTGTTTCGGATGAACTGTTACACTGTTGTTGTATTTATAGCCGGGGTGCGTTAGGCACCGTTGACAGGTTGCCCGTACAGACTGACGTCCTTTAGTAAGGCTATGTCAATAAAGTTTGTTATTTTCATCTCCAGCGCTGGCCACGTAGGCCTATCGAGGTCTCTAAAGTGATAACCGAGTCATCTATAGGTAAAAACCCATCGGATTAATATGGTTTAGTCCTGCCCGGCGTGGGTCTGTTTGTTTTTGCTGTCGGGTTCTCCTGCAGAAAGCGGAGACTAGGGTTATTGGGATGTTTGCAACTTTGCAGCGAGAGTCGCTGACGACGCGCCTACATTTCTGCGGGGGTTTGGGCTAGATCAGGGTATCGATAAGGATATCAGTATGATATCGATACGGGTCTAAACACGGGCTTATGGCCTCGTTCGGTGTCGCCATTTAACTCTAGAAACATGTCCTCGGCTATTTTAAATTCCGCTATTTCTGGCGGTCGCCTCTGGAGATTACGCCAAATTACACTGCGCTACGCACGCGCCAGAGCGGCGTTTTGGCGCAAACGCTGTCCGTGAATAGAGCTCAGTTTGCGCGTTGCGCACACACGCACGCAGCGCCTGGCCCCTCCTGTCTGGCAGAAACATATGCTTGGGTGACGCGCGGGTTAATTAGCTCTGTTGATTGGCCACGTTGCACCGGGAACAGAAGTTTGATTGGCTGTTGCGTCGGTCACTCACGGCCCCTGTTGCGCGAGCCTCCTCTCCGAGGCACTGCACCGACACGGGACACCTTTTAACGGTCTTGTGTTTCACGGAGCGGTAGGCCCACTATTTATCTGAGCACGCAGATATAACCTGCATTTACATTATGAGCTGCTTCTTTGTCCAAAACAACTGTGTTTCATTTGTAATGCACTATGTGGTGCAGGTTTTGTAAACATATAGTTCAGTATTTCCCCGCAGTTAAGAGAAACCTTAAAACCTAAAATGCGATAGTAGTAGGTCTACTATAGTAATAGTAGACCTACAAAGCCTATGGCTTTGTAGGTATACTATTGTGCTACTGTACTACAGTAATATGGCACATAGTCATAGTAGTATAAGTAGTAGTAGTAGTAGTATAAGTAATTAATATACCTATATTGAATGACTGAAAGTAGACCTGCAGTAGTGCAGGTCTACTTTACAGCAGTACCACAGTACTTCTGTCATCATAGAAGTATAGTACATAGTAATAGGCCTGTGCTACAGTACTGCAGGAATACATGCATTATTATGTCTGCATAGATCAGGTGGAGTACTAGGTACCAGACAGTAGTATAGCAGTATCTGTCTGATGTCTGACACCTGATCTAGTATCAGTAATCACTCACTCTGAGTAGGGGTGAGAGAGTTTTATGTGAGGTCACGACCCCAGACAGTAGAGGTTCTGTCGAGTCATGTGATCACTCGCCCTCTCTTTCCGTACAAAGACATCCTTGTGCCGGGCCTCTGTCAGCTACTGTTGTCACAGCTGTCGGAAGTGTGTCTGTATGGGACGTGTCCGTGTGTGTGTGTGTGTGTGTGTGTGTGTGTGTGTGTGTGTGTGTGTGTTGGTACCACCAGAGCAGAGGCCTGTGCAGTGTGCACTGATTTGCACTGGCCCATTTGACCCTTGACCCCTGTCTGGCAACACTGTCTCCTATGTGGGAGGTGGGGGTCAGCGGAAGGGATGGGACGTGATCAGGTGATCTGTGAGGATAATCAATATTATTTGAATTGGTTAGCGCTTGTGTGTTTGAATGGTCTGGTATAGTCCACACGGTGTGGAGCTGCTAGTACTGAACTGAGCTAGAGGTCATAGAAATACAACTGCACGACACACACACACGCATACGCACACGCACACCCACACACCCACACACAGACGCACACACACACAGACACACACACACACACACACACACACACACACACACACACACACACACACACACACACACACACACACACACACCCATGCAGGCTCATCATCATCATACATTTACACACACCATGCATATAAAGAGGTTCATAGTGCGAAATTCTGAATGTTGTGAACACTAGGTCACCCTGAGAGTTTAGTGTGTGTGTGTGTGGTGGGGGGGGGGGGGGGGGGTGGTTAGAGCCCCCCCCCAATGTTCTAAGCCAATTAAATCAGCCGATGGGTAAATGAACCAATCAGTGAACGGAGAAACAGCAATGTCCCTTCCGGAGGGACCAGCTAGGATCAGAGTGACACTTTATCTTCTGCACGTTGATATATTATATTAATATTCCTAATGGGGAGGTGACAAGGTCCAGCTGGTGATCTGATGCTAACCGTTCTCCAGGTTATTTCCAGGTCATTTCTCTCAAGTTATTATTAGATTGTTATTAGAGATATGAAGCTTCATCTGGTAATCCTTTCGTAATAATAATTTGTTACAGTGGAGCACTCACAAAGATCAATCCATGTGATTTATCAATTTAATCATGCAAACTGGGTGAATGTACCAGAGTTTCAGGGTTAAATGTGTGTTCGCTTGAGGTCCAGCATGGAAACTGAATAATAATTTGAGTGAATATGACTCAGATTGCTTTTATGATTGCATTCATGTCATGTATCTCTCTTGTTTAGAAGAGCTGGTGGTTCCTGACACACACAACATATATCATGTTAATAACATGTAACATTACATATATACCGTATTCATGTAGATACAGAGGATGAGATGTTACTATGAGCAATCGCTTCATCTCTTTGTTCTCTGAAGCAGAACACACACATGCACACACACATACATACACACACACACAAACGCAAACACACAAGCACACACACACACACACACACACACACACACACCAACACACACACACACACACACACACACACACACACACACACACACACACACACACACACACACACACACACACACACACACACACACACACACACACACACACACACACACACACACACACACACACACACACACACACACATACACACACTGTGCTTTGATCTTCTTCCAGGGGTGAAGCCCACATCAAACAGGGTTCTCCAGATGTTGTTCTGTTCTTCAGACACACCAGCCCCTCTCTGTTCCTCTGGTCCTGACTACACCTGGGTTGTGTTCCCAATGTCGTCTCATGCCTTCTGCTACATCTCTAGATGCTTTCCCTGATCTCCATTGTACCCACTTTTCCAAGGGTTGAATGCTCGACAAGAAGCTCAATAGCCCGTTGAATCGTCTCGGGGGCCGAGTAAACATTAGTGTGTCCTACCAGGGAGTGTTTCAACGATTCTTCGACTATGTCATCATGCATTTACATGTCAAACTGCTGTATGGCCACGTATTACAAATTTGATTGTTTTGAGGAGGTCTGAAGGTTGTGATTGGTCAGATCATTATCAGTCGATGTTGCATTTGCTGAAGCAGGTTGGTGGTCCCAATTGGACCCAATTCCACATAGCTCTCTCTCTCTCTCTCTCTCTCTCTCTCTCTCTCTCTCTCTCTCTCTCTCTCTCTCTCTCTCCTCTCTCTCTCTCTCTCTCTCTCTCTCTCTCTCTCTCTCTCTCTCTCTCTCTCTCTCTCTCTCCCTCCCTCTCTCTTTACTCTCGTAAAGTGAAACATGGACAAATATAGAAATGCACACTCACAACAGCCATGAACTCTCTCTCTCTCTCTCCCTCTCTCCCTCTCTCTGTCTCTCTCTTGCTCTCTCTGTCTCTCTCTCTCTCACAGACAGTTACACACACACACACGCACACACACTATATTTACCACCCCTGTAGCACCCTCTCTCTTCCAATATCTCCTCATCTGTGTGTGTGTGTGTGTTTCTTCAGTTGTTTATTTGTGTCTGTTGTTGTTGTCTCCGTGTCTCCAGGCAGGGGCCCGTCGAGCGCCGCAGAGGACCTCCTCTCCTCCGTCTGGTTTTATGAGAGTGTGACGCAGGAAGGACGACCATGCCTAAGCCTGTGAGCTCCGCCGCCATACTAACACTACGCCATCACTAACACTACGCCATCACTAAGCAGGGAGCCTCATGGCCAATAGCAGTAGCAGTATTCTTCTTTGTCTTGTTCTTCTTCTTATTGTTATCTGCTGCCGTTAGTTTGTTTTGAAGCTACAAGCATGCCACACACACACACACACAGACACACACACACACACACACACACACACACACACACACACACACACACACACATCGAGGCTAGCTTAAAGGACAACTGCTCGTCAAGTTGCCATCACATTAGTTTGTACGATAGCACCCAAAAGCACTTGCAAA
>CM051015.1:7748845-7753845 GCA_027704905.1 Muraenolepis orangiensis | reverse complement strand
GCACGCACGCACGCGCACACACGCACACACACACACACACACACACACACACACACACACACACACACACACACACACAAACAAGTTGAGGTCACAACAATTTCCAGACCCTGAAACTAGGGTCACATGGAAAATGGGCGACACTGGCCTTAAACCTCAGAAGGATAAGGGGACCCACTTAACCCTCAGACAGGGATTAGAGGACCCCCTAACTGTAATCCGACTAACCAGACCCTTCAGAAGGAACACAGGAGCACCCCCCCAAACATTGAAAACAACCGATTTCCCCACTTTGTGTGTGTGTGTGTGTGTGTGTGTGTGTTATATTGTGTGTGTGTGTGTGTGTGTGTGTGTGTGTGTGTGTGTGTGTCTCCCCCTGCAGGTGACCCAGCAGGACGTCAGGAAGGAGAATCCTCTGCAGTTTAAGTTCAGAGCCAAGTTCTACCCTGAGGACGTGTCTGAGGAGCTCATCCAGGAGATAACTCAGAAACTGTTCTTCCTGCAGGTCCTCAAAGAACCAATCAAATTATCGTATTACAACAGAAAAAACCCATTGATGGGGGCAGTAGATTCAGATTACGTTATATCTGTGTGTGTGTGTGTGTGTGTGTGTGTGTGTGTGTGTGTGTGCTGGGTGTGTGTGCATGGGTGTGTGTGTATGTGTGTACAGGTGAAGAAGTCGATCCTGATTCACAGTGTGTGTATATATGTGTATATATGTATATATAACATATATGACATTGCATATACAATATATATATGAAATAGTATTTATGTGTATCTGATGTACATTAAATCATATAAAATATGTATATATAATATATATTCAATTATATGTCATATGTATATATATTAAATCACACCGTTTATCATATTCATATTATATATCTTATATCATATGTTTATCTGCAGGTGAAAGAGTCGATCCTGAACGATGAGAACTACTGTCCTCCAGAGACGGCTGTACTGCTGGCGTCCTACTCTGTCCAGACCAAGTATGGAGACTACAACCGAGACACACACACACCTGGATACCTGGGATCAGACCGGCTGCTGCCCCAGAGGTACACACACACGCAGGCATGCATGCACACACACACACACACACACACCCACACGCGCACACACCCACACGCAAACACACGCACACACACATGCACACACACACGCGCGCACACACACATATATATATACACATATTTATAGGTATTTTTATATAATATATCTATTTTTAGAATACTGGAGCAACATAAGCTGACTAAGGAGCAGTGTGTGTATTGCCGGGATGTCGTCAGGAGGCAAGCTCCTTTTTGCAGTATTGCTATTTGTTCACCCCAGTTATTCAGTCTTGAATCTTTTGGTTGAGATAAAGGTCTATTATACCTCACAGCCTATCATTGTGTGTGTCTACTGCAGCAAGGGTATCTAAAGTGCAAGAGAAACTTCGTTTTACTATTTATTTTTGCACATCTAAAATTATCTAAATCTAAATCTAAATCTGGAGGATTGAATCCTCTTTATTGGTCACATACACACACAGTGACATTAGTTTCTCTGCATTTACTGATCCTAGTATGGGGAGCAGGGGGCAGCTATTGTATATACAGCTGCCCGGGGGGGAGGTGTAGGGGTCTGGGGCCTTGCTCAAGGGCACCTCGGCAGTGCCTAGGTGTTTTGGGGACGTGAACCGGCGACCTTTCCGGTTCCCAAGTTCCAACAGACTGAGCTACTGCCGCCCCCCCTCACATATGTATATACGTGTACGCATATATTAATATACAGTATATGTTTGTATTTTATTTATATATATACGTATATATATATATATATTATATATATATATATATTTCTAGAGTACTGGAGCAACATAAACTGACTAAGGAGCAGTGGGAGGACAGAATACAGACGTGGCACGAAGAGCACCGAGGCTTGCTCAGGTAACTATAAACCCTACCATATACACACACAGATATGTATATATATATATATATATATATATTTATTGATATATATACTGTATATGTGTGTGCGCGTACACAGGGACGACTCTATGATGGAGTACCTGAAGATAGCCCAGGACCTGGAGATGTACGGGGTCAACTACTTTGACATCAAAAACAAGAAGGGAACAGAGCTCTGGCTGGGAGTGGACGCACTGGGACTCAACATCTACGAGCACGACGACAAGTACTAATACACACTGATATGCACCCTACCCTACACTCACTAATGCGCACCCTAATGCACACCACTACGTGCCAATACTGGAGTAGTCCTACTGGAATCACGACTGTATACAATGTAATATAAATTATATTATAGATTACTGCACATCTGCAAAAACAGTGTCGCAAGGGAGACGGGAAATCGAGGCGACTGCACATATAATAAGGTCATTTTAATTGTAACCTTATGCATCCATACTTATATATTGTTGCGTTGATACTTTTGTTTAACTTTTCTGCTGCTGTCCCTATCCTACAGAGCAGTCTGGCCTGTTACTCATTACTAGTTCATTATTAGCCACTACATATAATAACTCCCTACGAGTACCCCTCTGTTTTAGCTCCCCTCACGCAGTATATTTTTCACCATGTTCGAGTAGACATCTCTCCTTTCTCACACATGTGTGTTGTCTCATGTGTACGTACTTCTACCCCAGCTGGGCTTGTACCCTGCCTACAGAGTATATCGTAACAGCTGCTGTAAATGACCCAAATTCCCCTCGTGGATAAACAATGTGCCTATATGTAATATAATCTATATCTAATATGTAATAATTGTATGTATCTTGAGCCACAACAATAGACTAAGAAACACTATTGTCCTAGACATTTGGTTGGTTGTAAAGAGAAGTTGAAGCACCTACAAAGGAAACTATTTATACCAGGGGTGTCCAAACTATTTTCATTGGGGGCCACATACAGGTATTGCAGGTGGTCCATAAGTTCTATAATGTCTCCTAATGTAGTCGTCTAACAGAAGTTCCCATTGTTGCTTCTAACTCAGGATGGTACTCACTAATCACAGCCCTGTTTAATGGGCGGGGTGACAAACTGTATTACAGGATACGTGTGTTATGTATCCTGTGTGAATACAATTATTGGGCTTATTTACACATCAAATGGACTACTAACTGTTAGTATTTGTGATGTGTTAATAAGCCTAATTACTTAGATTTGATAAGATATCTGTCTTACATTTTAAACTCACCTATGATAGGAACTGCATTATATTCAATGGGAGCAGTGATGCTGTGAAGGCTGTGGTCTGAAGAATGCAAACGGGCCACAGATGGCCCGTGGCCCATACTTTGGACACCTCTGATTTATACTATATAATCCCTAATACCTAATCGAGGAGCCCTTGTATGTTATGTCATTAATTAGTTATATTGAAAAGGAAAAAACACACTGTGTGTGTGTTCAGGTTGAGTCCAAAGATCGGCTTCCCGTGGAGTGAGATCAGGAACATCTCCTTCAGCGACAAGAAGTTTGTCATCAAACCCATCGACAAGAAAGCTCCAGTGAGTGAGAGGGTTACTATGAAATGGTTCATGTGAGAGGGTTACTGTGAGAGGGTTACTGTGAGAGGATTACTGTGAGAGGGTTACTGTGAGAGGGTTCTGTGAGAGGGTTACTGTGAGAGGGTTACTGTGAGAGGGTTAATGTGAGAGGATTACTGTGAGAGGGTTACTGTGAGAGGGTTCATTTGAGAGGGTTACTGTGAGAGGATTCATGTGAGAGGGTTAATGTGAGAGGGTTACTGTGAGAGGGTTACTGTGAGAGGGTTACTATGAGAGGGTTAATGTGAGAGGGTTACTGTGAGAGGGTTACTGTGAGAGGGTTCATTTGAGAGGGTTACTGTGAGAGAGTTAATGTGAGAGGGTTACTGTGAGAGGGTTAATATGAGAGGGTTACTGTGAGAGGGTTACTGTGAGAGGGTTCATTTGAGAGGGTTACTGTGAGAGGGTTAATATGAGAGGGTTACTGTGAGAGGGTTAATGTGAGAGGGTTGCTGTGAGAGGGTTACTGTGAGAGGGTTAATATGAGAGGGTTAATATGAGAGGGTAAATATCACATCAGGGTTAATCCCAAACCCTTTAAACTTCACTTCAAGTGAATAGGCATTGTTTAAATGGACCACGGGAGTATGTGTGACACCGCTTCCGCCGCCACCGCTGCTGCAGGACTTTGTGTTCTACGCGCCGCGCCTGCGCATCAACAAGCGCGTGCTGGCGCTGTGCATGGGCAACCACGAGCTGTACATGCGGCGGAGGAAACCCGACACCATCGAGGTCCAGCAGATGAAGGCCCAGGCCCGGGAGGAGAAGCACCACAAACAGATGGAGAGGTACATACACACTATATATACACACACACATATATCAATAAATTATATATATATATATATAATAAATAAAATAAAATGAAAATAAAATAAAAATATATATACACACACACACACACACACACACACACACACACACACACACACACAGACAGGCATGCATGTACGCACGCACGCACACACACACACACACACACACACACACACACACACATACACACACACACACACACACACACACACACACACACACACACATACGTCCATGCCTTACACAGCACACATTGTGTTGTTTACACGTTCCTGACTTTTGGCAAGTCAATAATTGTAAAGGGAATTTTACACTGTTTACTCACGCACTTTGCATATTTCACTATTGCTTTTGCTGAATCAAACTAAACCTTTGCTGATTATTTTTATTATTTTAAACTTTTGTTTATTGATTTTCAAAACCCAAATTGACAAGAATGTTCAGGTGCTTTTGAATGACAGTGTCCTGTTATAATATCACAGTAGAATAAATGATGACATACAACAAATATAAACTACAAAGGCAACACTAACAAACGTTCAGCTTGGTTCTATTTCACATCTTCCAATAAACACAATAAGCCTACTCGTCAGGGCAGATCATTATATGATACAACTTT
>CM051015.1:7731345-7746345 GCA_027704905.1 Muraenolepis orangiensis | reverse complement strand
GAGTGGCAACACAAAGTAAGATCTGAGAGTGTGTGTGTGTTTTTATAACACACATTTTTTATATTATAATGATTTTTTAGTTAAGAACTCAGTGACTAGTTCATCTTTAATATTGTGTATTTTGAGGGGTTCCGTTTGAGTTTTATTTCTTGAAAAGTAGTAAAAAGGAAAGAAAAAAAGGTGTACTACTATGCGCGGCGAGGCTAAATGCAATATCGTGAAGGTGACTTGGTCCAATTTAGATTTGCCGTTGCAGTTAATTAATTACAGACAATGTTTTAAATCAATTCTATAGGAGTGTGCAAGCAAAGGATGTGTCTGAGAGTGTCTTTAGGAGGGTGCATGTAGTTAAGGGCCTGACATTGTTTTATCTAAAAAGGGGGGGGCCCTGAAAGTTCAGGAACCACTGCCTTAAAGTAATTAATGATTGAATATTAATGAGTTCAGGCCATAGACAACTGCAAGGCAGCTATTCAATTCCTGCCCTCGATATATGTACCAAGTACGAATACCATTGCAAAAAATATAAAACAATGGTGGCGCAATGCAAAATCTAAGGCTTTATCGCAGTAATAATGGGTGAGATGTCACAGACCCATATAAATATGTGTGTGTGTTTATGTGTGTGTGTGTGTGTGTGCACCAGGCCATGTCAGCCCAGGACGACTTGGAGAAGACAAAGGCGGAGCTCCACAGTGCGATGACATCGCCGGCGGCGGCGGACGAGGTGGACGAGGCCAGCGCTGAGCTGCTCAACAAGGAAGGGGGCGGCGTCCAGCGCAGCGAGGAGGAGCGCGTCACCGAGTCCCAGAAGAACCAGCGGGTCAAGCAGCAGCTACAGGTAGGAGCCTGGTGCTAGAACCAGTGGAAACAGGCCAGAACTACCAAAACCGGGTGGAACCCTAAACCTAGAACCGTGTTGGACCAGATAGAACCAAGCTACAACCCTAACCCTAGAACTACTAGAACCAGGAAGAACCCATAACCTAGAACCAAGTTGGACCAGATAGAACCAGGGAACAACCCTAACCCTAGAACATGGTGGAATCCTAACCCTACAACCAGGTAGAAATACTAGAACTAGGTAGAACCCAAACCCCAGAACCAGTTAGAACCTTCACCCTAGAACCAGGTAGAACCACTACAACCAAATGGAACCCTAACCATAGAACCAGGTAGAACCACTAGAACCAAATGACTCCAGAATCAGGTAGAACCCTTAACCTAAAACCCCATTGATCCACTAGATCCAGATAAAACCAGGTAGAACCCTAACCCTGGAACAGATATACACAGATATACACAGATAACCCTAGCCCTAGAACCAGGTAGAACCATAACCCTAGAAACAGGTAAAACCCTAGAAACAGGTAGAACATGTGCATCCAGTAGGGAGGGGTGGGGGGGGGTGGCGGGGTGGTGAATGTCATTCTAGAGGGAACACTGACACAAATGTGAGTCAAATTGCAAAAAAGCGATAAGGCACATACTACACATATTGGTAAAATAAGCCCTGTATTGTATTGTACATTGATGTTCTGTAACAATCTCAGTGTTCTCAGCTTGCATTATTTTGTTTAACCAGTTCTCCCCTCTTCCTCCCTCCCTCCCTCCCTCCCCTCTTCCTCCCTCCCTCCCTCCCTCCCTCCCTCCCTCCCTCCCTCCCTCCCTCCCTCCTCTCTTCCTCTCTCCCTCCCTCCTCTCTTCCTCTCTCCCTCCCTCCCTCCCTCCCTCCCCTCTTCCACTCTCCCTCCCTCCCTCCCCTCTTCCTCCCTCCCCTCTACCTCCCTCCCTCCCTCCCCTCTTCCCCTCTCCCTCCCTCCCTCCCTCCCTCCCTCCCTCCCTCCCCCTCTTCCCCTCTCTCCCTCCCTCCCTCCCTCCGCCAGGTTCTGAGTTCGGAGCTTGCTGAGGCACGGGACGACACCAAGAAGACCCAGAATGACGTACTGCACGCGGAGAACATGCGCGTGGGACGGGACAAGTACAAGACCCTTAGACAGATCCGCCAGGGGAACACCAAGCAACGCATTGACGAGTTTGAGTCCATGTGAGCCGCGGGCGAGAGACACCGGAACTTAAGGAGAAAGAAAAAAAGAGAGAGAGAGAAGAAGGCAAGAGACAGAGAGAGAGACACTGTGGACTTAAGAGAGAGCCTTATTGTCACGCCAATGTTTTCTCGCCAGTTTTGCCCCCTCTCCCCCCATCTTCTGGAGAATACAAAGGGCAAGTGGGCATCTCCTTTACTCACCAAGCCCCATCCCCCAACCACCACCACGTCCCTAAGAGCACATCCTGCGACAGGATTGCCTGCCTGCAGGACCAGTTGGATCTCAGAGTTGGGAAACAGCTAACAACTAGCATGTACATCTAGACCCCACATGATAGATGGATATTGGTGTTCAGCTAATGGCTCAGAGCTAGCATGTGCATCGAAACTCCAGAAGAAAGATGGACTGTCAGCACTGAGCCAAAGGCTAACAGCTAGCACAAACAACAAGATGTGTGGACTTCAACTAACCGCTAACAGCTAGCATGTACATCTAGAACCGCAAAATAGGTTGACTTCAGCTAACGGCTAACAGCTAGCATATACATCTAAACACACAAGATAGATGTACTTCAGCTAGCGGTTTACAGCTAGTATGTACATACAGACCCACAAGATAGATAGTCTTCAGTGTTGAGCTAACAGCTAGCATGTACATCTAGACCCACAAGATAGATGGACTTCAGCTAACAGTTAACAGCTAGTATGTACATCTAGACCAAGAAGATAGATGGACTTCAGTGTCGAGCTTACAGCTAGCATGTACATCTAGAGCCACAAGATGGACTTCAGTGTCAAGCTAACAGTTAACTGCTAACAGCTTGCACAAACCCTTAGCTAGATGGGTGAATATAAGACTGTTTGATATCCTGTTTTTATTCTTGGGTGGGGAGGGGGGGGGGGGGGGGAGCAGCCATTTGTAGCTTTTTAATGTCTCGGGCAGGGTTATCATGAAGAGCTTCAGTATGTGTCCCTACCTTTTATGGCTTCTGTCAACCAAATTTAAAATCATGTCTTTGGGAGAAAAAAAAGTGCCTTATCTGTGTCATTTCATTCTCACCTCTTGTTTGGAGTTTGTTCTATGGTTGGTCAAATTAAAGCAAATCTTGTTTTCAGCTTTGGAGGGGACGACGCAAGTGCAAGTGTGCAACCAGCTTTTCTTTTGGCGGGAATTTTAGCAGCAATTTTAGTTTTTTGGTGAGAATCCGATGACCCTGAACACCATTATTTACCAACCGACACAACCTAAAGGTGTGCCTTCACACCAATTACTTTTACTCATTTACTGCTTTATATTAGGACTGTTACAAAATATTCATATAACGTAATTACCCTTGTCAGTGTTGTATTCGTACAGTAGAACAATATTGAAAAACGTCACCACTTTGAGACCATCCAGATTTCAAATTTCAACTTGTGTTGTGTTTTTCGCAATGAACATCAGTCTGGTCTTGGCTGGGCAGCAAATTATTTCAAAATATGGGTGCAGCCTTAGCTTAAATAACTAAGTATATTCTTCTCTTTCTGTGCAGATTTCTTTTCTCTATCTCTTACCTAATAAAATTAGTTTTTTTAAATATAAGACAGACAGTGGCACGCCTTGTTCATTAAAAACTGCCTCTAAGTAGCAGACTGGGGCAAAAAAGCGGATTTGTACCTGACTGTATCCGCCTGAAAAAATATCTGTTATTTGACAAACAAGTATGAATTTTAACGTCATATTGGACCATATTTCCAATAAAAATCATGATGATATTATTTGTTTTGGAGTTTATATAACACTAATTAGCCTACAACCAAATTATTATAGTGTACAGGTATATGTTACACATATACAGTATATATATACACATACATATATATAGTCAGTAGCTATATGCATCTGTGATTTCAACAGATGTTAACTGATCATTGATGCAATACACTTTGAACCCATCGATTTGCCAGGCAAGACACTCAGAATAAAATGATACTGCCTGTACCCAAGATCAACGACTAACGGACAAAGAGAACAGCCTTGGTTGTGGTTCTTTAGAAACCCGTGTGAGAAAGAAAACCCAGAGAGTTAAACACGTCTCCAGGGAGGGAAAAGAAGGGAAACCATCAAAGTTGCACTTTGCAGTGCACATTAAACCCTCCTGTGCTGGGTGCATCCTGTGAGGATATTCATGTCAATTCGACTAACATTTCAAGTTTGTGTGTGTATTTATGTGTAACTTGAGTGTGTGCTTTTTTATTTAGGAATTGTAACTTTTAAATGAAATAATTATGCTCCTGAAAGATAGCGTGTGCGATAGTAAAGTGTTATGGACAGGGTTTAGACTTAAAAAAAGAAAGATTTATAGATAAAACAAATAAGTACAGGTTATGATGGTGGTCACAACCGCCATTGGCGTGTGTGCTTTGTAATTGTAACGTAAATTGTTCGTCCATCAATTGTCTCGTCTGAGGCCAAACTATATAAACTATACTTTGTTAACCTGGTTAGTCCTGACAACAATATAACAAGCTATAAATAAAATCAGTCATCGCTATGAATCCATAGAGATGTTTGTGTCACAGGACGTCATATTTAGCAGTAGTTTAAACATTAAGATGTTAGTGTGCTAGTTAGCCACCAGCTAACTAGGAGCTCCTTTAAATTTTAATGTTATTAACTGTAACTAACTTTATAGTTAACTGCCACCACTTTACATTCATGAATTATCACTAACTTTCAAGATATTAACTCTCACTCACTTTAAAGTTGTTAACTCTCTCACTTTAATCTTATTAACTCTCACTTCACGCTCTTAGTCCCAATGGCCATGTTTGATTCCAGAATATTCCTTTCATCCCAGCTTCTTACGAGTTCTCCATGTACCAATGGGTTTTCTAGGGGAGCCTGCATTCATATTTAATGTTATATTAAACATGAAGCACGTTGTACCTCTTCTTCACCAACCAGAGCCCATTAACCCTTTTCATCATCAGGGTTAATAAGTTACTTTTTTTTTTAAATCTCTTTTTAATTATATTACTGTCCTGTAGTTTCTGTTGTGGCACATTTCCCATCTGGGAATATAAAGTGCATCTTTTCTTGACTCATAAGTCAAGTTGAACTTGTGTAACAGTAGTGTTTTTTGTAGTCTAAACAGAGCCTTATCGTTGTGTGTGTTGACTGGTGACCTGTACCATGGGGGTACTCCAGTATCTAGGCGTGGGTGGTGCAGCGCATGGCCTTTATCATCTTCTTCATGTGTGTACTGTGTGACTCGGTAAGCCAGCTGCTCCTCCACAGCCACCAGAAGATGGACCAGGAGCAGGTCTCCGACAGGTGACTGTTACTCTATGATCTCAACGTTAATATGAATGTGTAGTCTAGTGGTTCTCAGCCAAAATACTCTCGGTTTAATCCTAATCTGTATTTCCAAAATCATCAAATAGACTAGATTAAACTGATACTCCATGGCTACTGATGTTTGCTATAGTTGTCCTGGAATTGTGTAAATAAATGTGTTCATATATAAGTGAATGCAATATATATATATATACATTGGTAGATCAACTTCAGTGGGATTTAAAACACAGATGCTGGCTGTGACATGGTAGGCGGTTCAATTTGACATTTAATTGACTTTCCAAAAATATTATATAACCAAGGAGACCAACCTCAGTGGGACTTGAACCCGTGTTGCCAGGGTTGATAGTCACTACCTTACTCCACTTGGCCACAGATGTGCTGGCTGTGAGATGGTCGGCGGTTCGATTTTTTTTATTTGACCAAGACAGGGCTCATAATGTGGACAGAGGTTATATTTGATATTCTAAACACCATGCATGACTGGCAAAATATGGAGAAGCATGTCGGTTTATCTACCGTTTGAAAGGTCATCTGCTTAAAAAAATCTTTGAAATGACAAATTTGGTAATTTAATAATAATTAATTAATAATAGTTTAATTTGAACATAAAATAACCTTTAAACCCAATTGCAACGCTATATGAATGATGCAGTGTAATTAACAGTTGGTAGTCTGTTCACCATTTCCCAGATGGTTATGTGTAACAAACGTAACGAAACGAAAACCTTAAAAAAGATAAAGCAAAGCTACATAGGAATGTTCCATTACAACACTAACACACACACATCCACACGCCATTATAAAACTGCTGGACCCCAGCGGCCGGTGAGTCCTGGTTTTTCACAAGAGTGTGTACGGCAGTAAGGGAGGACGACCCCCCCCCTCTTTGAACCAATCAGCAGAGCTCACTGCACTGGTGAATACCCAATCAGAGTTTTGGGGGGAGTGTTATCCTCATGCAAGGATCTGTCCGTGTGTTTAACCCCCTGGTCCTGTATTCGATTCTAATTCTTCCAGTTCTGCTGTGTCTGTTTTGATGATAGACATGCTGTTATTGAACCCCACAATGCCACAGTTGCGCAAAGAAAGACAAGGCAACAGGTTTTCCTTTTTGGATTTTATTAGAACACAGGAGAAGGGTCAACAGCTCTTGTTTGGCTCCACTTTCAGAATGGATTATTTTAATGTATTTGGATTCATTGCCTAAAGCTCAGCGAAATGTAAAAACACCTACAGTTTTCTACACATTAACATTTCATTCAGCCATGTCAAACCAGCTGTTCTAACTCTTTTTGTCCATTTGATTTACTAAAAAAACTACAGTTACAGCTATATTCACTTTTCTGCCACTTCTTCCCCCGTGCATTGATGCTTTAAAGTTAAAGTAGGGCTGAAGAACGTGAGGGAATAGGGGAACACATTGCATCATGAACAAAAATGAAAATTCAGTTTTTTTTTCACAGTGATGACCTGAGGAAGGCCTGACAGAAAAACCCTTGTCAGATCTGTGCTGGTCCTCACTCTCATATAACATCCAATCACATTCAGCAGCAGAAAACATGGCGTCTGGACAACACATTACGTTACATTAAAGCACATTTGTCATTCAAATTGGTAGGGTTTAAAATGACTACATATCAAACACCAGGAGACACAAACAGACACTATTGCATTGATCCACAAATCACTAATGTCATAAATAAAATACAAAACATACCCTATACGTGAACTCTATGACATATCTCCCTTTTCCAACAAAATAAAAGCCCTTTAGAGCAGTTTTTATTTTAAATATAATCGTTCATCTGTCCTGTAAGGTTGGCATTGAATGAAAAAATAGCTTTTTAAGAAAGTTGCAAACGTTAGAAAAATATCTACTTTCTTTTACTTGAACACAGTTCAGACTAAGACCAGACACTGTTAATCAGGTCGTCTGAACACTATTACAGTCTGAACAGAATGACAGTCAGAACACTATTACCGACTGAACAGAATTACAGAATGAAACAGGACTACAATTTGAACAGGACAGTCTGAACACTATTACCTTCTCAAACAAGACTACAGTCTGAACAGGACTACAATCTTGACACTATTACCGTCTGAACAGAATTACAGTCTGAAATAGGACTCTCTGAACAGAATTACAGTCTGAAACAGGACTACAGTCTGAAGACTATAACCGTCTGAATAGAATGCTTCACCTGCACATGGACATTCAGTTTCTTAAAAATGGAAAATGGACTGTCTTTTATATAGCACTTTACAAGTCATGCCTTTCATTCACCCATTCATGCACGCATTCATCCACCGACGGCAGAGTCAGCCATGCAAGGAGACAGCCAGCACGTCAGGAGCAGTTAGGGTTAGGGTGTCTTGCTCTAAGGACACCTCAACAGTTTTTGCTAGGAGGAGCCGGGGATCGAACCAGCGACCTTCCAGTTGAACCGCTCTACCTCCTGAGCTACTGCCGCCCTTATAAAAAAAATGTAAGTGAATTTTCCTTGCCTGAGAAGATGGGTTGTAACCAGAAACAAACTAAATTACCACAGGAAACGAGAAAATATGGTCATAACATCCGGTCGAACTGCTTTGGAACCCAGGAACTATTCTCTTGGTTGATGCAGGTTGATATCATTTAAACATCTCTTCTTTTTCACCGTTTAACCAAGAAGAACCACCAAGATTCTGTCTCTCAAAAAAATATAGAAAATATAGAAAAAAATACTTCCACACACCACAAAATACCCCACCTCATACGAGTTTTCAACATATTTAAAAAATCTTATTTTGTATAAATACTCTGATATAAATCAATGATCTGGATCTAAGTTAATAGGATACAATTTGTATCAACAACATAAGGCGTCCACCGGTTGCTTTGGTTGGTGCAAATACCGAGACCTGGAACCAGAGTTACAGAGAGAGAGGACACTGTCTAAACCTGGGTAGAGACAGTAGAGACAGGTCATTAAGGAGCAAGTAGGGCTTAAGCAGTACAGAAACAGGCCATTAAGGAGCAGGTAGGGGTTAAACAGTACAAAGACCGGCCAATAAGGAGAAGGTAGGGATTAGCCAGTGAATACCGAGGCATGTCATTGAGGAGCAGGTAGGGGTTAGCCAGTGAATACCGAGGCAGGTCATTGAGGAGCAGGTAGGGGTTAGCCAGTGAATACCGAGGCAGGTCATTGAGGAGCAGCTAGGGGTTAGCCAGTGAATACCGAGGCAGGTCATTGAGGAGCAGCTAGGGGTTAGCCAGTGAATACCGAGGCAGGACATTGAGGAGCAGCTAGGGGTTAGCCAGTGAATACCGAGGCAGGACATTGAGGAGCAGCTAGGGGTTAGCCAGTGAATACCGAGGCAGGTCATTGAGGAGCAGCTAGGGGTTAGCCAGTAAATACCGAGGCAGGTCATTACGGCATGCTTTTGAAGATATGCTACCGATTCGTATGTTTGGCCTTTTGTTGCCGGGCGGGGATAGCTGATATATCCATTACAGGTAAAGAACATACATAATACGAAAAAACATACATAAAAAAAGGTTTGCAATGGGATCACCATGTGACCCAGATTTTGGGGACACAAATGGGGCTAATTGGGGTCCAAACCCAGAATCGTCAGGAACAAAATCCCAAGCAACTATAGACGTCTTAAAGCATTTTCTTCCATCCTGGTGTTCATGAAGCTGAAAGAATAACATGAGCACAAATGTGCCTTGCGGTGTCTCAAACTGAACAAATGGACAATAATAAATTAACACAAACGTTTAACATACTTTTTAAATAAATAGTAGCTTCAGTTCACCTTTACGCAGAGTATTCTGCTCATGAGTATAACCTTTCCACGTTTAAGGGGATTTCAAAATGGCTGCTGGGGTGGTCAGCCCAATATGGATGCCCTAGCAGACAGGTTTTGTTTAAGAGCTGCTTCGGATTTACTTCCTACCACCAGGGAAATCCAAAACACCTCACAAAACCAAGAACGATGAATGGTTAGACTATAACAGACAGCAACGATAAGAGACTGAGGGTGGAAAGTTTCAGAAATGTTTCAGTGTACATTTTGAAAAATTTAATTGAGCATTCCTCACACCCTGATTTGATTGCCAAAAATTAAAACAAAAGTTAAAGCAAAAATATAATTAAAAAGTGCCAGAACGAAAAAAGATATATAGATTTTTTTTAAACTATAGAAAATAAATTAAATGTAGTTAATAAATTAAAGAATAAACACAGTCCCCATTGGGACGCCTGCTAACCCAGCTAGCCTAGCAAGACAAACTCTTGAAGACTTGTGGTACCCGTGGAACCAGTAGAGTAGAAAGATACATTTATTGAATAATTTCATCTCTGAGATTCCCCTCTGTGAAAACACACATCTTATAATAAAGATACCATCTATTCCTTTTCAGAACAGTGTCAATGTTTTCTTAATCAAGTAATAAGCTTTAGAGCCCCTTCAAATATAAATGTATTAGTATTTATGCTTTTAAATGTTATTTCACAAAATAGAGATTCAAATGCTTTGGTAGGGATACAAATAGCAGTTTTATCTCCATGTCGATATAATGTGGACAGGCTAGGTTCTCCATCCACATCAACAGTCAGTTGACAGTCCAGGAACTGCTCTTATGAAACATACGATTTTTTGTCCACCAAAGATAACATTTGGAGGAACAGAAATCCCTTTTGCCCCAGTGAGATCAAGCGAAACCAAGGGGAGAGCAACTCCCCTCCGTGGTTTCATAACCAAGTAATCCTAGAACACCCCACTGCACATGCTCAGTAGCCTTGCTGCGTCTTCTCCATCAGTAAAGCCGCGGCTAGCTGCTGAGCGTCCGTGACGTGGGGGTTCCTCCCCATCACCATCCTTACTGCCTCCTGGGGAAGATGTTACACAGGTTGGCAAACACTTGCTCCCTCAAGTCCTGGTAGCGGACCCCCAGACCAGGGGGCTCCTGGCGAGGTGCAGCCGGAGTCTGGTGGCTGTAGTGGGGGGAGACGGTGGAGGGCAAGGCCTGGCTCTGCTGGGCTGATGTGAGACGGCGAGGAGACGGGTGGGTGCACCTCCCCCATGTCGAGGCCCAGGCCATATCCCGGCCCTCTGGGTCGCTGTGGAAGGGAGTTTGCACGTAGCGGGGGTGGGGGGGCTGCTTGTAGTGAGGGCTCCAGCTCACGGAATTCTCCTGCTGCTGATGACGTGGTGGCGGCTGGTGCATCCCAGGGTACCCCCCTCGGGACAGAAGAGGGGAGCCCTCGTACAGGCCCAGGTCTGGGAGCCGACTATCCTGCCGCAGAGACCCCAGGACATCCCGACTCGGAGTGGCAGCCTGAGAGTGAACGGAGGAAGTTTGGGCAGGCGTGGTAGGGGGTAGGGTGTAGTCTCCAGGGAAGCCCCCCAGGTGGCTGTCCAGCACTGGGTGCTGGAGGGGGGGCCGGTAGGGTAAAGGAGGACTGAAGAGAAGCTGGGAGCAAGAGGGGTGAGACGAGGTGGAGTCATCCAGGGAGTAAGCAGCGGCTGGTCGCCGCAGTGGCTGGGGCAGGGAGTAGCCCCAGGTCGGGGTCTTCTCTTGGGACAGTCGGCTGCTTAAGTGAGGGTACCGGCTGGGGTAGTGCTGGTGTGGGTGGTGGTGGGAGGCGTGGTGGTGGTGGTGGCACTTCAGGCCATCCTCCAACACAGGGTCTGGTGAGAAGGAGTTGGAGCTGACACAGCCAATGCTGCTGAACTCTGATGGCATCAAGCTGGCACGCAGGTCGGCCGGGGAGAACTGATCCGGGCTCTTTGGTACCACCAGGCTCAGGCTGGAGTAGGCCCTTACCAGGGAGCTGTAGGCCAGCTCTGGGGACTCGCATGTTGGGTACATTTTGGAGTGGCTGGGACCCGAGGCTCCCACAGCTCTGGATCTTCCAGCACCTCCTCCCCCATGGTGGTCCCACCTGTCCTGGCTAGCATACAAAGGAGGGCCTCCTGGAGCAGGAAGTCCCAGGAGGCTACTGACGCTACACCTGCTGCTGCTGCTTCCCCGCCGGCCATCCACTTTGGTCCGCACATCGAGCTGCTCGTCCAGGAGGTCACTTAGGGAGAAGCTTCTTGGATTGGAAATTTTCTTTGGAGATTCTCTCGAAGGCACCACCTCCAAGGTGGCTTCTCTTTGGCTGCTGGGTCGACTCAGAGGTGTGTCCATCGCTCCGTCTCCCAGCAGGTTTTTGGAGGCTGAGGAGGAACTTTTGGCGCTGGCACGTAGCTCATCGGCCACCGCTCTCTGAGGCTGGCTGCCCCGCTCTGGGTGGTAAAACTTACACTTATGGCCATAAGTACACTTCTTTCCTAAGAACACACAGAACAGAAATTTACTTGAATAATTGGAGAGCAAAGAAGTCTAAAAGACAGCATCATAGTGGAACATATGAGCATATCTCTTAATTAATTGACTGGAACTGATGAAATATGATTGGGATATTGAAGGTATGAGTTACCATAGGGACATGGCTGTTTCCTGTGGTCGGGGAGGATAGGCCTCTTTCGCAGGAAGTTGTCCAGACTGGGCCCGTGGCGTCCGAGCGGGTCATCGGGTGGCATAAACCTGAATACACAATAAGAGATATAAACGCTATCCGTACTGACGCCTGAGTGACATCAATGGAGAGATGTAAGGGATACACTTTTGCTATAACACACATTTAAAACAATTAAAAGTGACCAAGCATAGGTCCTTGAGGAACATGAGTAGGGTTCCTCAAATTGATTGTCTAAAACTCATGAAGTTTCTCTCACTTGTCGTTGACGAAGGAGTACATCAACAGACGCTCGTCGATGAACTTTTTCCACTCTGGCTTCTCATTGGCCAGGTCGCGGTAATTGTCGTTGGAGACAATGACGCCGTCTGACTCGTACGCCAGCTTGACAATGAAGCGGTCGTCGTAGCAGACCACACGCCGGCCCTGCACACGACGAGACGGCGTGAAGACGAGTATCTTCTCCTTCTCCAAACGCCGCAGGATCTCCTGGTCTGTGAGAGAGAGAGAGAGAGAGAGAGAGAGAGAGAGAGAGAGAGAGAGAGAGAGAGAGAGAGAGAGAGAGAGAGAGAGAGAGAGAGAGAGAGAGAGAGAGAGAGAGAGAGAGAGAGAGAGAGAGAGAGAGGATTGATTCATAACAGGATGTCCACGTGCTGGCTGGCTTCTCCTTTCCATTGCAACACAAAATGCAAGTTTGTGTGTGTGTGTGTGTGCGTGTGTGTTTTCAACTCAAATGTCAGAGAAGCATTCATGTTTCCACAGATTCCATAACCCTCAACCTGAGAGATCGAGTTACTGCTCTGTATGCAAATATCTCTCTCTCTCTCCCTCTCTCTCTGCTTACTTTTCAACAGTCAGTTGTTAAATTACAGAACTATATGAATAGAATAATAAATGAGACACACATCACCTTGTCTATTATATATTTCACATCCGAATCGAATAAACCTAAAATACACTACAGTTCAGTTGTGTGCATGCGTGTGCGTGTGCGTGTGTGCGTGTGTGTGTGTGTGTGTGTGTGTGGCCATGTATGTGTATGTTACCTGTGATCAGGGCATCAGGCCGCGACTGCTCCTTGCGCCAGGCCGGAACAAATACTGTGATATCACGATGACCTCGTTCCAGGAACCAATCAACAGCCAGCTGGATGCCCTGGCAGGAGAACACTTCCTTGTTTCCATGACTTAGGAGAGAAAAAAAGATTTTAGTTTTAGTTTTCCATATGAACATCAACAATGTATATTTAATATTTCACAGTTCTGGCAGGTTTCACATGCTGCAGTGTATGACACCCTGAAACCAATATATAGTTTCTTGCGTTGATGAAGGACTGATAATTGATAACTGATAATGTTGGTCTGTTCCTCACCTCATGGCTACGTTGCTCCCATCCAAGACGACGGGCCGGAGGTTCTCCTTGTCATCCGGCTGCTGGGAGGAGCAGGAGGTCCTGCAGGAGTCTAGGGAGGAGGTGGAGGAGGAGCGCGAGGAGGAGGAGAACAGGGAACCTGAGGAACCTCTGGATGATGCAGGCTCTATGTCTGTCTTGGGCCCCAGTTTGACCAGCTCTCCTAGGATGTCGTTGATGAGCGCCTGTGGGCCAAGCTTCCTCAGCACCAGCAGGACCATGTCCTCAGGGTACCCCAGCTTCAGAGCAAAGTCCACCTTGGAGCGCTGGGACAGGCCTGGGTCTCCCGGGGGAGGAGTCTGGGTTGGCCCCAGGTCTGGGTACTGCTCATGGGTCTTGGCTGTGCTGGGTCCAGGGTCTGGGTCAGGGTTCTCTAGCTTGGGGAACTCAGAGGCCCCAGAGCCATTGTGGGTCAGCTCATCTTCACTGTCTGAGACGGCACTCTCCTCGGACCAGTTACTCCAGATACTACTGCTGCCGTCGCTGATTAAACTGGTACTGCTAGCAGTACTACTACTACTGAAGCTGCTGTGGCCGCTGTCGCTGTCACTATTGCGGCCACCACTGGGGTCCCGGGTGTCGGCTCCCAGCTTCACAGCTTCGTCCCCAGCCTGTGCGGCCTTGTGCTGCCCAGAGCTTGTTCCGCTGCTCAGGCTAGCCTGGTGCTTGGTGCTCTCCACATGGAGGTAGTCCAAATCCAGCCCCAGGCTGAGCGTGTGGCCTGTCCCATCGTCCAGATGGTTCTTCAGGCCCATGAATCCACCTCACACATCCAGTCTGGCGCTCCTCGTCTCCCTCACTGATGGACCGGACAACCTTCGCTCTCAACGGCGAAAATTGACAGCTCTGTTGTCAAGCTTACTAGGGCTTCCTGAGGAGACAGAGTAGTAGCAGGGTGTTACACTGACAACTGTTTCCGAACAGTGATTAGTGTTATAGCAGCTAGCAGCATTGCCCCAGATGACAAACAGTGTAACATAATGGACAATGGGATAGTGTGTTCGGCGATACAGAGACATTGTTTATGTGAATTTATCATTTGGATGAGAAGTATGCTGGAACTTGCATTCCAAGCACCTTGATTCATTCACCTTTCAACACCTTGAAGTGCACTGTTTGTTTTTGTTCATGCATCACCACCACAACACCCCTATCCTAGCCCTGAGCATAATAGCAGCAAGGTGACTGACTTCACAGAACAATTCACTCAGGAGGAGACAGGCCTGCAGATGGGCTCTACACAGAGACGTGATGATGTTGTGCTGAAGATAGTATAAGAGTCCTGCACTTGTTTTTTTGCGACGTGCAACGATTTAATAATCCTTTTTCTACAAAAATTATTAATTTAAATTTTAATTACTATCGTGGAGGGAGGGGGCCCCTGAACCGAACGCCAGGCCCTAAACAATCGCTGGGGCCCCAAACAAGTATTTACCAATACTCTCTTGGGTCATGCCAGCCCTGTCGAGAAGACAATGTCTAGCGCAGGATTTCCCAAACTTAAGAATGCCGAGGCCCAATTTGAAATCTGAAAATCTTTTGCTGCCCAACCAAACCTTTATTCACAACTCTGATCAACACACAAGTTAAGATGAATTTATATATTTAAATATCATTTGAACGTTTAATCAAGCCAACACTTGGATATGTATACCTATGCACACCTATTTATTTTTATGTAAAT
>CM051015.1:7706345-7728845 GCA_027704905.1 Muraenolepis orangiensis | reverse complement strand
TATCTTCGATCAGTCAACATCCAACATGGTCCATTCATCCATCCAATCAGACTTTATACACTACCAGTCTGTGCTGTATGCCTTTACAGAGGAAAGATCCAAACAGAGGTTAGATGGTGTGAAGCTCTGTACAGACCTGGCAGGTCTATAGTTTGGTGAGGGTTGGCTCGGTTTTAACTCACCCAAGACGCTCGAGGGGGGAAGCAAACGGTAAGCAGCAGCAGCTAGAATTCTCCAGAACCTCTGGGGGTCACAACATTTACTAGAACATCTAGTAGGAAAACCCAAAATATGAACAAATCCTGCAGATCCAAGTGCCAACGGGGGCCCGTTGGGTATCCAAAGAGGCTGGTAATCCAAGGCTAGGGGCGGGGGGGGGGGGGGGGGGGGGGTCTGAGCAGGCCTGGGTCCTGCGTCCTGGGTGTCGAGGAGGTCCTGGGTGGGTATGTGGCGGTGGTGTCTGTGTCCCGGGTCGGTCAGCCTTTCAAGTGAACTTCTGGAATGAGAGGCACTCGACCAGCTCCCTGCCACGGGCCCACTGGCCAATAGGAGGGCGGTGACATCACAATGTTGCGCACACACTTCTCCCTTCACCAAAGCCTTTAGGGCTCTTTCACACACACACACACACACACACACACACACACACACACACACACACACACACACACACACACACACACACACACACACACACACACACACACACACACACACACACACACACACACACACACACACACACTTGGGTGCTTTGAGCCATGAATAGAGGGGGTGGGTGAGTTGACAATGGTTGAGATGTCACACAAAGCCCAACCCCTACTGTGCACGCACGCGCACACACACACACAGACGGAGATGGCAGGGAACACCTGCCCCACTAGGGACTGGGTCCTGCATGTCTTTGTCTCCCGGAGCGGGGGGGGGTGGCACAATGAGCAAAATTATGTTGGAAGTAAAGCTGCGGAACTGGCTGCTAGAGCAAGGTTAGGAACTGTGTGTGTGTGTGTGTGTGTGTGTGTGTGTGTGTGTGTGTGTGTGTGTGTGTGTGCACATGTAAGTGAATTGAGATGGAGAAAGAGAAAAAAAGGAGGAGGGGTAGGGTCATCGGTCTGTCTGTCAGTCAGTCTGTCTGTCTGAATATCTGATGGTCAATACTCTCCCACTCATATTTATCTAAGGACTTGGGGGAAGACACCTTAACCCTTGGGCAGGGCACTGCACCTCTGATGGGTGAGTGTGTGTGTAGGCTAAGTTGTGACGACTGTCTCTGCCCTCCATCCCCCAACTCTCAATCTCTCTCTGCAAATCCTTCCTTCCTATCTCTCCCTCCATCCCCCATCCAATCTCTCGCTTTCTCTCTGGGGACCAGAGGGCGAGCCATAAGGACCATCTGCCGTCAGACTCAGACCAGCAAACCAAACAGGTGTTGTCCTCACATCTGCCTGCTCCTTACCAGCCTGTCGCAGTGCATCTTCCCCCTCTCTCCTCCTCCCTCTGATCCTCACCTTCCCTCCTCTGCCCCCCCCACCCTTCTCCTCTCCCCCTCCCCTGCCTAGAGATAAACACCTTTAGAACCTCAAGAAGAGAGGAGAGGAGAAGCGAGTGTTGGTCGGCCCGCTGGTAGAATTCAACTTAATGGATAATCAGAAAAACACACATGGAGAAGAGAGGAGAGAGAGAGAGCATGTGAGAGAGAGAGAGAGAGAGAGAGAGAGAGAGAGAGAGAGAGAGAGAGAGAGAGAGAGAGAGAGAGAGAGAGAGAGAGGCAGATACATGCAGAAGGGAAATAGAGATAGAGAGATTGACACAGATGAAAGGAGAAGGCCGTAGGTAGGTGGGAGGAAGAGAAGAATAACTACGGTAATCCTACAGTGGCAGAAGGGGTCTCCACACCGAGCCCGCTGTAGAGACTCCTTCTCAGGCAGCGGAACAACTCTAGCCCCAGGCTTAGAGGCCTGTTTGGCCCTTGCAACACAAACAGACAGATGTAGCCTTCTCACACACACACTGCGGAGGAAGCCAGACAAACCTCAGTATGCCACATGGAGTGTGTTGGGGGGGGGGGGAAGAGTACAAAAGCTTGGCCTTAGGCCTACTGCCCTATGGGTCACTGTCACACTCCCCCCCCCACCCCCCATACATTAACACACACACCAACTGTTCAGCAGGAAATTAATACAATCAAATAAAAAATATTTTGTATCTATATCTATATATCTATATCTATATAGCTAGATCTCTCTCTATATATATTTATATATGTGTGTGTGTAGAGGCTAACATCAGTGAGTGCAGAAAGACACAAAGACAACCTCACTTCTGATTAAGTCATGATAGATCGTCCCCATATGGCCTGGCCTTGGCTCCTGTGTGTGTGCGTGTGTGTGTGCGTGCATATGCATGTGTGATTTGCTCAGTCTGCATGCAGGAATAAGTGTGGCATAAGTGTGTCTGTGTGTGTGTGTGTGTGTGTGTGTGTGTGTGTGTGTGTGTGTGTGTGTGTGAGAGAGGCAAGTGTCAGGTCACTTAAGGTCAGAGGTAATAGACCAGAGCAGCTCCCAAGAGACTGGCGGCAGCTGCTGTTCTCTACACACACACCCATCCTCCAAAAGGAGATGAGAAATGACTGGTACTGCATAAAGAGTATTATATATATTATTCATTTAAATAGTTATGTTATACAATATATAATTGTTATAGGCTCAGTACTTTTCTAACATTTTTGTTTTGTCTTTAAATGAGGAAGGAAGCCAAAATGTACTTAGAAAATAAGTCTGCACTCATCAGCTCAGGCCTTTTGACCGTGTAATATTAAACATCTAGTGAATTAAACAGGTAGGAATGGGGAGTAAGCATTGAACTTGTTGCATATGGCAAATAAAAACCTCTTGAATCAAGAATGTTGAAGTAGAGCGCATACGTCCGCAACACCAAAAAGTCCCCTGGATCCGGCCAAAAACTATTCAACTGTTTCTTGGCACATCATAATTTAACCACCAAGTGTTGTCCAATTCCGTACAGAACCTTTTGAGTTATCTTGCCAACAGACGGGGGACAAGACAAGACAAACTGGGACAAAAACATAACCTCCGGTCCATCTTAGATGTACTGTACTTGTGCTGTGCAATGACCATACATTTGAATCTAATCTTCGATGGTGGAGATAGAGATACGTTTTGAACCAGGGACAGAAAACCAATGCTGGTTGTCCTGGCCATGGGACTCCTGGTGAGTGTAGTACCGGTGGTAGCACCTAGGGGGACCCGAGTTGCTCCACTGGGCCTCTATTTACAGTGAAGGAAATAATTATTTGATCCCTTGTCGATTTTGTAAGTTCGCCCACTTACAAAGAAATGAACATTCTATCATTTTAATGGTATGTTTATTTTCACAGTGAGAAACAAAATATCAAAAAGAAAATCCAGAAATTGACATCATATAAAAGTTGTACATTTATTTGCATTTAATTGAGTGAAATAAGTATTTGATCCCCTTGGAACCAACAGGAATTCTGGCTCCGACAGACCAATTAGATAAGTCCTCTCGCTTTAAGAAAGTACTCCTAATATCAACTCATGACCTGTATAAAAGACACCTGTCCAAACTTGTTACCTGTATAAAAGACACCTGTCCACATAATCAATCAATAAGATTCCAACCTCGCCACCATGGGCAAGACCAAAGAGCTGTCTAAGGACATCAGGGACAAGCTTGTAGACCTGCATAAGGCTGGAATGGGCTACAAGACCATCAGCAAGCAGCTTGGTGAGAAGAACTGTTGGTGCGATTATTCGAAAATGGAAGAAACACAAAATGAACATCAAACGCCCTCGGTCTGGGGCTCCACACAAGATCTCGCCTCGTGGGGTATCGAGGATCATGAGAACGGTGAGGGATCAGCCAAGAACTACACAGGAGGAACTTGTTAATGATCTCAAGGCAGCTGGGACCACAGTCACCAAGAAAACTACTGGTAACACACTACGCCGTAATGGATTAAAATCCTGCAGAGCCCGCAAGGTCCCCCTGCTCAAGAAGGCACATGTACAGGCCCGTCTGAAGTTTGCCAATGAACATCTGAATGATTCAGAGGAGGCTTGGGAGAAGGTGATGTGGTCAGATGAGACCAAAATTTAGATCTTTGGCATTAACTCTACACGCCGTGTTTGGAGGAAGAGAAATGCTGACTATAATCCCAGGAACACCATCCCCACTGTCAAGCAAGGAAACATTATGCTTTGGGACTGTTTCTCTGCTAAGGGGACAGGACGACTTCACCGCATCGAGGGGAGGATGGACGGGGCCATGTACCGTAAAATCTTGGTGATATCCTCCTTCCCTCAGCCAGGACACTGAAAATGGGTCGTGGATGGGTCTTCCAGCACGACAATGACACAAAACATACGGCCAAGGTAACAAAGGAGTGGCTAAAGAAGAAGCACATTAAGGTGAGTGGCCTAGCCAATCTCCGGACCTTAATCCCATAGAAAATCTGTGGAGGGAGCTGACCCTCCCGAGATGTGCGCAAACCTGGTGACCAACTACAAGAAACGTCTGACCTCCGTGCTGGCCAACAAGGGTTTGTCCACCAAGTACCAATTCATGTTTTGCAAGGGGATCAAATACTTATTTCACTCAATCAAATGCAAATCAATTCATAACTGTCAATTTCTGGATTTTTTTTTGATATTCTGTCTCTGTTAAAATAAACCTACCATTAAAATGATAGGCCGTTAATTTCTTTGTAAGTGGGCAAACTTAGAAAATCGGCAAGGGATCAAATAATTATTTCTGTATATCCAACGAGAAAAATCTAATGTCGGGCTGTATTTCTTGTCCTCAAGTTAAGCACATTTGTTTTACAAAAGTATATTCCGCTAGGTTAATAGCAAGCTTTTTAATTTTTATTTAATATGTGGAACAAAAAAAGTAAAATAAAAAAAGAAGTTCATTTATTACATTTGAATGTTGAACAATGTGTGTATGTGTACGGACTGTATCTGCACAATCATGGTGTTGAGTCCTTGATCTCACAGATCCAGTTGTAGTCCAGTTTCTTCACCCTTCTCAGTTCCGTCTGCTGGGTCTTGGTGAGAACTGGGCCCCCCGCCCGTGAGGCTGATGAACTTATAAAGTGTCCAGCCTCCGTTTCCTTCTTCTCCTCCTCCTCCTCAGAGTCATCCTCTTCTTTCTCGCTCTCCATTTCCTCCTCTGGGGGCTGCATTTCCTCTCTGAGGCCATGGGAAGAGGAAACATTTTGGGCATGAGTCGCCATGTTTTCCCACTACAAACAACGGCTGTGTTCCGAAATCACTCTCCAACTCCCTACATAGGGCACCACATAGTGCGGTTGCCATTTTGCAATGCTTTCAGAATGTTAAGTAAGAATAGTTAAACCCTACATAGGGCACTCAATGTATCCCACAATGCATCAGGAAAAGTAGTGTACACCGACTGTCACCACACAAACAAACACCATGACACAAACACAAACACCATGACACAAACACCTGACAAACACATACACCATGACACAAACACATACACCATGACACAAACACATACACCATGACACAAACACATGAGACAAACACATGAGACAAACACCATGACACAAACACATGAGACAAACACCATGACACAAACACAAACACCATGACACAAACACAAACACCATGACACAAACACAAACACATGACACAAATACATACACCATGACACATACACCATGACAAACACCTGACACAAACACCATGACACAAACACATACACCATGACACAAACACCATGACACAAACACCATGACACAAACACATACACCATGACACAAACACATACACCATGACAAACACATACACCATGACAAACACATACACCATGACACAAACACATACACCATGACACAAACACATGACACAAACACCATGACAAACACAAACACCATGACAAACACCATGACACAAACACATGATGTATTGTGCGAAAGAAAAAAAAAGTAGACAATGGAGCAATTTCCCCCCCCATTTAATTTAATATATTAATTATTGATTTGATGCATTTGGGAAATACGCTAATTATTATATGTATTTATCACAAAATGCATGCCAGTATGATTTGGTTTAAATACGAGACACCAATGAGGTCATTAACAGAGACTCCAGTAATGTCCGGAAGTGTTCTTTCATTTTCAGCTCACTAAATATTGCGCTACATTGAACTCCCTTATGTAGTGAGGAGGGAGTGTTTTCTGACACAGCCACAGAGTCATCCACTGTGGCCATCTTGTGCCTTGTTAAGTTAGTTAAGAGAACAGTGCAAATGTGTGTGAGTGAAAGGTGAGTTACCTGCTGTGAGAGGCCGAGAGGAGGAGGGAGCTGACAAACATGGAGCAGAGCATGGAGACAGCGGGGAGGACGTGGGCCGGGGTGTGGAGGAGCTGGATGGAACATCAACACAAACTATTATTATACAATTATCAGAGAATGTGTGTGTTTGACTTTATTTTTACTTTAGTACTAAATCTTTCCCCACAGACATTGAAGTGTAGTATAAAGACATTTTATGTAAAAAAAACATTTTGTGTTGTGGTCAAAAAAAAACCCACAAATTTCCCACACAAGATGGTTGAGTGGACACTGCCAATATCATTTTCAAATAAACAAGAATTTAAGTGGCGCTGTACAATGTGTTCATCGCCATGGTTGCCCACCTCCTTGATGGCCACAGAGCCCTGTGGAAGCAGGGTTCTCTCTCCTGATTGGCTGCTCAGTATGTCCTGATCTTCCTGTTGCTGCTTGCGGTGTTTCCCCAGCAACAGGTAGAACGGTGTCATGGCAACGCTGTCATCAATCGTTTGCTTTAAGAAAGAAAAAACAAAACCACACAAATTGTTCAGATATCGTCGCTGAATAAAGTTCCACCAATCTTTAAGTCAGTCCCCTTATTATACAATATATATTTCATAAACATTAAGTTAATATTCATAATACCCAGGATTTAAGTCAAAATAGTAAACAGTGTGCAGAAGAACTCTTGATTAAAAAAAATAATAACAAACATGATGATGGTCGGAAAGGTTTGACAAAGCTATAACTAACTCCCATCGTTCCATTTTGTACACAGTCAGCATTAACAACACCAAGGCCTACCTGCTTGCTAGACGCTATCAGCCGCTCTTCTTCCGTCTTGGTAAGGAATGTCAACAGGTCCTGGAGACACAGAAACACAAGTTGCACAATAAACTACATAGAAACAGTCAGGGTATTAGGACTCTGAACATACTTTGTCGGCACCACGTTTTGAGCTTGATGGAATTCATGACAAAACAAATAAAACTAAAAGTTGACATGGCACAAACTGAATTCTTAATTTACCAAAATAATCATTCCACTTCATAAATGCATATATAAATAAAAAAAAATATATATATATATATTTTTTAAAACACAAAAATGTATACAAACATGAACATTTTGAAATAAATATTCCCGTACAGGTGAACTTGTGATGCTCCGATCGATGGGCCGCTGATCATTATCGACTGATATTCACTCTAAACCGATTGATCGGAACTCTCAAAAAACGGTCGATCAGAAGAGCCGATCAGATGACTCAAAATACATGAGACTTTTCGGTGCACGCAATAAAAAAAAAAATTGCCAGAAATGCCAAAAGCTACCGGTAAATACAGATCGATCATATTGGGCTACTAGATTGTTTTTTATTTTGGGTGGGTATGATTGCTCAAAAGACGTGTGCCTTATCTCGCGGTGCCGCATTTAATAGTTGCCACAGAACAAATGATGGTACTGGGTTTGAAGTGCCCACGCAAAGAATGAACATTTAGGAGTTTTTGCCGTCTACCTTTATGTTTTTAGAGCACTCTATGTGCAATTACTCTGACTGTTTCTCTCTCTCTTTCACAATAGTTACTTGTATTGCTCTATATTGTAATTCAATATATAATACTTCACAATATATGGAACTTTAAATGGAAGATCCCCATAGCCCCCACCGATCGGCAATCTGCATCGGCCTATTCTGACTCCGGTGATAGGCCCCAAAAACCCTGATCGGAGCATCCCTGCAGTGAACCCAAGTGTAACTATTGCCCCACACCCAGCAGTTGGCACACCAGCCGTCCCATAATCCATTGCGCCACTCGGCATCGCGTCCAACACCAAGTGAATGGGGAGGCGTGGTCAATGGGGGGGGGGGCGGCCGGTAGTCCAGCCGTGACATGAGGTGAACTGTGGGAGGCTGTGGTGGCGTACCATGTTGTGGGTTAAAAAGTAGAGCTGAGAGTGGTTCAGCCACCGGCTGCTCTCCTGGCAGCTGTCCAGGGGGTCCTCCCGTGCGGAGAACACGGCCCGCGTCACCTGGCCCGAGCACAGCGCCCGCTGGGAGAAGAGAGGGCGTGGCTCACTGGGTACAAACACAAACACTGTGGACACACACACACACAGTTTTGAACATTGACCGGTAGGGACATTCTTTGCATTTTAAATTGTCCGTTCCTTTGGTTTCCAGTTTCTACAGGAGCAATCTTTTTTGAAATATTGTTATCGTTTGCTGCCCTTCTGTGTCATGACGGCCAACGAAATGACATGTATTGTCATTAACGATGGTCTATAATGTAGTATAGACTAAAATGTAGACGTACACTGTATTGTTCCCATTAATTTTTTCATCAACAGTTGCTTCAATTCATGTATTTGTGTACGACTTCCTGCTATGACACCCACATCTTCTGTCTGGGACGAATGACGTACCATCTGATCTAACCTGGTGCTTTGATCAAAGATGGAGCAGAATAACAGGCAGTGGTAGGGATTGTCAAGTGTCAAAAGTGAGCCAAATAAACAAGCTGTTTTTTTGAACTTGACTGTTTGTAAACCGGTCTGTCGGGATTCCACCGATGTGTACAATCAGCATTTATTTAAATTTACTCATGATGTTTTGGACACCTCAAGAAATGTGTACTGCACGTGTGTGATGTACTGCACGTGTGTGATGTACTGCACGTGTGTGATGTACTGCGACGTGTGTGATGTACTGCACGTGTGTGTGATGTACTGCGCGTGTGTGTGATGTACTGCACGTGTGTGTGATGTACTGCACGTGTGTGTGATGTACTGCGCGTGTGTGTGATGTACTGCACGTGTGTGTGATGTACTGCGCGTGTGTGTGATGTACTGCACGTGTGTGATGTACTGCGCGTGTGTGTGATGTACTGCGCGTGTGTGTGATGTACTGCGCGTGTGTGTGTGATGTACTGCGCGTGTGTGTGATGTACTGCACGTGTGTGTGATGTACTGCGCGTGTGTGTGATGTACTGCGCGTGTGTGATGTACTGCACGTGTGTGATGTACTGCACGTGTGTGATGTACTGCGCGTGTGTGTGATGTACTGCACGTGTGTGTGATGTACTGCGCGTGTGTGTGATGTACTGCACGTGTGTGTGATGTACTGCGCGTGTGTGTGATGTACTGCGCGTGTGTGTGATGTACTGCGCGTGTGTGTGATGTACTGCGCGTGTGTGTGATGTACTGCGCGTGTGTGTGATGTACTGCGCGTGTGTGTGATGTACTGCGTGTGTGTGTGTGTGCTGTGTGTGTGTGTGTGTGTGTGTGTGTGTGTGTGTGTGTGTGTGTGTGTGTGTGTGTGTGTGTGTGTGTGTGTGTGTGTGTGTGTGTGTGGTGTGTGTGTGTGTGTGTGTGTGTGTGTGTGTGTGTGTGTGTGTGTGTGTGTGTGTGTGTGTGTGTGTGTGTGTGTGTGTGTGTGTGTGTGTGTGTGTGTGTGTGTGTGTGTGTGTGTGTGTGCGCGTGCGCGTGTGCGTGTGTGCGTGTGTGTATGTGCGTGTGTCTCTCTCTCTCTCACGGTCAGTGGACTTTGTTGTCCCGCAGAAGGCAGCCACGTTCTCCGACAGAGGGTCAGCCAGGAGCAGGCTGACGTCGAGGGAGGTGCTCCACTCCACTGCAGGAGAGAGAGAGGAGCAGAAGGAGAAACCAGAGAGGAGGAGGAGATGCATAGGGAATATAAGAGAGAGAAGAAACAGGATGAAGAGAAACAGGAGAAGGAGGGAAGGAAGAGACACTATTATGAATATCTTCAGAACCAGCAATGGAATCTTATTTTTTTTAATCTTTTTATATTATTATTTTATTCTTTGCACTGGTGTCTTGTGGGTCTTACATGAGCAGGTGAGCAGGTTCCAGCAGCACAGAAGGTTCTGGTCGTTGGAGCCCAGCAGGTACTTTGCGCATTTGAGACGCCCAAAACACAAGTTCCTAGAGGAGGAGGAGGAGGCAGAACCCCACTGTCAATCTTCTGGCTTTACTCCCGTTGTCCTCGACTCATAACACACCGACCCCAACCCATAAAGGCCCAATCTACGTCACCGAAGGTTTTGTTCCAGACAAAATGGCAGGGGACTAAACTGAAGCCCCACATTGGGCTTCAAGGACCACTGTGTGCGCAGCAGAACTAGTCAAACTTTTCCCCACACACACTTCTACCACCCTTGACATCAAGGAGCTGATAGGTCAGTCGCATCTTTCTCTAAGATGGAACCCAGTAGCCCTCTGCTGGGATTCAAACATCCTAAATCACTAGACTAAACTCCCCTCCCCTTGTATACAGTATAAATAATGTGATCATTCAAAATCTTCCATACCGTGAATACAAATATTTGACTTTTCTCAACAATTTATCCTATGCATGATCTACACTGTCCTACTGTATTTAGAGTGTGTGTCTATTTTCTGTACCATGTTCTATGGTACATTCGTACGCAAGTGCATTTGTAACCAAAAGTGAGTTAGTGAATGTGTGATCTTACTGGATGACCCCTGGTGGTTGTGACAGCGTGGTCAGCAGGTCCCAGGAGGCGGGGCTCCACACTGTCACCACTTCCTGGAAGCTGACAGCCAACAGGGAGCCGTCGGCCGAGAAACAGCAGCACTTTGGCACCAGGCTGTGATAGGCTCCCACAAAGTCACATGACCAAGACGGCTCCTCATCTGCGAGTGGGAGACGGCACAAATTAAAGTAATTATTTTCAACGATAGAGAAACTATACAATATTAATGGATTACGAGGCACACTGCTTCAAAGGGCATGCACCAGCGTTGATGCATAAACAACTTGGAAACTTGAAGTCGAGTGAATTCTGGGCACAACAAAAGGAGACCAGAATGTCAAAATGACGTCTGGATATTTCCATGGGCAATATCCATGGGCTTAATTAGCATTTGTAATTAGGTGGTAATGCTAAAAATCTGCTAAAAGCCATCCGACCGCCACCTATGAGGACAGGGGGAGGGGGGGGGGATGTTTGAGTTTTACAAACTAAAAGTCCTGCCATATTTGACATGCACAAGGCCAGTGGATTCGATCTGCAGTGCACCACTGGGTTGCAGATGGTTCCCTCAAAAAACACTAAGATTAGAGTCTGTTAGGCATTTCAAACTTCTGTCCCACCTCTGTCCAGGAGCCCAACCCAAATCTAAAGCTCAGGCAAGGGACCAGACAGCTTACCGTCGGCGGGGTCTGGCTGGGTCAGCTGCCACACTTTGAAGTGTCTGTCCAGGCTCACCGTGACCAGCGTGGTGGTGGTCTGGCCAGAGGGGCTGAAGCATATCTCGGTAATGCCGTCGTCGTGGGGGGCCGCGATGGTGGTGTTCAGCACAAAACTGGACATGGGAGAGAGCAGTACTGGTCAGAACCGGGTAGGACCAAGAGTAGAAAACTGGACTAGAAAACTGGTTAGGACCTGGAAGAAAAGCTAGTTAGAACCAGAGTGGAAAACCTTTTAGACCCAGAAGGGAACTGCTCAGAACCACAGCTGGTTAGATGAGGGTGTAGAAGTTGTGCAAAAAGATTTAAAAGCATTTAAAGTGCCAGTAGTGCAGCAGCATCATGAATACAGTGCAGTACAGTGACTAATGAGTCCAGAAAGTCCAGCAAAGTATGATAGTGTAATGTTAATGACAATGTTATGATACACTCCTAGCACTATGGGTTTTGGACCTGCAGCACAGTATCTGAAATGTCCAGAACACTATATCTAGACTGTAGTGCAGTATTCTGAGGCATTACATTACATGACAGGCATTTAGCAGACACTTTTGTCCAAAGCAACTTACAATAGTGAGTTCAACAAAGGTAGGTAAGAGAACAGCTAGTCACCAGAAGTCAAAAAGTGCATTTCATTCCCAACAAGTCTCCAATAACTGAACCAGTGCTCAGGTATAAGTACAATAAGTTCAGGTAAAAGTACAAGTTGGTAAACAATAGAACAATATCTAGCTAACAATCTACCTAGTAAGTAAGTAAAAAGTGAAGTGAAGAGGCCACGCTAGGAGGAAGATTCCAGGTAGTGTATTCCAGGTAGTGTTTCCTGAAGAGGTGGGTTTTCAGCCTGCGGTGGAAGATGGGCAGTGACTCTGCAGTCTTGAACATCCGTGGAGAGTTCATTCAACCGGTTTTGGGCCAGGACAGAAGAGCCATGACCGCCTAGATCCGCCGCGAGGGCCCCTAAGCGAGGGGGCAAGCAGACACTCTGAAGTAGCAGAGGGAATTGCCTGAAGGTAGGAAGGAGCTGTTCTTTTCACTGCCCTGTAGGCTAGCACCAGTGTCTTCAACTGGATGCTACAGTAGCTACAGGTAGCCAGTGTAGAGACCAGTGAACTTGGGTCGAGCTGCATCTTTCTAAATGAGCTCCAGCAGCCTAATGGCAAACGCCGGGGCACCAGCAAGGAGGGAGTTGCAGTAGTCCAAACAGGAGATGAGGCAAAGGTACAGTGTCCAGCAGCGATGCAAGAAATACTCCGCACTAATTGAACAGACGGTCCAAATCTCAACGAGCACTCGTGTACTGGTTTTGTAGGTGTATGTTCAACACTAATGTGCAGAAGAAAAAAAAGTCTGCAATAGTTTAAACCAATATACACATATCAAAAAAAATCTGTTTAGTGTGTAGCTCAAGTGGTAGAGCGGTCATCTGACAAGCGGAAGGACGCGGCCAAGTTGTCGAGGTGTCCCTGAGCGAGACACCCTAACGGCTCCGGAGCTCCAAACGTAGGCGAGGAGGAGTTAATGGAGTAAAAAGGAGCTGGAATTGGCTTCTATTCACGGCTATCATATCACTCCGCGAGGAGTCCCGTTCAATCATATCACTCCGCGAGTAGTCCCGTTCATCATATCACTCCGCGAGTAGTCCCGTTCATCATATCACTCCGCGAGTAGTCCCGTTCATCATATCACTCCTCGAGTAGTCCCGTTCACTTTTCCTGACGGAAAATACTGACTTGCTGAATTGTTTGTTAGTTGCCAAGCAACGCCTCAACTTCGGAGAACTATTTTTTTCTCCGCGGAAGTATATCATAATAAGTCGGGACCGACTACTACTTAGAAATGAGCGGGACCGACTACCGACTCATTAAGAGCGTTCCGTTCATCATCCCTTACATTTTTGATGATGGTAAGGATTAAGATTATTTTTTTGGTCATTTATCGTCATCGCAAAAAATACCATGAAATATCGTGATATAGTTTTAAGTCCATATCGCCCAGCCCTACTGTGTTCATGATGCTGCTGCACTACTGGCACTTTAAAATGCCTTTTGCACAATTCAACATACGTATACATCATCCATCAGTCACTTTATTGTCATTTGTATTGTGTACAGTGTAGTGTTTTATAGTATGTATACATGTATATAGTATGTATAGTACAAAGTATAGCATGTATTGTTAAATTGTAGGAAATGCATAGTGCGGGAGAAAATGGGGGCTACCTCTGAGCTTGCTGGTTGAAGGCCCACAGCTTGAGGTTGATCTCCAGCTCCTTTGCGTTCCTCTGCTCCACGGTGGCCAGCCAGTCCCCGCAGGAGTCCAGCGCCGCCTTGACCACCTCAAACTGATCCAGGTTCGACTGGTTGATGAACTCCTGCTGCACTATGTCCAGCTACACACACACACACACACACACACAGGGGGCCCTTAGTAGAGCACATACCAAACCACACAAAACACTCCCTTTTGCCCTATTATTTCTGAGGCTAAACAATCCCTCCAAAACAACAGTTGAAGCTAAAGACTCCATTACAAAATCCCTGGTTCCGGATTTATAAACTGATAACATTTTGGAAAATTGTTCGTAAATAGTTATTGCCATCCCACCTTAACGCTCACCAAGTTTTTTGCAAATATGTTAGTAACTTCATAAAATATTATACAATGTAATTTTTTGGCCCCATCTACCAATGCCAAGAGAATCCTTATCAATGCAAATCAAATTATCTTTGCCAAATCGAATTAACTGTTCCTTAGCGCAGTGATTTTCAACCAATTTCACTTAATTAATTAAAATAAAATGTTTTAGTTACTGCAAATAATTTGCCATGGTTGTGCGTCTGTGCCTGCAATGTAGTGACTGGCGGAGTAATTAAATAACGTATTGCTCAGACTACTATTGTAGGGCCGTCGATCATTATCGATCTGAGCTCGGATCAGAGCTCTCAAAAACGGCCGATGAGAAGACGCAAAATAAATGTTTACACTTTTCTCGGTGCGCAAAAATCCCGGCAGGACTCCCAGTGCTTACGTTGTACAGCTGTTTGTCTTGCTGCAGGGAGTAGAACTGCAGGTGTCCCGGCTTCCCATTCAGCACCAGGGCCTTGGTCCGGGGGTCCACCATCAACGCTGTCTTCACGCTGTCCTCTGGGAGAGAACCCCGAGAACCACGGGTCAAACCCACATGTCCAAAATTATGAAGTCATTGAGCGGTGAGAAGAAAGTGTTTCTGAACCCCTGCATGACAGAAAGTCCTGGACCAGCTTACCGTGGACCAAGCCCTGGATGATAGCAGACACCATGGAGCCGTTCTGGATGACTGTAATCTCTGGGGGGGGGGGATGGAGAGAGAGAGAAGAGGCCATTAAGAGTTGTAGGGTACTAAACCGTTCAGCCCTGTAATGCTTGCCAAATTATAGTTCATATTAAAAGTTACACCTTTTCTACTTTAGCTTCACTCCCCATTCATTGGAAGTACAGTTTTTTTGTTTGTTGTCAGGATGAACATGTCTTGCACATCTGAGAATACACCTTTTTTGTAAAATCCACCGTTTGTGATGCTCCCACTTTAAATGAGTGTTAAATTGCTTAGTAATCGAGGCATTATTCAAATGTAAACAGACCTTTAATAGCTGTTCAAAGCAGTCTTGTATGGTAATTTAAATGAATTGGGTATTAATATTACCATTAATATTTATACGAATAGTCATTTATATCACTATATTAGTTCAACTGTAAGAGTTGATGCTTGCAGTATGGAGAATGCTGCAAATCCAAATCATTTTAATAATCTGTATCAGACCAACGGAGCTCATCGGCTCTACGTGTTTCTGTCGAGGTGGGCGTGATCCGAGCAACGGCGCCTCACTGTTGTCGGTGTGGGAGGTGCAGAACAGCGACCCGTCGGGGGACACGGTGATGTCCGTGATGGCGGACCCCAGGCGGGGCAGGAAGTCCCTTTGGCCCTCCTGGTCGTAGCGCCACTGGACCAGCACCGACTCCAGACCCCCACTCAGCAGGTTGGTACCTGGGGCAAACGCATAGCAAAACAAACCAACCATTTAAAAAAACAAACAAAAAAAACACAGAGGGAAACAAGCCAACCACGAATATTATGAAGCTAAGAAGAGTAGAGCAGTGTGTGGTACAAGTTGTGTACCTTCAAATTGTAGCAAGTGTGTATGCGTTAGTGTGTACCTTCTGGGGTGAAGCAGAGTGCAAAAACCCCACTGTGATGCCAGTGAACAGTAGAGTATATGTACTCCTTTTTCCGGTTGAAGTTTCTCCTGCACAAAAAAAACGGGACACATTCCCATATATATATCTAATAAACATTACAGTAAAGTCATTAAAATAAAAATAAACAGTGTGTGTGTGTGTATGTGTGTGTTTCTGTCATAGCTGTGGTGGTCACCATAGGTCACTCTCACCATAAGCGGATCCGTCCGTCGCCATGTCCGGTAGCGATGCAGTCTTCTTTAGGGTGGCAGGCAACGCAGTTGAAGACGTTTCTTGCCTTCTTTACACCAACGTTGTTCAGAGAAAACCTGTTGGAAGGACATGGTGAGAACCAACGTGTGTGTGTGCGTGAAAACATGCATAGCTACCTTATTTATTGAATGAGACACTGAACGCACAAGAGTAAACTCAAAAACATTGTGGGTTTTTTTTGGCAGTTTTTGGTGGGTTGAGCATCGAGGCCACCACATTTATTCAAACATAGCCTTAGATATTTTTACTTGAATGAAAGACGCTAAACGGCCGGAGCCTTCGATGAATTCTGGCTCAAATAACGTCCAGTATTTCATTTCTAGCAGTGGAGCTCTTCGGGCTAACAGTAACATGTACAGTGGGAGAACAAGTTGGAGTGTGATTGATTGAGTGTGTGGAGAGGTGTCTTTTATACAGGTGACGAGTTCAAACAGGTGCAGTTAATACAAGTTTGTAATTTTGCACTGTAAATTTAATTTCACTTTCCGCTTTCACATTTTCAGTATTCAGTATCAGAGTTATTTATTAATATTTTATTACTGCCAATTTTCACTATACGTATTGTTGTGTATTGTATATACCTACGTATTACTGTAATAATACTGTAAATTGTGCAATTCATCTATCAATACATTTAGATTTCATTTAGAGTTATATTTTGTTTATACTAGTTTTGTTTAGTTAGTCGTTATTTAGTTTCTAGCTTTTAGGTATTAGTATATTTTTGTGTGCATTTATTCCCCCTGTGTCAACTGTTGCACCTTAATTTCCCTCGGGATAAATAAAGTTATCTTGAAGGTAATGAGTGGAGAATAGGAGGGCTTCTTAAAGAAAAACTAACAGGTCTGTGAGAGCCGGAATTTTTACTGGTTGGTAGGTGATCAAATACTTATTTCATGCAATAAAATGCTAATTAATTACTTAAGTCATAAGTCAAATCATACAATGTGATTTTCTGGGTTTTTGTTTTAGATTCCGTCTCTCACAGTTGAAGTGTACCTATGATAAAAATGACAGACCTCTACATGCTTTGTAAGTGGGAAAACCTGTAAAATCGCCAGTGTATCAAATACTTGTTCTCCCCACTGTATATCCAATAATTAACGTCAGAGTATCTGTGGCAATTAAAAAAAAAAAAAACTGTACGTCAACAGTTAAACACATGGAGTGAACTCACCTGTAGCTCTCCTTCTTCTTGAGGAAGTAGACGTTCAGCACATTATCTTTAACAGACGCGATGTAGTCCCCCTGCGAACACAGCACACCAACGGTACGACCGCAGTCAAGACGGAGTGACGTACGTGTGTGTGTGTGTGTGTGTGTGTGTGTGTGTGTGTGTGTGTGTGTGTGTGTGTGTGTGTGTGTGTGTGTGTGTGTGTGTGTGTGTGTGTGTGTGTGTGTGTGTGTGTGTGTGTGTGTGTGTGTGTGTGTGTGTGTGTGTGTGTGTGTGTGTGTGTGTGTGTGTGTGTGTGTGTGTGTGTGTGTGTGTGTGTGTGTGTGTGTGTGTGTGTACGGATGGACAGACGTACCTCTCGGCCGATGGCGATGCACTTGGGATCGGGGCTGACTTTCCCGATCAAGACAGATAACTCGCTGACCTTCATGTTGCGGTTCACACTCGGGGGCAACGTCAGAGACACCAACATGGGCTCCGCTGCAGGGGAGAGACAGCGTGTCACCCTTGTGTCAACACTCTCGCCTGCAGCCGATCAACTCTAACTGTAGCAATTTGTGCGAACAAAAAATTAACGGGGCCGATGCCTTGCGTTGTTGGAATACTGAAACACATCTTGGAGGTTTGGGTTCCTGACTGCCCACCTCGAGGTTCTGGGTTTAACCCTTCACTGTCTGCAGCCTACCCTGCAGGCATCCTTGCGCAGGACGCCTGCACCCCCCTACCCGCTCCTAAATATGCAACTACAATTAATTGAGAGTAGTTGTGGATAAACTCGTCTAAATTGTATCGCTACCATGCCAGTTTCGCACCGGGTGTAAACTCATTCGTTCTTGCATTTCTTTGACAACATTTGATTGGAATTTCCACGCATCCCTCCATGCATTCACCATTGACAAAACTGTAGTACAATACAAAAACAAAACCTAACATTTTTCATACCTACCATAGTTTGTACCATTACCATGCAACTGAATTGATATTAGAAGATTTAAAAAAATGAATGCATTGTAACCAGAGAAATCCCTGCAGACATACAGGTGCAGTGTACCTGTATGTATTTTTTTTTTCGTCCCTTGGACCACAAGGAAAAGTCCCTTTGCAGAAGCATGGATGGACAAGATGGTCCTCCTGCAGTTGTAGGTCTGGAAAACATTACACACACACACACACACACAAGATTGTAACAGTCATGGGAACTGAACTAACTAACGAAACTGAAACAGCATCATGCTATGAAAACACAATCTGGATTATTTCATCACAGAGAAGTGAGAACAATATTTTTGTTAGCCGATAATGCGTGTTGTGATTACAACACAACTTTAACAAATCAATGAAAAAAACAGCAATTGGCCAAAGGCTGCTCTTACTCCATAACGCGCGTTCGTCTACTCAGTAAAACCCAGTCTAAGTAAAATAGTATTTGTGATTTGAATTTACGCTGAAGTAAAACTTAATGTTAATCAGAAAAAACAGGGGTTGGGTCATTTAAAGCCCTTACGAAATAAATGTAATTTAATTTGTAAAAAAAAAAGAAGAAGAAAATTACAAGCCAAAACACGGTGCCCGATACAATTTGAGAGTGAAAATCACAAATTGTAGTAACTACAAAAGTATAGGTTATTGCAATGACAAGGGACTGAATGCCGTACACTTTAAGCCAACTACAGGACGATTTGAGGTGGTCAATACCCTAATAAGGATGCCATCTGTGAAGTCCCACAGCCTGACGGTTCCATCTTCTGAACAAGAGTACACCTGCGAGAAAGACACAAAGCATAGCAGATTTATTTTTACATTCCCAAACAGCGTTTCCTATTTTATGACCCATTCCCTTTTATTTGTATGATTTTTTTTTGTGATCACCATTGCCGTTACTTTGAAATCCAAGCAATCCATGGTCTGGAAACCATTACGAGACACAAGATTGTAACAGTCGTGGGTTCAACATTTCAACTGAAATGTTTGGATACAAAAATCCAAGCATTCCATGGCCGTTGAGGACTTCTACTAGTGCTCTTAATGCGCATAGGACAAATACACATGAAAACAAATGGATTCAAATAGTTCAACAAAGGCGACCATTTGTAGTGACTTTGTGCTGTTCGTGACTCCCGTCTACCTGTGTAAGAGGGGGGGTGTCCATCAAGACTTTTACAATCAATGGAGCACACACGTTGCACTGACATAAAGTTAATCAAGTGAACCAAATGTAAAACACAGTTTTACCATGCATCCGTTCAGCCTCAATCAGAAGTGCTGAGCAGACCAGAAATGTGTCTTTTATCTCCCATCCCTTTCCGTGCCCGATACAACGTTGCTTAGCGTTACCTGGAGGTGGTTCGATGGGTTGAGGACGAGCCCCGTGACGCGGTCTGTGTGTCCCTCAAGGTGATGGATGCATTCCTCCGTGGATGTGCTGAACACCTTGATGTACTCACCCGACGCACAGATCAGGAAACTGGTGGGTGGGGGGGGAAACGTGTCAATTCACTGTGTGGTCGGTTCGACTCCTAGCCATAAGTATTCTGGGTTCGAGCCCTAGTATCCCCATCTTAAACCCGCAGGCATCCCTGAGCAAGATGCCCTTAACCCTACCTGCTCCTTAAATGACATGTATCTGAATCACTGCAAGTTGCTTTGGATAACAGTGTTTGCTAAAATACTCAAAATAAATCGTTACTTAGCAGGACAGTCGAAGGTGTTCGACTACCAGGCAAAAGGTTCTGGGTTCGAAACCCAGTGTCCAGTCTACCGGTAGGCTCATGTCATATATGTGTGTGGCCGTCGATAAAAGTGAATGCCAGTTACTTAATTAACAATAGTAAATAGAAAACGAGCCGGTTGACATGCATACGCATGTCCTAATGGCAAACGTTAGGCCGGCCTCTCGCAGGTCGGGCACGTTTAGTAAACATTACTGTGCAACCCTCAAATAAATCGCGAACAAAACCTAACTCATCACAGCAATAGTACTCTCTAATCCGATATCAAATACCACTACGTACCGTGAGTCTTTAGTGATCACAGGTTCTCTAAAGTTGATTTTGCTTCCACCTCTCTGGACCACGCGTGGATCAGCGTGTGGCACCATGTTTCACCTCTGACCCCTCGATCCCGTCTGCTGTGTTTGTTGAGCGGCTGAATGAGAGTCACGCACAGCGCCACCTGCTGCACCGGAGGGGTGGACCGCCCTCGTTCACAATAAAAACATTGAAATGATAAAAGACCGAAAAAATTATAAAACTATATATATAATTATTAGTATATTATTACTGCCAATTTGCACTATACGTATTGTTGTGTATTGTATATATCTACGTATTACTGTAAATTGTGCAATTCATCTATCAATACATTTAGATTTCATTTAGAGTTAATTTAGTTATATTTAGTTTATTGTTATTTCGTTTTTAGGTATTAGTATATTTTGTGTGCATTTATTCCCCGTTTCAACTGTTGCACCTTAATTTCCCTCGGGATAAATAAAGTTATCTTGAATATATATATATATATATATATATATATATATATATATATTGTTACGCATCCCAGTGGAGGGGCGCAACACACATAATAGGTGAGTTAGCAAAATAATAGTATTTATTTACAAACACAGCGAGCAAGGAGGACTACCAGTGGCACCAAATCAAACACAAAAAGGAAAAGAAAACCCACCCCCCTTTACAGGCGCCAAGCGCCCAAAAGTACAGCGGGTGGTGCTCACTCTAAGCTGGTGTCTCGAACAGCAGGTCACCTACGTGATGCAAAATGTACACCCCAGGGTATCTTCCTGTCCTCAATTGTCCCGGTGTGCAAAAACAAAATGTTAGTATACAGAAAAAGGAATCACCATAGGCTGGGTGAACAAGGATAAACAAATATACAAAAGGTTAGGATTAAACAGAACTGTGCAACAGGCAGGAACACAAAATATACAATTACTATAGCAAATAGCGCAAAGAACCAGAGCTTTGACCAGCTCTACCAAAAATACCTTAAACAGAGCTTTGACCAGCTCTCACACAAAAAGATCTTAAACAGAGCTTTTACCAGCTCTCTCACACAAACATACCCTAAAGAGCCACGGCTCTATACCAAAAGACAGAGAGAGGGAACTGAACACAGACTGGGACATATGAAGGGAGTGTGGAGGTTGATTGCAGAGTGGGATCAGGTGGTGCTGGGGGACTGGAGCGCTGATCGTAACCAGGGGAACATCTGAGAAAAGATACATGTAGCCACAGGAGGGAGACAAAAGACAAGTCAACCACAACCTGCCTGCATACATAACACACATAACATAAATCCCCATACATAAATGGACAGCGTCCGTAACAATATATATATATATATATATATATATATAGTTGTTTCTTGTTTATATTTATTTATTTATTTTATTTCTAAGAAAAAACGAATACTGAATAAATACAGTGGGCCTACATGTATCAGTATTTTTCAGTTGCCCACTGTGGTCTTCAGAAAACCAACAAACAAATGCCCCACTCAAAACCAGTCCACCACACACACATTGCGCACTTTGCCACAAAACACCCTCTGTCATTCCTCATCATTATTCTATCATTATTCTAGTTATTTTATATAACATAAAACAGTGTTATATTATATATGCGATATTAATGATAATCATCATAACTTCACCAAGTGGCATACGCCACTAAAAAAAAACCTCTGCTCTTCATCAAAGTTATTGGATAGTTTAACGAAACCATAATGAATAGGCTCCCTTTATTAATACTCTAATCACGCCTGGTTGCCTGCAGATTAACAGATCCGTTATGGCCATCTCCGAGGAGGCGTGTTCAAATGATATGTTAGACAGCCTTCTGAATAACAACTCGGAACTAGTCGAGCACATCAAAAACGAAAGCGTGAGAAGAGACCAAAGGGCGCATGTTGTTGGGACCACACGCATCAGGTAAGCGCAGACGATACCCTATTAAATATACATGTATATATATATATATATATACATGTATATTTAGATAACAACTCGATCGAGGTCCTATCTGGGGTTCCGTCGGGGGCATTTCTAAAAAGAAGATTGTTTTTTTTTCCCACTGTATTATTAATAGCTTTTAAATGTTTTCTGCTGAAGCAATGAGTCAATGGAAACAGATCCAGCAGCTGGAGATCGGGCTACTGGAGCACGTGGACTACCTGTACAATGACAACTTCCCCATGGACGTCCGCCAGGGGCTCGCCGACTGGATCGAGTCCCAGGATTG
>CM051015.1:7691799-7697845 GCA_027704905.1 Muraenolepis orangiensis | reverse complement strand
TGCATAAGACAATCTTTATTTAATTGTCCATCCGTGACGTCATCTTAGCACCGTGAAAACTGCATTGGAAACGTACATAAACAGACAAACAAACATTTCACATAACGGTTTCCACAGTACAGTACAAACACTAAACTAAATAACATTGGTATCAAACTACAAGGATTACATTCCTACACAAGACATAAAATCATTCATTCACGAATTTCATTGTACAGAGTTACAACCATAATCAAATAAACAACAAAGCATACCTTGCTGCGCTCTCCAAGGAATGCAAACATAATCCGAAAAGGTCCTTTCTTCCGTTTAAAACACACGATCAATACATGGGGATACAAAAGGATAAAAAGTCGCACAGAAATACAAAAGCGATACAAAAAGACGCACCAAACTTTCCTGCTGCCGACTACATCACTTAACAGGCGCTTCCAGCTGTACTGATCTACGGTGCGCCAATAGGGACAGATTTATGTAGGCCTACGGGTATCGAACTCCGGTAAAATCCCACACGTCATTTCAAGGCATACATACATACTGAATATTATTTAGTAAACAGCAAAGGATATTGCCTAGACATGTTTAATCTCAAGTGGTCCGTTACACTCCCCCCAATCACTTCATGATACAACACAAAAATAATCATGAATGATTTAAGACCAAAAGACCATTTATCTTGACTTTAGAAAATTATGCAAATAAGCATCGTCAAACTACTGTATGTATGCATGTCTGCGACCTATTATTCACTTTCGAGGAGAAGCACTAGCTTTTGAACTGGTCTTTCTATGGTTGAGAGTTTAGACTGAGCGCCAAGCCCTTTTGAGTTCCTATCGCCGACTTGCAATCTCACTCTTCGCTCACTTGGCCATCCCCGTCTACAGTTCTTTCCACTATTCGCCCCAACTGCCACTGGTTTCATGGGAGGAGGTCCTCCTTTATGATGACTACATCATTAACTTTGAGATTACGCCGGGCCACATGCCACTTCTGACGCTTTGAGATGTTCAGGAGGTACTCCCTCTTCCAACGACTCCAGAACTGCTCAATAAGATACTGAACCCGGCGCCAGCGCTTTGTACTGTACAAATCCTCTCTCACAAACTCTCCTGGAGGCGGAAGGGCAACCTTTGACTTCATTTGAACTAGGTGGTTGGGGGTTAGAGGCTCTAGAGAAGTGGGGTCATTTATTCCATCTACTGTTAAGGGACGGCTATTAACAATAGCCATGGCCTCATAAAACAGTGTTCTGAGGGAGGCATCATCAAGTCTGCCTTGGCTTTGAGTCAGGGTGGCATTCAGAACATTTGGTGCGTATCTGACGCTCCCAAACACCACCGGCGTGGCTTGCTGATGGAGCATTAAGGACAAACTCGTTTGTCGGCCAAGAACATCTGCAAGGCTTGGTTGTTGCATTGTTTCAGTGCCTTTCCTAGCTCATTCCTAGTGCCTACAAAATTCCTGCCTTGGTCACAGTTAAGATGGCGCACAGCTCCTCTTAGGCTGATGAAGCACCGCAGGGCATTGATAAAGGAATCAGTGGATAGATCTTCTAACATCTCCAAATGGACAGCTCGGGAATAGAGACAAGTAAATATCAGGCCATACCTTTTATGCTCTTTCCGATTCCTTTTAATGATAAACGGCCCAAAGCAATCCATTCCACAGTAAGTGAATGGGGCAGAAGCTTCAACACGCTCTTTAGGAAGTTCAGCCATACGTTGTTCTTCAACAGGGCGCCTCAACTTTCTGCATTTAACACACTTGTGTATCACCTTAGCAACTAACTTGCTGCAGCTGATTATCCTAAATCCATTTGCTCTAAGCTCCATCTGAGTTTGACTCCTACCCTGGTGGCAAACTTGAGAGTGATAGTGAGACAAGATGAGCTGAGTGATATGACCATCTTTTGGCACAATGCATGGGTGCCTGAATTCTTCACTAAGAGATGAATGTTTCAGTCTCCCGCCTACACAAAGCATGCCCTCTCTCAGAACTGGGTGGAGGGAAAAAAGAGGACTGGTGCAAGGAAGATTTCCCCCAGCTTCAAGCACCTTTATCTCTTGACTGAATGCCTGCTGTTGTACAAGCTTGATCACTGCACTGGCAGCACCCTCACGCTCTACGACATCAGTGGGATACTTTTGCTTGGATGCCAGTCTCCTTATTCTTGCCACTACTTTGAGGAGTGTTGTCCATGATGAAACCTTAGCCAATGACGGTCAATGATATCAGTGCGATTACTGCTTATTGTAGCAAATGCCTTCACCGCTCTGACCTCTGGGTCACCAATCAGCAAGTCAGTTGATGGCCTTGATTCCTCTTGGACTTCATCCTTCCAGAGGAATTCAGGGCCTGATAGCCAATTCGATGACAGGATGTCAGAGGCACGGAGCCCCCTAGAGGCGTGGTCAGCCGGGTTTTGTTTTGTGCCAACATAGTGCCACTGGCTCGGACTGGTGTTCTCTCTGATCAGCTGGACACGATTTGCTACAAAGACATGAAATCTTCGCACTTCGTTGTTAATATATGCAAAAGTGACTTGAGAGTCTGTCCAGAAAAATTCCTCATCAACTTTCATGTTAAGCTCTGATTTCAAGAGAACACTTAACCTGGCTGCCGTCACAGCAGCAGAAAGTTCAAGACGGGGAATGCTCATGATCTTTGTTGGAGCAACTCTTGCTTTGGCCATGACTAGACTGCAGTGGACTGTATCTTCGTCATTCTTATACCTCAGGTAAGAACATGCACCATATCCCACATTACTAGCATCTGAAAAATGGTGCAATTCTGCCAAATTCTTTTGGATGGTAACATCTGGGAATTGTGACCCCACTCAGACTGCGGAGACCGTTCTCCCATTCCTCCCCCACCGTGGATACAAGTCTTCAGGGAGCAGATCATCCCAGCCAATGCTTCTACGGGCACAGCTCCTGAAGAATGCACTTTCCACTCAAAACAAATGGGGCAACAAACCCCAGAGGATCGTACAAAGAAGCTATGACCGACAGAATGTCACGGCGGGTGTCAGGCTTGTTGTTCAAATTGATGTTGAAGCTGAAACTGTCACTATCAATCAACCACTGGATGCCCAGTGCATGTTCCACAGAGGCTGAATCTGGTTTTAGATCAAGACGTTCTGCATTTATTGCACTTTCAGACGGTTTGATACAACCAAGAACCTTGCTCTCATTCGAGTTGAATTTGTGGAGTCGTAACCCTCCTCCTTTACACAACTCTTGGGCTTCAACGATCAGCTCTGAAGCCATTTTAATTGTTGGAACACTAACTAGGCCATCATCAACATAGAAACTGCTCTCTATGAATGATGCTGCAGTGGGATAGCGTGCCTTGTATTGATGTGCCAAGTATTTAAGGCCAAAGTTAGCGCACCCTGGAGAGGAAGCGGCACCAAACAGGTGGACTGCCATCTGATATTCTTTTGGCTCGTGATCAAGGTCTCCATGCTCCCACCATAGAAACCTCAGGTAAGTACGATGCTCAGGTGTAACAAAGAACTGGTGAAACATCCTTTCAATATCACAGATGATGGCCACTGCTTCCTTCCTAAAGCGGAAGAGAACTCCCACCAAGGAATTTATCAGATCTGGGCCCGTCAGCAAGGTGTCATTTAAGGAGATGCCACAGAATTTAGCCGAACAATTGAAAACGACTCTTAACTTGTTAGGCTTCTTGGGATGGTACACCCCATGGTGTGGTATGTACCAAACGATCTCTCCCGAAGGTGCCTCTGGAGCTAGCTCCGCATCACCATTGTCGATTACATCCTTCATAAAGGCTGTGTAATGATCATAGAGTTGTTGATTGGCCTTAAGCTTCCTCTTTAGATGTTGCAAGCGAATAGTGGCCAACTTCTTATTGTTTGGCAACAAGGGAGGACTACCACCTCTGAACGGGAGAGGCATCTCCAGGTGGCCATCCTCTTTCTGCTGAATATTCTCACTAAGGAGCTGTATGCGGAAGAGAGGCACGTCATCTTGTGAGACGTATTTGCCCTCAGAATTCTTCTCACTGAAGTCGGACTCCAGCACCCTCAAAACGTCTGAGGCTAATGGGACTGGCAGTTCTCTTACAGCAACTCTGTGTACATAGCTTTGACTTCCCTGCCTATCAAGGTGGGGGTTGGCTGCTCCTATGATACTCCATCCCAGCTCTGTTTTCTGGGCAAACGGCTCATTCGCACCACCCATGATGACTTCAATGGGGGCCAGAGCTGAAGGACAATTGTAACCAATCAACAGTCCCACATCACACTCCTGGAGTGTTGGCAACTTATTGTCCAGATGTTTGAGATGTGGCCACTGCAATGCTGTAGTCTTGGTTGGTATACAGGATTTATCAACCGGAATGAAGTCACGTGTATATGATTGCTGTAGCTGTATCCGATTATCCGAATAGAAACTTCGAACTTGCAAATCACACATACTGTGGCTGGCTATGATTGTGTCAATGGCAGTCATTGTACTAAGCTTCAGCTGCAATGGTCGAGATGCCACGTTCAATTCTCTGACTAGACTTTCCAAGACAAAGGTTGAATCGCTCTGTGTGTCAAGAAGAGCATATGTGAGAATCTCCTTCTGAGGATCTCTTGCAGATGACAAGAAAACTGGGACAATGCTAGAGGTGGCAGAAGCATTCTGAACTAGCGCGTGGCTCAAGACCCTATGGACTTCCTGGTTTCTTTCTCCTTCTGTGAAAGTCTGAACCCCATTTGCTGCATCCCCAAACCTTGTCTCTCTTTCCTCGTGTAAACATGTTGGGTGACGTCGGCCGCACACTCCACAGATATGTCGAGTCCTACAGTCTTTAGTGACATGTCCTTTGCGCAGACACCCAAAGCACAAATGATTCTGATGAATAAACAACCTTTTATCTGCCATGGACTTGGAAGTAAAAGCTGGGCACCTAGCAATACCATGAAACTCTTCTTTACAGATAATGCACGGTAGCCTTGGCCTAAAACCAGGGAGGCTTTCTGGTATATGGTCTTTCACTTGAGCACTAGTGCTGAATGCATTTGCCTTCCCGGGCAACTTATCCTCTGCTGATTTGGAGCTAAACAAGAACGGAGAGGCAATAGGATTACAGGCTATGCGGGCTTCCTTCTGCACAAACTCAGTAAAACGTTCAAATGTGGGATATTCTCCGGATCTATCGAGTTCTTCTACTACAAGTCTGCTCCATTTGCGTACAACCCAATCTGGTAGTTTTCTCAACAGCTTATGATTTTCCTCACTATCATTTAAAATAGACAAGCCCTTAACGTGGGGCATAGCCTCAGCGCAGCCCTTTAAGAAGTCTGCAAAATCTCTCAGCGCTAAAGGATCATTTGGGGCAACTTTAGGCCATTTCATAAGCTTGTCCCGAAATGCTTTCTGCATGATAAATGGGTTTCCATACTAGTCCTTTAACACGGCCCAGGCGCCTTCGTATGCATCTTCAGAACTCCGGTAAAATAATCCCTCCACAGCCTTGCGTGCCTCGTCTGTGAGGTAACCTTTCAAATACAGCAAATACATATTTTTTCACTAGGAGGGATAGGTTTTCTGTCAATCGGAGTTGTAAATGTCATCTTAAAGTCAACAAACTTCAAAGGATCACCTGCAAACATGGTTGGTTCAGGAACAGGCAGATGGTTTAAGCTAAGTGAGCTCGCAACTGCTTCTGCCAGATTGACTGCAAAACTCTGAGAGAGTTCTTGTGATTGGGACAGTGCAACAGTGGTGCCTGGTTGGTGGTTCAATTAACAGCTGGAGTTGTTACGATGACTGGGACAGTGTCACCTTCAAGCTGATTGTATGCCCGCACTCGAGCTGCAGCCACTTTAACATGCATCATTTTTAACATGCATAATTTTCCTCCTCGAGATGCAGTTCGACCTCAGCCTGCCTCTGTTTCATTTGCACCATCATTTGTGACTCATATAATTTCCATTCACTTTCCAGCTTACTAAGTTTAGCATGCTGAACCTGTATCTCCTGCATAGACTTTGCTTGTTCTACTTTAGCCGCAAGTTCTGCCTCTG
>CM051015.1:7574299-7686799 GCA_027704905.1 Muraenolepis orangiensis | reverse complement strand
GTATAGACTTCAAGCTCCAGGGTACCACGCAACACGTATAGACATAAAGCTCCAGGGTACCATGCAACACGTATAGACATAAAGCTCCAGGGTACCATGCAACACGTATAGACATAAAGCTCCAGGGTACCATGCAACACGTATAGACATAAAGCTCCAGGGTACCATGCAACACGTATAGACATAAAGCTCCAGGGTACCATGCAACACGTATAGACTTCAAGCTCCAGGGTACCATGCAACACGTATAGACTTCAAGCTCCAGGGTACCACGCAACACGTATAGACATAAAGCTCCAGGGTACCATGCAACACGTATAGACTTCAAGCTCCAGGGTACCATACAACACGTATAGACTTCAAGCTCCAGGGTACCATGCAACACGTATAGACTTCAAGCTCCAGGGTACCACACTTGACACTATAGACTTAAAGCTGCTGTAGGTACAGTTTGAGAGTTGCAAAGAGAGCAAGATTTGGAAAAATATAAATATTGTCTGATCCCTTCCTCCCTACGGTTAGCCACCATTGAGAAGTGTTGTATTCACGCACATTGTATGTGCATGTGATTGACCGGCAAAATGGATCGCAGGGAAGTCCGGCAAGAGAGGCCCTGGTTTGTCTGAAATTAGCAGAGAGCGGTCTAAATCGAAATTGTCTCTGACGGAGACAATGCAGCGCTTTTTGCCGAGTTTAAATTGGATCATTGCTGAAAAAACACCTTCCCTTGTGTTCCGATTCCGACAGCTATTTTATTATTCATGATGCTGCTACCACTAAGCTGCACTCCTGTCACTTTAAAATGCACTTCTTGCACCATCGTGAATCTTGAATCTATGTCCAGATTTTTTTTAGAGCGTTAATTGTTAAATTGTTCAATTGCTCAGACTCACGTGCAAGTCACTTCAGATAAAAGGGTTATGTAGATGTATATATACGACTTAACACCAGTTTAACCCTGCTGCTGTTTACCTCATCAAAGGTCCGGGAGCCTCCTCTAGTGACCGCCAAGTGTCTTGGTCCAGGTTTTCCAAGGTAAGTTGAACCCATTTAGAGGCTTTTATTCTGAAGGAGAAAACACACTGATTAGTCTTATGCAACATATGAAACAGATGTTATAAACAGACGTTCTAAATTTAAAATTTAAAAAAGTGTCATTGTAACGAATGGGAACAAATTAAATATACATAAACATACACATATATGTAACTATATGTTACTAGAACATTCAGTCGGACTACTTCATCATTTGCATTCTAGGGCTTTACAGGCCGCATTATGTGACACCCCCTAACCCTATCCCCTGTAACCTGTAAGTGGGCTAGAAACCACTCCTTCCCTAATATCAGGGAGGAAGCCTGGGAAAGGATCACAGAAAGAGGGATCCCTCCTCCAGGGATGGTTAGGAGTGCAATGGGTGCCATAATGGGTAGACTTAATAAAGTTATCTGAATCTGAATTATTGGTAGCGTAACAAGCAAGTGGTTCAAGACGATTTGGTGGAGCTGGTGGAGGCGGTGGTTTTTGCGAGCAGCAGATGAATGAGAGTTGAATAAGTGCCGAGCTTTGCACGCAGGGCAATAAGTGCGTAACTTAGATTGGCCAAAGTCTGAGTCAGCTGAGCTGTCGCTGGTTGGCAATTGGTTAGCGTTGTGACTGGGTGTTACCAAAGGCAGTTTCCCGCAAAATGTTAATGTTTGTATGTAAAGAACACAGAGCCATGACTGACTGCATATTTTTCTCTACTTAACCAAGTAATGTTTAATAATTAATCAACATCATAAATCAGTAGGCCTTCTGCTGATTTCTGATGATTATAACCAGCCGTACTATGCCATGACAGCATGTCAGTAAGTACAGAGCCATTGTCTAGATTCAGATGATTATGTAGCGTGTCTGTATTAATAATCAATTTATAGTATTAATCAATAAATAGTATTAATTGAAGGCATTTAATTAAGCACAAGCCATTACTCCAGTGGCCGCAAAGCTTAATATTGAAAAATAATAAAAATAATTTGGACTTGACTTTGAGGTGGGGACATATTTACCTCCACGTGTGAACCAGGGCCCATGGTTTCCCAGGACTCTGACACTATTGGCTAAGCTATGACCAGTGTGTGATGATCCATGTGTCTCTGTGTGTCCCTTGTCTCCTCTAAGGAGAATATTCCAGGAAAAACCTTCAGCCTTTGGATATGGCTGGAGTCCATATTGGAGCTGATCCGGAAACACCTGCAGCCGATCTGGAACGACAAGTAAGCCATTCACTCATTCTATCATTCATCCATTCACCCATTTGTTCATCTGTTAATCCATTCATTCCTTAGCTCAGCCCTCCATCTACCATCTACCTTTCAAGTTTTGAAAGTATAGTATTTAAAAAAATATGTTTATATGCAGATGTAGTGTGAAAGTGTACAAAGTAAATACAACATCAACCAAACATTCCGGCAACACCCCCCCTGCTGCTGTAAATATAGTTGATTTATAAGATCTTTACAAATACCAGCTCAAGCTGGGTTTGGTTCACTGGTTCACTTTGGTTTCCCATTACGTTGTTGAGGCTTTCCAATGTGACTAATATGTGAGAACTGCTTAAAGCGTACAGTGAAAATTGGCATCGTCAACCAAACGTAAACCGATATGTAAACGTCTCTTTCGAACTCTCCCATGATGCAGTTACATCATGGGCTTTGTGAGCAAGGAGACGGAGCGTGCCTTGCTCAAGGGCAGGGAGGCGGGGACCTTCCTGCTGCGCTTCAGCGAGAGCCACCTGGGAGGGATCACCTTCACGTGGGTGGAGCAAGCCGACAGTGGTGAGAAACTGCTCAGTGGAGAATCTGTCTGCAAAATATTCACCATGCACCAAGCAAGTCTCTTTGCCTGCTTCGTAGTAGTATTGGAGTGGCCTTGGTTGCTTTGAAAAGGTGCCAGGTGTCAGGCATCAGTTTCAAGTCTCCGAACCAGAATGAATGAAAATGACGTGCATCTGATCGGCTCATAGAAACACATATCGAACGTGTTCGAGTTTGAAGTATAGTATTTGTGAGTACAAATATACTTGCCTCATATAAATCCCCGCATTTTGTAGCCTATTTTGGGTTGAGCGTTAATTGTTAGGCCGACCGTGGCTGCTTTTCTCATCACTTTCTTATTGTATTATACCATATAACACAGAGGCTAGTCAAGTCAAGTCAAGTTTATTGTCACATCAAAGTTATAAAAAAGTTTAAGTATAAGCAATAGGTGAAAATCTTATGTGCAATACCCGACAACAGACGGCAGTTATAAAAATAATAGAATCAAAAATAAGTAAAAAGTACAAACTGTATAAAGTTAAATATATAAAAGTGCATATATGAAATGCAATATATTAGCACAAAAAAAGAGCTATATATATATATATATATAAATCAATGTAATAAAATATACATTGTTATATGCTATACACCCTTGTATACACCCTTGTTAGAGATAGCTTCCACAGTCTGATGGCCTGACTGTGGAAGCTATCTCTAAGCCTATTTGTACGGCACTTGATACTGCGGTATCGCCTGCCTGACGGTAACAGTGAGTACAGTTCATGGCTGGAGTGGGCATTGTCTTTTATGATGCGTTTGGCCTTGGCCACGCACCGCTGGTTGTATATATCCAGGAGGGAGGGGAGCTCACCTCCAACCATATACTGGGCCGTCCACACCACCCGTTGAAGCGCTCTGCGCTCGAGTGCGGTGCAGTTCCCGTACCAGGCGGTGATACACCCTCTAAGAACACTCTCGATTGTGCCGGTGCAGAATGTTCTCAGGATGCAGGGGCCCATGCTGAATTTCCTCAGACGCCTGAGGAAATACAGGCGTTGTGGGGCCCTTTTCACCACGTGTGTGAAAACCGCATGTCGTCTACATACGGTGTCCGCTTTGTAGGGGTAATCAAGTTGGATTTTCAGTGTCAAAAAATGCGGTGTGTCATACACACAGATAGATTGAGTCACAAACCACTGAATGAGTCATCCGCTCGGTCTGGCGTCGGTGTTATTGTTTGTGCTTATGCTAAATGGTTAAGACAAGTTCCCCTCAAATGCCAAAAAAGGAGAACAGCCATCAGGACTTCCTGAAAGCCACGGAGTCATACTACAACCCGTCAAAACATCTCTGATGGGCGGACGGTGCTGTCCCTGCTGCGGTTTATACACTTTCAAGATTGAATCAACAGAGATACATTTAATTGACTTATGAATGTATCATGTTTTTGCATGAATTGCAAATAATAACTGTATTGTTGACACGGTCAATACTGGCAAGACACAGTCAAGTAAGGTTAAGTTCAGCTTAACCTTACTTTCAGCTCAGTTATGGTGTGTGTGTGTGTGTGTGTGTGTGTGTGTGTGTGTGTGTGTTTTTTGTTTTTGCATTACCCATGATCTATGGATTAGAAGTCCATAGGTCAGGTATCACATGACCTATGGATTAGAAGTCCATAGGTCAGGTATTACATGACCTCTTCTCTTCGCTATAACGCCCCACAGGGGTGTCAAAGTTCAACTCCGTGGAGCCGTACACCAAGAGCCGGCTGATAGCCCTGCCATTCCCCGACATCATCAGGGACTACAAGGTGATCTCCGAGGGGGTGGTGTCCGAAAACCCCCTGAAGTTCCTCTACCCCGACATCCCTAAAGACGAGGCCTTCAGCCGGTACTACACCAACCCCCAGAGCAAAGGTAACTAGGAGCATAGCGTCGTGGCTATAGAGGGTCTGTCATCCCTTAACCCGTCCTAACCCCTGGTACAATATGCAACATTTGTATATCTCGATTTCCCCGCCGTCTCCCTCAGAATGTGAGGCCCTCTGGAGTCAAAGCAATTATCGAAGATCACTGTAGCCATTAGCCTCTACTTGACAGAATGTGTTTTAGGGCACATTTCAAACAAACCAAAAAATGTTGCATGTTGTACCTTCGATGACTGTTGAATGAAAATTCACTGGAAGTCAGATTGAATGAAAGTTTAAAAGCTTTATTATTATATATTAGATATTATATACATGCAAATGTTTCAAACTCTTGTCATTCTGATGATGTGTTTTTGTTCATTTCAGTCCATCCATACCTATCCGCTGTCCTGATGCCCATGTCTGAGCTTCCGTGAGTAGATTGACGTAAACATGAATAATATGGCATAAACAGTATATATACATAGATCAAATACTGCAAATATGGGCAAACTTGACAAACATGCACGGAAAAAAGGTTTTTCCCATTTAAAAACCTGAACATGAGGAGAGATCCCGGGAAAACTAAAATCCCCAATTCAGTGTACATGCGAGGCTGAGCCTAAAGCTGCTTCTGCTCCGTCATCCTTAGGCCCAACGGGAGTGTCCCGCTGCCTCCCTGTTCGTCCCCCGAGCCCCCCATGACTCCTGGGGCTTTCCACATGCTGCACCAGCAGCTGTGCTTCGACGCAGTAAGTCCACCCTGTTTGAAACCGGGTTTCAAACTCCTGATTGGCTATAGTCCTGTACATGTAGGCATATAAGTGCTAAGATGCCCCTCTACCACCTGCTCCTTAATGGCGTGACAATCACAAGGGTCAGACGTCACGTCATGGAGAACATAGGCCCTGTTTACACAAAATAAGTCATTCGATTCTACAACCGTTGATTGAATTTCGATCGTATCTCGATGCAAAAACTCATCTGCTTGAACGACGGGGACAAGCTCGCGACCGCCTCTTTACGCGTAGGGGCAGTTTACGAGAGATCTTCTTGATATGCACACACACACACGTTTTGGTTTTGTACCACATACACGGTTTGCACAATCTCCCAAGAATTGGCGGAGATGCTGCAGCCGTGATGTTGGGATGATAATAATATCATCTAACTGTTTTCCCATCTATTCAGACAGAGAGAAAAAATGATTGTGATCTGCAACTGTTTTGAAGAGAGATTCAAATCACTCACTTTAAAGAAGGCCAGTAAATGGCACGCTAGCACACTGTTCAAATGTTATATATAGTTTGATTATTTAGTGAGGCTGTGAAACCCCTCTTGCAATGTGGCCTCTGTGCTCCACATGTATTCCCAATCAGCAAAACTCTTGGTTAAACATAAATGGGGGTAAAGTTAAGTGCTACAAACTGCTACCTGACAATTCAAAGTTAGATGTTCAGGTATGTACCTGTTCATAATGCCTGCTTCTATGAAGGTGTTCATCATGTACTATGTATGTACACCAGTGCATTGGGCACATGTGTACAATGCTGTTTTTTCGGAAAGCAACATTAGACACTCATTTTAAAATTCTTCTCTTCCCTCTGTAGATGAGCCCGCCGTATTCAGAGTAAAGACTACTCACAATTCTTCCTGTAAAAGGTTTCTCCAGAATGAAGCCAGCAATGACCTGGGAATGATGTTATGATGACCTTGCAACAACCTCAGGCCAGCTTTTGAGTTCTAAATAAGTCCAAAGCCAAGAGATGTATTTTTCTATTAGAAATGGCTGCATTTACTATATGTTATCTATCTTTATCTTTTTTTGAATTCAATATAAATGCATGTATGTTTTTTTTTTAGTCAGCAATAATAAATATCTTTCAAATGTGTAAAAAAATAAATAATATATCCATTTGTAGCGTTTATGGTTACACAGCTGGGGTTATTTTGTCATGAATACAATATGCATATCTTAACTATGTTTTGTTCTTAATGTTTTGTTAATTCATTATTCATAAACACATTGTACATCCAAGTGTGTTATGAGTAATATGCCACACTGTCTCACGTTCTTTAGATTAGATTAGATTCAAATGTATTAGTACAGTGACAGTACAGTACAGCGAAAGTAATTTGGCATCTAACCAGAGTGCGAATGTTGCAGTAAAGTGCATAATGAATGATGTAATGAATAATGTATGCTGTTTATTAAAACAGTCTTAAAATGGGTCAAATATTAAAGATGAATGTATTCTGTCTGTGGTACAATTCGTCCTCCCATATGGGTCTTAACCCATGGACTGTAAAATATATATATATATATCTATATATATATATATAGATATCTATATAGATATCTATATCTATATAGATATATCTATATCTATATATATATAGATATATATATATATCTATATATATATATCTATATATATATATCTATCTATATAGATATATATATATATCTATATATATATAGATATATATATATATCTATATATATATAGATATAGATATCGGACACATTGTTAGTTTTGTCTCCCTCTGTTGGCCATTTGTCTTATGGCTTTTCTCTTCTCTCTATAAATAAATAAACAAATCTATCACCATTTCCCGAGAAACACGTGATTCACAGATCGTAGGGCAGAGTGCGGTCAGTGGCTTGCAACCAACCAGTGGGGTAGTTTACTGCGTAGCATGTAAGACGTGAACTTGACTATGGATACAAAGGAGTCTGCCTAGCGCCTATGTTAGGTGTTTGTGATTGTTATAGCACACTGAAGTCGTTTAGAGATCACATTGGAGTAGGTGGGGAGAAGTTTAAGTAAGCTTGGGAATACTGTTTTAGTTGGACTTGCAGAGAACAACACCGCGCGAACAAGCAGGGTTCAACAAAAAGCAAAGGTAAGTGTGTTTATATTTTTAAATGAGTATAAGTCAGAATACTTGAATGGCCTACTCGGATACGAAATGTCAATTCGATAAAACAATGTAACTAAGTATCATAACCCGGAATGACGAGAGGTTTTACTCTAGCAATTGTATTGGCCTCTGAACATGTATAGTTTTGCTTTTTTGAAGACACGTTTCTGTGATAATTATATCTTCTTTACGTCTCTCTCTCTTGTACATGGTGTAGGTTTTTTTCACTGTGAGCTATGCAGTTAAGACATATTTATTTGACGTTCACATTCTTGCTTATTATATTTACTATACTGTAAAATAGAGGACCAAAGAAAACATTTGTTACACATTTCTTTGAATTTTCGTTTACACGAAAAGTGATATCGGGATACAATCAGGTGCATTTTCATATCCAGACTTATATGCTAAATGAGTGATGGACTATTGTGAGAACCGAACTCCCACAAACCGTACAACCGAACCAGACGGTAAACCAGATCACAGCTGTTCCTCCAGAGATGCTGTTGTGTCTCGTCAGCAATGTCTAGTCATGTTTCATGTTTTGTTAAGTCATTTTATGTTTTATGTTTTAAGACAAACATAACCGAGTCCCGAGTGCTCATCTAAATACACCACAAGCCCCGTCCCTGTATGTTTCAACCTGCTCCCCGTTATGTTTAAATGATCCAGTTCCAGCTCGTCTCGTCCTGTAGTGGTCCGTAGCCCAGCGGTGTTTCCTCTTGATTCAAGTCTGATTCATGCTCCCAAAAGTTTTTGTTCTAGTAAGCTATGTATGTTCCTCATTTTGTGAGTGATTTTCCGTTGATACTATCGGACAACCGTAGTTGCGGCTTATTTCTGATCTTCATACTGAGGGAATTTTTGTATTTTCATCCCCAGATGGCCCAGTGGAAGAAGCTGCTGAACCTTGACTCGGTCCATCAGAACGAGGTCATCCAGGTTTACACCGACCAGAAATTCCCCTGGGACATACGACGCCATTTCAGTGACTGGATCGAGAGCCAAAATTGGTAAAGGATCCTTATGCCCAATACAAAATAGACCGATATATCTTGGATTGTAGATTCAGGATATACACCTTCTGAGAGACAGGCCTATTCCTACATTGTTCCAGTTGGACACTGGCAGCTTAGGTCTAATGTTTGAGATCATTATTTAAACTTCAAACCAAAATTCACTATCAAGGGTTTATCTGTTCTATTTTGTGGTACTATTGCAGGGAATCGGTATCATCTGATGAAGGACAAGCCAGGGATGTTTTCCATGCGATGCTGAACCAGGTGGATGGCCACTACAGCCATCTGGTCCAAGAGAACAACCTCTTAGACGGACCCAACTATCCAGACCTACGAAACAATCTGCAGGTAGGACAACTGCTGCTGTTCCATGTTGTTGTAAAACAAGATCATGTACCATATCCTGTAGTATATGAATGAATGTCATATGTAATGTAGTTCCCTTCTCGGGAATAGCCTGTAGGGGGCAAAAAGAACAGTCCTGGGATTCCATTGGATCTTGTATATAATTGGATTTATTTTATTTTATCGGTTATATTATTACCCTGTAATATACATGGAAATTGCTTTTGTCTTATATTTATCTTTATATACAGTATATAGTCAAGTCAAGTCAAGTTTATTGTCACTTCACAGTTTACAGTTTAGTATAAAGCAGTGATGTGAAATTCTTGTGTGCAATACCCGACGACAGACAGCAGTTATAAAATAAGATAAAATAAAAATAGATAAAAAATAGAATAAAAAATAGAATAAAGAATATAAAATAAAAATAAAAAATGCAATTTATAAAATGCAAAAATCAGCACAGAAAAGAGCAATATGTGTATATATAAATCAATGTAATAAAATATACATTGTTATATGTTATACGCCCTTGTTCAGCAGCCTGATGGCCTGACTGTGGAAGCTATCTCTAAGCCTATTTGTACGACACTTGATACTGCGGTATCGCCTGCCTGACGGTAATAGTGAGTAAAGTTCGTGGCTGGGGTGGGCAATGTCTTTTATAATTCTTTTGGCCTTGGCCACGCACCGCTGGTTGTAAATGTCCAGGAGGGAGGGGAGCTCACCTCCAACGATATACTGGGCCGTCCGCACCACCCTTTGAAGCGCTCTGCGCTCGAGTGCCGTGCAGTTCCCGTACCAGGCGGTGATACACCCTGTCAGAACACTCTCGATGGTGCCGTTGTAGAATGTTCTCAGGATGCGGGGGCCCATGCTGAATTTCTTCAGACGCCTGAGAAAATACAGGCGTTGTTGGGCCCTTTTCACCACGTGTGTGGTGTGCGTGGACCATGTGAGGTCCTCGGAGATGTGCACGCCGAGGAACTTGAAGCTGCTGACCCTCTCTACTGCAACGCCGTCGATGGGGATAGGGCTGTGCTCTCCCCTCTGCCTCCTGAAGTCCACGATCAGCTCCTTGGTCTTCTTGACGTTGAGGGCGAGGCTGTTCTCCTGGCACCACTGCTCCAGCGATCCGACCTCCTCCCTGTAGGCTGTCTCGTCGTCGCCGGCGATCAGGCCCATCACTGTCGTGTCGTCAGCAAACTTGACGATGACGTTGGAGCTGTGCATAGCCATGCAGTCGTGGGTGTAGAGGGAGTAGAGGAGAGGGCTCAGTATATATATCTTTGTAGTATATTATGCCCTAAATTGGTAGTTGCGGGTGACTTCAGTGCCCACTCTGTGTTTTCCTGTGCATCTGATAATAAGACTTGAACATTAAACATTGAGAAAAATTTAACAGTGACAATACTTGAAGTGAATTTCAGATGCGGGGCATTCAGGAAGCAAGGTTTCTTGCTTCGTTCGGTATGCCTACTACAGGTGATCTTACGAGCTGCTGACAACACAAGCTTACGTGTTGTCTTACAACACGTAAGACAACAATCTAACGTGTTGTCACACCCTTTCAGACCCTCTTCCAGGCGAACCCTGTAAACATGGCGAAGATCATCTCGCAATGTCTGTCTGAGGAGCGAAGGATCATTGCATCAGTAAAGATGGCCCAGGTCAGTGATTCAAGGTTCAAGGTTTGAGATGTTTTTATTTGCCGGAGTACAATGGAATGCTTACTCCCCAGTCACCCCATTGTAACTGCTCTGAGCAAAAAACCTTATTCCTGTCCCTCGCTAGGAGCAGGGAGCACACATCAATAAGGTGATGGCAGGATATTCCAACGCCGGTTACAACCCATAACCATAGTACAAATACCCAGTCACTCTTGACACTGCCGAGTGACAAGGAGGAATAGCTTTACGCGAGGAGCAACGTTACGCATTGTAACAGCTCTGAGCAACGTAACCACGTACATTGCTGAAATTTTCAGTGCACGCAATTCCTGCACGGGACAAGCAAACCGTACCATTCGGCAGACTTTTGCTGGCGAACAAATGAGAATGCTCATATATTTTACAAAACTTTATACTGGTAAAATGGTGGGAAATTTATGCGTTCATATCTCTGACACATGCCGTTCATAATTCCCATTTATTTTTCAACCCCTGTGTTAATGCCCAATGCTCGGGTTATAAATAAAACATTATATTGGCGTTATTATGCATGAATATATTTATATCTATTGATTCTTGATAATTTTCTGTGATTTGTCAAGCTAGAGATAGATGTAAGCAATAATAATAAGAGCTGTTTACAACTATGTGAGTTAATCCCCTGTTCTCCCGCCATTCTTATTTTAATTTGTAATTTAAATTACAATAATAAAATTGTATTTAGCTTGGCTTTGCTATGGTGAGCTATATGGTCTGTGCCAGGGCCAGCCCGGTTTAAGCGTCTTGCTCAAGGATCTCTATAGACTGTGGACATTGGAGTTGGGAGTTGTGTTTGTATGAAGCTGTTGATTTTTTTTTAATGAATCATGATTCACTTTTCACCCCATTGTCTTGTTGAAATATATTTTCAGGACACAGTGATTTAGTTCAAAACATTTGCACATGGCCCGTCTAAAATATGTGAAACACATATTTTGTTTTTAATAGGATTGTACTGCCAACAATGCAGCAATGGAGGGCAATACAGGGCTGGACGACTCCATCAGAGAACTAAAGAGGGATATTGAGGTAAAGTCTTTTGAGTCTTTGTAGACACAGACCCCCACAACACAGTTCTGTAACTGTATGATTTAGAATTTTGTTTGGACATTTGTGATTGTGGTTCCCAACCTTGTTTTTGGCCTGTGACCCCATTTTTATAGGTTTGAACATTGACCACGAGGTTGGGAACCACTGTTAGTGACAGTACAACCCATGTATAACAATCATATTTACTGTCTAAAAAATATCCATAAGAATGATTGCCTACTTGAAATATTTCCAAAAAAAATGTTTTGGGTGCAGGATACTCAGGATTCTCAAATCAAGACGATCATCGAGCTGTCGGGGAAATACAAACCGCGGCAAGATGAAGGTACGACCGGATGGAAAGAGGCTCATCATTCACACAATCAATAATAATAATTAAATAATTAAATAATTCAACTCATAATGCACCTTTCATTGGGACCAATCCCAAAGTATTTCAATCTGTATGTTTATATGTTCACTAACATACAGATCTTAATCCGATCAGGGAAATCATTTGAATTTAGTAAATGTCTCGTGAACACAAAACTCGAGCGTTATGTGGTTAAGCTACTAGATACCTTGAACATCGTCCAATGTGCTTTGTCATGTAAAGACCTTAAATACATTAATTCATCCTGCGCGTGCTTCAGAGGGTCAGAGATTCACGTCACATCCATTTACACTACGGTGTGCATGTCAATGTATGTTGGTTAGTATACACAGCTTCCCGTGAATACTAACCGTCCAACACTCTGGTGTCTGGTGTGTTTGTTGCCGTCTGCAGTGGAGCAGCTGAATGGATTGCCAATCTCCCTGGACCTTAAGAGGCAGAAGACGGACATCGACGTAGTGCACTTCGATCTGATCCAAACCAGACTGGTACACGTCAAGTCGGTTTTACTGTGTGTGATCCCACTGTCCCGTGGAACTGGAACCATGTTGTGTACACATTGCCTCTGCTTGTACAGCCTTGCATCAGGAGGAGCTAACAGTATTTAGATAGAGGGAGAACATGTGTTAGACATTTTAAACTAGTTTGTGCAGCACTATAACATTGTAGCCCCTTTCACACATGCAGCCTGTGCCAGGAATTAACAGCAGAGGGGTGATGGGTGAATGCTTTGTTTACCAGAATACTTTTTGCAATTTTATGGCATTCATATTTGAAAGGGGCATTTGTGTAGCTACTCCAATTTTGGTATGCATTGTTTTCTCTCAGCCTCTGCTTAAATGTAAAGCGTCTCAATGTAAATGAAAAAAACTAATATTTTATTGTCCAATGGCTGGCTGCCCAGAATGTGGGCCACCTGATAGGGAACACGGTGAAGCTGGCGGAGGGGGTTGTGTCCACGGTGGTGGAGGAGGAGCTGCAGAGCTGGAAGCTCAGACAGCAGAGGGCCTGCATTGGAGCCCCGCTTGACACCAGCCTGCACAAACTGAAGACCTGGTACTGTACTTTACTGTGATGACTCTGAATAAGCAGTCCATTTAGGAATCCACCCCAACTGGACAGGACAAAAGACGTGAGATAACTCTGAATAATGTGTGTGTGTGCCTGTGTGTGCGTGCCACCGTGTGTGTACATTAGGTTTACATTAGCTGCAGACGCTCTAAACCTGCAGCTCCAGCAGCTGAAGAAGCTGAAGGAACTGGACCAGCAGTGTCCCCCCAATGCCGACCTGTTGTCCCTGAGGACCAAGTGTGAGGAGACCACACAGAGCCTGTTGAAAAACCTCCTGAAAAAGTGAGTCCTCTGTCTATCTATCTATCTATCTTATCTATCCATCTTATCTAAACATTCCCTTTTCTTGGAAATGCATAAAGTACTCTGATGAGACGTGTTATCCCCTTACAGTGCTCTGGTGGTGGAGACGCAGCCGCGTGTTAACAACGCCCAGAGACCTCTGATCCTCAAGACGGGGGTGCGCTTCTCAATCAAAACAAGGTAAGGGTTTGGGGGGTGGCCAATCACATTTGAGTAAAAGCTGTCCCAGTGTGTAATTGTATTTATATGTGTGTATATGTATATTTCTATATTAAAATAAGTGTGTATGTAGGTATATTTATATATATATATATATATATATATTCATTTTCCAGGTTTCTGGTGCATCTCTCTTCGTTTGTTGGGATGCCCAGGGTTACTCTGGTTTTCAACAAGTAAGTGAGAGGTCTTATAGTATATTGTCAAGCCAGTCATATATGTAAGCATGCCCTTTTTAATTAGTTATTTTTCTTTACATTTATTTTTTTATTAAGGGATTTGGATGAAAATGGAACAGTCAAGGGGTAGGTGAAAAATATGGAATTCATGAAGTCATTTATTTGATATATATTGTATATATATTTAGATATATTTGAATCACTACTACACTTGACAGTTCAGTAGTTGACATTTCTCATCTGTATTTTTCTTATTTACATTAACCTTCAGCTTCCGGAATTTCAACTTCACCAACAAGGCGAGTCGGATGCTGGACGCGGAGGAGATGGGCTTGGTGGCACACTTTGAAAACCTGGTATTATACTCATTTTACTCATTATATCGCTTGCTATTTATCTTCATTTTGTTGTGTTCTGTGTAGCATGTCATTACTCACTTCCTGTATCAATTCAGTTTTTGTCTACCGCAATCTCCTTGCTCTCCCGGGGATATTAAGTATTTACGACTACTATTTTAATTTCATTGGATTTTTTTTAGGACACTTAGTAATTGTATGACATGAGCATTACCACGGCCCAGAGGATAACATATAAACCAGTGTGCTTATTTGCAATGCGGTCCCTCAAGTGTCCAGCAAATAGCAACAATTAGAACATACTACATCATAAAACTGAGAATTGCAATTACAACAGTTTTTAAGTGATTATTTACTAAAGTGTGCTGAAAATGTGTCAAACAATAAATAGGAAACTGTAGCCTAAAGACAATGTAAGTTGACCTACCCACTCTATTACATAGAACGTGTTTTACTTGTGTTCAGAATGCCTGTCTGGACTGGGACAGCTTGATTTTTATTGGGAAGGCTGTTTTGTTTTTTTCCCCCTCAAGACACTTAAGGAAGAAAAATCAACGGGCAGCCGACAAGTCAAGGTACATTCAAATTATTTTCAACATTGCTTTATAGATTTGAAATACATACAACACACAATTGAAGATTGATCCGGGACCATTCAATACCTAATGTACTCTATGATAAAGTAGGGCCCAGCAAGAAGAGGTCAGGCAGACACAGGGCAAAGGAAGTGAGTCACACAATGGATGAACGGTGGTGCGAAGGCCATAAAGAACTCATTTATGTTTGGCGGCGACTATAAGTGCGGTTATAGTCACCCATTCATTCATACATCTATTCATTCATCGACGGCGGAGTCGGCCATGCAAGGCGACAGCCAGCTCATCAGGAGCGGTTAGGGTTAGGGTGTCTTGCTCAACACTTGGCTAGGAGGAGCCAGGGTATCGAACCAGCCACCTTCGATCGGTTGTCAGACAACCCGCTCCACCTCCCGAGCTACTGCCGCCCTCTGCGGGGAGCTGATACCAATGTTAGCAATATCATTTTAGTATATATCAATTTTTGTCCTATCACATGCTATTAGAGCAGGATTATTGTGATGATGCGGTTGCTGCAATTCAAATTCAAATAACCTTGAGTCTTCAGTGCGCAAGAGCACAGTAATATTGGCAGCAATGACTCCCCATGCTCTTCATACCCCAGGGTCTCCTGCCTGTGACCGAGGAGCTCCACTTCATCACGTGTGCGATGAAACTCAAGCTGATAGGCTTGACCATCGACATTGAGGTGAGAATGCTTTGGGGGTTAAGGTTTGGGGTTTGAGTTTAGGGTTTGAGTCTGAATCAAAAGTCTGAGTTCTGAGATTTGTCTCGCAAATCACATGTTGGATTATTATCTAAAGAAAGTAAAGAAAGACTGTACTAAACTGTATTCATGATGTTGCTGCATCACTGTCACTTTAAAACGCTTTTTGCACCATTCGCCATATGTATATACTGTATCATCCATCAGTCACTTTTTTTGTTATTTTTATTGTTTATAGACGATACTATTAGTATTGTCTTGTTGTTGAAATTCCTACTGCATGAGTGAATGGGGAGTAAGCATTCCATTGTACTTGTTGCACATTTTGAATCTTGAAGGAGACAAAGTAACCGGCCCCTTTCAGTTTTTGGTTTCCACGCCAAGGCTCTGTGTCGTCTCCCCTCAGAAGTTCAAGAGGTTCATCCTTAGCATAAGCCAGTTTCTGGCGATATTGTGCCGTGCATCTTGTTCTCAGTTTTAACAGTCTTCGGTTTCCCCGTCTTGATTGGTGCAGACCAGCACGCTGCCCCTGGTGGTCATCTCTAGTACTGCCCAGAGCCATGGCGCCTGGGCATCCATCCTGTGGAGCGCTATGGCGGTGGAGCACAGCCAAAGGTTGGTCTCTTTCTTCTCACGGCGGTTCAATCCAATCGTCACTACAATACACATTGATATTTAGAATGATTGGTGGCATGTCAACAACATGACACCCTACGTTACCAGGGTTTACAAAAGGGTCGTCAAATATTCTGATGGTTCAAGGCGATAATTATTATATTGCGATTATTACTACTACGTGTGCTATATTAACATTATCTGACATGTTGATGTCATCAATATAAACTGGTTCATATAGTTGAATAAAACCTTTCCCCTAGTTAAAGCTCAAGTTATACTCCTGGTGTTCCTGTAGAACCTGTGGTTCCAGAACCCGCCCTCTGTCACCTGGAAACAGCTGTCGGAGGTGCTGAGCTGGCAGTTCCAGGCCATGAGCGGCCGGGGCCTTGACCACCAGCAGCTAGCCATGCTGAGGGACAAGTTTGTGGGTGAGTCTGGGAAGCATAATCCTATAGACACCCCCCCCCCCCCTTCTCCTTGAAGTCCTACAAGGATAGCTACAAGTAGACATCCTGCCCTAAAATGGCCCAACCCCTACTTACATCATCTGATAGCTTTCACTTTGACGCTATTCACTATGAGTCGCTTTGAATAAAAAGTGTCTGCTGGATAACTAAATGGTAGATATAATAATAAATAATGCCGATGTCTCACATTGTAGCTTCACTTGTTTGTTAGTCGCTAATATTCGCCCATGCAACACGTGACCAGCCCCACCGCAACCTCCTTCAAACCAGTCCATTGAACTTCAAATCGGTTTAAGGCCCCATTCTAGGTAGTTACAGTAGGTAGACGCTAACCCGATCAAGCTGTCAAACGCATCGCTAAGGGATTATTTGGCTGGGCGTAAACAGAAGTCACCCTCTGGTCCAAACAGGATCTGAGCCCAGGGATGTAGTCATGCCGTCAATCTGACATGTTTTGTACTACCGCCCGTCTCCTCAGATAACGACGACGACCTTGTCTACTGGAACAAGTTCTACAGGGTATGTCGTCCTACCTCTGTTGGATTTTGCTTGAGATCTGCGACATGGACATGATGTCGACATGTCAACAAATCTCAATGATAGTCATCTTGATGCCTTCAAATTGTAGCTTTAATGTAGTTTGAATGTGTATGTGCAACAGCAGTGTGTGTGTAAATAATGTGTGTTGCTACGTTACACAATTCAAGATTGAAGAAGTTTTTATTTGCCATTTGCAATAAGTACAATGGCATCTATGCCCTCCCACAGTATGATTTTTATTTTAGTAACAGTACTATCGTAAACTATTCAATACTATACTATACTACAATACTGTACTATAAACAACACTATAAACTCCCTACAATATGCTATACTATAAACAATATAGTATATATTATATATATTAATATTGTATACACTATATACTATATAATTCTATATTTACTATACTTTCTGACACTTGCGTTGCCTCCACCTGTGGCCAGTGTGATGGTGGCTGGGTCTGGATCGAGGGCATTCTGGACCTGATTACTAAACACTTGTTGCCGATATGGAGTGAAGGGTAAGAGATACGTTTCAACATCGTCGCCTCTGCTGTCAATCACACTCACACTTTTTTTAAACAGTGCTAGTGATAAATGCACACATGTGTTTGATGTTTTCTTTGTACAGTTACTGCAAAGGTGCAATGCTTTACCGCTATTAAGTGTTTTGTAACCATGTCTAATTGAAATATAGGAACGGAAAGGTAATGAGCAGCTCCTGCCTTTTATTATTATTATTTGTGTCAAAATTGTTATTTTCTAAATCTGATCTTATCTAACCTAATCTTTATTGGTCACATACATGTACACACACACAGTGAAATTTGTTTCTCTGCATTAAACCCATTCTAGTATTTAGGAGCAGTGGGCAGCTATTATATATACAGTCTGGTGCCTTGCGCAAGGGCACCTCGGCAGTGCCCAGATGTTTTGGGGGGACTTGAACCGGCAACCGGTTCAACAGACTGAGCTACTGCCGCCCAGACTGAGCTACTGCCGCACAAATACATTCTTCCTATTCGCTAATTAAGTCTATTATTTTTGGTCTCAGGCACATCATGGGCTTCATCAGCAAAGAGTCCACAGAGCAGCTGTTGCGTCGCAAGCCCACAGGAACGTTCCTTCTGCGCTTCAGCGAGAGCATCAAGGAGGGAGCCATCACCTTCAGCTGGGTAGATCACTCCACACCCAAAGGTACTTCTGGGGCCTGTACCCAATGTCCACAGTCACAACCTGTAGGAAGGAACACGCCCAATCACCTCGACCGATCCTTCATGACCTGTATCTAGGTTTTTTTAACCTGTTTATTTAGTTTAGTTGTTTTTTTATTATTCATACTTTTGAATTGCTGTTCGTAAAGAGTGACCGTGAGGATTGCCACACAATTTTGTTGTACTTGAACAATAAAGGCATTCTGATTCTGATTTCACCAAAAGTCTGTTTTTTTGGATGAAAGCGTCTGCTGAATGACAACAAAAAATAGTCAACATCGCACCTGCTTCTTTCCCCGCTGCTTGTTCCACAGGTGTGTATGCCGTGCAGCCCTACAACAAGACAGAGCTGGGGATCAAACAGCTGGCCAAAATCCTCTGCACCTACCACCCCCAAGGGACCAGCAACAACAACAAAACTCTGCTCTTCCTGTACCCAGACATCCCAATGGATCATGCCTTCCAGAAGTACCTCAGCAATCCCGGTAGCACACCTAGCTTCTCCATTCTTGCAGCCAAAGCTATTGTCCCAATTCTTCTGAGATTAGCCTTGTGCTATTAGCCCAATTCTTCCAAGATTAGCGCTACAGTACTACAGCAAACCCTGCAGCGTAGCATGTTAGCTCCTCGATTCTTTAACCAAGATTAGCGCTAAAATCAAATCCTGGGAACTAACATACCGGTACCATACCGGGTTTTTTTTAAAAAAATGTTCAAAGCATTTATTTCTTTAGGATTAGGATAAATTGACATTTTAACTTAGTGCCATTTGGGCCAACTATGTAGGGGTTTATTAACCTTTGGCCTTTTCTCTCCACAGGGATAATAAACAATGGCTACGTCGGGAGGGATACTGAACATGTGTGGCTGTAAGTGACTTCTTACTCTCCAAGTAGTTTAGGTGTATATATATATATATATATATATATATATATATATATATTATATATATATATATACTGGAGCTAACGGCTTCAATGGATTTCAAAATGTCTCTGTTCCTAGTGCTACAAATAGTGTATTTTTTACCATACACATTAGCACACCATGATCATAGTGGAGGAGATGGGAGGGTCCAGGGGAGGGGTTGTAACGTGTAACACAGTAAGAGTGTATGTAACATGTGTATATAATTGGTTGCCCCCACAACATAGTGTTGGACCACCTACTGACTATGATACAATGGATGTGTTCACGTTGGTGGGAATGTCTGAAATGAATACCCGTCATGAACAAGAAAATCGATTTTGACTGGAGAATGTTTAAAATGCCTAAAAGTGTTTTACAAATGTGCAGTATAACACGGCCATTGAACAGTGGGATAATTACTACAAGGCAAGGCGAGGGTCAACCTACATACGTACACACGTAACAGTTACAGCAGAAATACATTATGTATCATTACCTTAAAAAATATATATACCACATAAGTGGCTTTGGATATGAGTGTCTGCTGGTTGACTAAATGGTAAACGGATGTTTGCGTCTTTTGTGCTTCTCCAGGGACCTTACTCCACCGGCTTCCCCTGAGGAGAACATCCCTCCCAGCCTAACAGACGACATGGATTTCACTCCGGTACTTTTGATTAGTTTCTCGCTATTTTCCCCGCTAAGGTAGTGTGTGACGATGTCGACAATTTGATCGCAATCTTTCTTTTGCTCTTGTTCCTCAGATGGAGGTTGAACTATCGGAGCTGCATCCTGAGTTGTTTGAGTCATTGGTTCCATTGGATTGGGTAGACATGCTATCCCAGTAATGCAGCTGCAAACAGTTGGGGGCTGGACCGTTCTCCGAGCTGATGACCTCATCACTTGTCAGCGGTGCGATTGGTCTTCTCGATTGGCATTCTCAGTGGTGTCGGGGGACTGTTTCACACTTTTTGTACTTTTTTTTTTTCACAATTGTTTTGTGAAAAAACGAAAAGCGGTTTACAAGTCATGCCTCACATTCACCCATTCATCCACCGAGGGCAGATTCAGCCATGGAAGGAGACAGCCAGCACGTCAGGGGCAGTTAGGGTGTCTTGCTCAAGGACACCGACACTTTTTGCTAGGAGGCTAGCCGGGGATCGAACCAGCAACCTTCCGGTTGTGAGGCGACCGCTCTACCGTATAATGCTGTACCGCTCTACCTGCCCATGTACGGCTTCATTCATTTTTGGCTAGAGCGATCCATCAACAATCTTGTGAGCAGTGCAAACTAGTGCATATCTCAGCTGACTTTTAGAGTGAATACTTGAATAGAATATGTGGTAAGACAAAGTTTGGAAAAGTTCACATGAAAGTTAAATGGGAAGTATTATATATCATCATTAAGCACTGTATATGACCAAGGTTTCTCAAAAGCTTTTTCTGATCAGGTTGTTTTCTGTATTTGTTTTTAATACCAAAAAAAAAACCACAAAGAATTTACTTTGTTTATTAAAATAAACGTCGAATATATTTTCCAAAATCAAATAACATCTGTACTGTACATTAATCAGGAACTTAAAGAGAATACTGGACATCCAACAGTCTGATAGTTCTGTCTTACTCCGTCTTATTGTAATTGTATAATCATCCAAACTGTTCACAAGCCAATTATCAACAATACAAAACATTGTTTTTATTTACCATAAAACAGCCATAAACAAGTAATTTAGTTCAAAATAACATTCAGATGTATCTTTAACACCATAGATTATATTAAAAGAAGTACATTTTATTGGTATGGTTGCACAATATCAACTCTAAATGTTGCCTTACAACAGAATGCAATTAATTAGCTTCAATGTCAGATATTTTGTAATGCTTGTTTCACAATTAACACAATTTAAAGGTTTTTGTTTTTTTATGGTGACTAAGGATTATTTCTCCCCATCCTCTCACTAAAGCCCAAACATAAAAGCTATTCTAACAAATGTAACACAGTTCTACACGTTCATCAAGTAAACACACACACACACACACACACACACACATACGTTGATACACAGCAGTGATAGTATTGCCATATTGCCAGTTGAGATCCGAATCAACAACGGCAGCGTAGTCCCAGTAGCCCTTTTTTGTTGACTGTTGCTAAATTTGTTCCTGATTCCAGAATTCAGGAGGGACTTTTTTTTTTTTATTGATCAAAATACTGGCATCCAACCATGACAGCGCATCAGTTCTCATTCAAATTATCAATCGTTTCTGAGTCGTGTTCGAGCCATGGAGCACGGACATGACACGGAAAATGGCATCTTTTAAAGTGTTTACGTTCAGCGAAAGGAATGTGGTTCTGGCTTGGGCCAGAGATGGTATCTTTTTATATATATATCCGAATTACAGTAAATTAAACCGAAAACTGCTTGTCCTAATGTTTGTAGTACTGCCGTTTTAGAAAATATATATTGTTTAAAAAAAAAAAAAAGGTGATATGCATATGATATCATATGAGCTGTTGTGAGAACAAAGCTAAAAGGCACGCGACCTTACACGACAATAACACTTCTGGAATGTTCGTTGTTCTACGCGCTCAGCTCTAGCAGCTCCGTTTGAATCAGGTGAAGCTAAAGATAGATACAGTACCGGTAATAGGTATGCGTTTTTTGTGTGGTGAACCGTACTCGAGGTTCAAACAAAATATGTTTTTGTCCAAATGATTAGTCCAAATGTTTCATATTGTTAATTGCCGCCGTTCAATTCTAGATCAAATATCACCCTCACGATTATATGAAGCATGAGCCAAGTTTTGAGGACGACTGCGGCAGTTTACACAAGGGCATCTCACTGAGGAAAGAAACCGGTTTCATTTTCTCGTTGAATCTAAAGAAGCAGTAGTGCACGACTGAGTACGTGAATGGGCAGTGTACAATACGTCAGACAGTCTGTCCATGTGTTATCATGTTCAATGAGACAAATCTGCTATTCAGTTTGCCCACTCTATAAATATATCATCTGGACGAGGACACCAATCTAAATCATTGATATTTCAGTGGTACAATGACAATATATAATGTTCTTATCTCATATAGTTCCATAATAGTGTACAGTTACTTTTTTAATAGTATTGGTGCATTTCCTTCATTTATTTAAAAAACATTTTCTCTTCTGAAGCAGAACACATCCATGAAAGCTATAGCATCACTTAAAGATAACTAATGACAAACTACAATGTATATTTTATTTTAACCTCTATTTCTAACCAGTTAACCATGTCAAACAAAATGCTGAACAAAACAACGACCAACAACAAACATTCATCTTCACTCAAAGAGAGAAACCGTACTAACCGCACTCCAATAACCCCAGACTCATTCGGTCCATCTTAGTGCGATATCTCTCGGAGCTGCAGTGCCGCCACCTGGTGGCTCAATGGTGGTACTACAACAGACCGTCTATGTTCTTCTCAGCACTCTCCTTGGTGTTGGTGTCTGGTGCCTTGGGGCTATATTTCTCATTGTGGTCCTTCAAAATGGTGACCACGTCGTGGTGACCAAAGTGCAATGCCTCTTCCATTGGAGTGTTTCCCCACCTGTAGCCACGGGAGAATATAAGCCAGAATATAAGACAGGACAATAACTTGACTAAACTTAACATGATATAGGGTTGGTGTCCACCAAACAGGTTTTTTTTTTTTAACCTATTTTCAATACAATACGCTCGCTAATGTCACTTTTTTTCTGGCCGGCCAATTAAAATTGAGGGCGGTGGGGGGGGGGGGGGGCGGGACATAGAGTATCAACAACGGTGGAGGAGAGACGGTATATAGGAGCGTCACCTATGTCGAGAACAGCTGCCAACGCTAGAACGTGATTTCTTTCCAACGTTTCAAAGTGAAACAACTAATTTCTAATAGAAATAGACCGCTACCGTTTTACATTTACAACGAAGGAATGCAGAAACATCAACGTTTTCGTAACCTAGCAACCATAAGCGCTCGGGGGAAGCGCTCTGAAAAAGAGGTTGTTGGGCGGAGTCAGCGAGAAAAGCACATTTGTGGACGCAGGCCCTTCAATTAGTCCACACCTTTCAAAAAGCTCCGTGGATATATTATCAAAAAAAATATTTATATAAATTCAATAACTGTTATCAAGCACCTTTGATATTTTATATATTACAAGAACAATACATGTAGACCAAAATATTCTGGGTTTCAAACCCCAATACTACTAGTAATATATAAATAACTAATAATACTAGTCTACCTTGATAAACAACTATATATGGCATACCTTCAGCATTGAAAAATGGCTTTGGGTAAAAGCGAAATAGACAAACGCAGAAAGACAAGACAGCCAGTTGAAGAGCCAAGTCAAGTCAAGTGAAGTCAAGTTTATTGTCACTTCACAGTTTACACAAGTATAAAGCAGTGATGTGAAAATCTTATGTGCAACACCCGACGACAGACAGCAGTTATAAAAATAAGATAAAAATTGAATAAAGTTAAAAAATAAAAATAAAATCAAAATGCAATAACGAGGGTCCTACCTGTCTTTGGGTACAGGGTTCACCTTGCACGCCTCCAGCAGGAAGCGCACCACCTCTCCATGTCCTGACAACACCAGAGACATAGCGTTATGGGAGTAAAGGCCAAATTACACTTCTGTGCCCAGCATGTATGCCAAGATCCGCAGAGATCCACGTCACTACTCGACCTGTAGCCTGACACGGGCCTATTTGTGCACCAAAACATGCAGTCCTCCTAGAACTATTTATAAATGTGAGAGTTGTGTAACTATCCATCCCTGTGTGTGTGTGTGTGTGTGTGTGTGTGTGTGTGTGTGTGTGTGTGTGTGTGTGTGTGTGTGTGTGTGTGTGTGTGTGTGTGTGTGTGTGTGTGTGAATGTCTACCGGAATCAGCAAATGTGCATTCAGAATCCATGACTGCATAATCTGATTTGTAAAACGTGAATGTGTATTAATGGATGAAATGTCTGAAAGTATTTAGCTCCAAGAACTGGAAATATAGACAAGTCATCAGTTACAACTCGGACAGTCCTCTCAATTTGCTTGTTTTTACACAGGACTTTTGCTACACTTCTGCCTTGACAGAGAACTGTACATGTGTAATTTTGTGAATGGGTTTTCAGGGATACCGTGAATGTGTGGATGTCTAATTCCCCATTTGTATATGCTTTATTATCACGACCATGTTAAGCTAGGAGCTAAGAGCTAGAGTATAAATATAGAGTATATGTACTCTATATATAAATATAAGAGTAATTGAGTGAGCACACAAACTTTTCAAAAGTCAAAATGATGGATCGATAATATAATTAAAATCATTATATGTTTAATTTTATAACAAATGTTAGAAAATATAATTATAATCATTATAATAATAAATTATGTTATAATTAAAATCAGAATATGTTTAATGTTATAATTAAATGAATCATAATTATTATGCACCTTCTGCCGCTGCCACATGAAGAGCAGTCCTGGAGTCATAATCTCTCTGTTCCATGTCGATGGAGGACAACGCAAACCTACACACACACACACACGTATATCAGACGACATGTTCAAGGGAAATAGTGGAGATATTTAGCCAAACAAGTGCTCAAACGGTCTCACCTCCTGAGAGCTGAGACGTCTCCGGTGTAGGCAGCGAACAGCAGGTTAATAACAGACTTGACCTGCAGGGGGCAACAAAGAGCAGTTTGTAGACAACAGTATGAATTCAACTCCATCACAAGAAGTCCTTCTCTGTAGCGTCCAGCGACTGGTGAAAAGGTTGTCATTAATAGCACGAGTGGAAGATAAGTAAATAGTGAATAGTGTTAGTAGGTCTAAAGATGTCATGTCAAACCAGGGCCTTCAGTGGGTTGATGTTATTAATCTGCTTAAGGTAGCCTATGCTTTTGATTTTAATGAATGGTATTTTATTTGATTAGATTATTATGAACGTCAACTCTACCTGTCAGCCCTGATGACAAGTTCAAAGTAATCGTGTGTATATATACACACATACATACTGTATATACACACACACATACATACATACTTCACACAGATATTCCCACAACCTTCGGACGAGGCAAGACTTACCCTGGGAATCACTCAATTCTCTAGCAACAAAGCAGGTCTACAGCTTAATTATTTTGAAACAAAAAAAATGAAATTGTGAATATCTGATACATGAATGTTAACCAAAACTCCTTCCTATAGGCCTAATGTCACACTTAGTTGTAGCCCCCCTTTCGAACTAAAAATATCAGAGTCTGTAGCAGCATCAAGTATGAATATACTTTGCAGTGCCAGATTTTTACTAAAATGCGACATCATAGGCCAGATTTTGACTGTTTACATTCAAATAGAAGCCATGATAAAACAGGGCTTGTGGCTAAGTGACAGATTTTAGAATTATTTGACAAGGAAGAAGCCAAAGAAAAACGAAAGAAACACCGATTCATCACAGAAAGAGGAATAACTGGCAGGTTACAAAGGAGAGAAGACGCCACATTAAATGATTTAGCATCCCCAAAGTTAGACAAACACCACTTAAATTTGACAAGGATATAGAAAAGAAGAAAACATTCTCACACACACACACACACGTGTGTATACCGATAGTATTTATTTTCTATTTATAAATTGCATTTTTATTTTTTATCTTTACTTATTCTATTTTTATCTATTTTTTTTATCCTATTTTATAACTGCTGTCTGTCGTCGGGTATTGCACATAATATTTTCACATCACTGCTTTATACTTGTGTAAACTGTGAAGTGACAATAAACTTGACTTGAGTATCGGTATACCAACTTTGTAAAAAGATCATTTTTGCAACAGAGGGTTAAAGGGTTTAAAAGTCAAACTATAGAACGATTTTGATAAATATAAATCCTAATAATATAACAATAATAATAATAATACACTGAGTAAATATTAACTGACTTAATTAGAACAAATTCAAGTTTGTTAAAGGTTTTCCACAGTTTTGAATATAATATCCTACACTCAGTTTCGGACGACCATCTTACAGTAGTACGAATGTTCTACTACATGCTCACATTATGTGTGCACCAATACTCAAATATGTACAACTAAATGTACTACTCTATAGTTCTGAAACAAATGTGTTTGCCTCAACATCTAGGCGAGAGAAACGGCCCTAAAATTGTATCCTAAAAAAAGGATGATTGCTAGATAAGTTAATAAGAGAATGTTAAGAAAGAGCAGCTATCACCGTTTATATTTATTGATAATAGTGCTTTATTTGGTACATGGAACATGGAGGCAGCAAATGTTTGTGTCCACCCATTGGTGGCCATCTTTGGGTGCATTACACAATTTTAAGCAGTAAATGTCTAAATGTTTTCTTAAAAACGCATCACAATCTGAACTTGCGGTCAAATACCATTCGCAAAGTCAACTGTGACAGGAAAAGGCACATTAAAAAGTGTTATGATAATCAACTGTCAGACCAAAGATTCAGAGTAATACAATTCAATGTCATCAAATGTTGATATTCATAAGTGAAAATCAGCAAAAATTAAATAAAGCAAAGAGTTATCATGATCATAGAGACAAGTTTCACGCAAACAATATGATCGTAACATTACCGTGAATACATGGAATCATAACGTATTCATCAAATCATACAGAAACACATGCAATGGAGAGAATGAAAATCAGAAGTCTGTGTTTATGCACGAGGATTCCGACATTTTGACAAGACAAGACTCAAACATAACAGAAGTGAAACCATGACAACAGATTCCCAATGGATACACTGGCTGGTACTGCATTCAAAGGCGCTCCGCCGTCCTCGTCGTTGGACCAATCATTTTTACAGCTAAATAAAAAGAGAATGAGGCAGGGAATGTTTGTTTTTGATTAGAGTGTCAGTTCAAACAGTGTATTTACTAGGTGGAGAATAATTCTAGACTTGCGTAAGACAACGGCAGTATTTATCCACAGCCCTTCTATTTTAAAGATGTTTTGTCACAGGAAAAATATACATTTGTAGCAGCAAATAAAGACCCAAAGTGTCTTTTACATCCGTAGCCAACTGGCAGAAGAACAGGGACTCTTGTGTGGCGTAAGCGGGATTACCTGCACACTGGACATAGTATGCAGCAACATGCATGGCAGCATGTTATTCACATGCTACCTGTGGAGATGAACAGGCTTTCGGCTGGCTCTACCCCGTGACAAAAGTATCGTGCTATATTATTTTAGTTGTTTGACATGCCACACGTATGGTGTCAGATACGGTTACGGTTTAAGTAAACTAAAATTATTCGACCTAATTTCCCTTCATGTACTTCATGTATTACAACTTAATATGAGGCCCAAAACTAGAAGATGTGGAAAAGTTGGAAGTGGAAAAGTTATTTTAGGTCCACATGTCCAACATGTTTCCTCCTAGGCTGATGACGGGAGCGTTTGAATGCTATGTACCACAACCCAATAATGACACAACTTTATCGACAGTTAAATAAAAAACAAACAAAAACACAAAAACATGGGTCAATAAAAGTCAAATCAAAAACAGGCGATACCAAAGGCTTCGGAAAACACCAATTAAAAAAACCCTTTATGATGAACATGAAGCTACAGCCCTACCGCACATGTTCTAAATATGAAGTTGGCTGAATAACAAAATAAGTAACAGTAGTAGAATCTACAGCTCTACTGAGAAAGTTAAAAAGATTGCCCGAGCCTAAGTTTGGTATAGATGTGTGAGATGTAGGATTATCTCGTGCAAATATTTATCGAATGTTTTGTGTGGTTTTTTTTGGTCCGATATCTTTTCACTGTCCTGCCTTGCTGTCAAGTGCCTTGTGAAATACTGAAGTGCACACACACACACACACACACACACACACACACACACACCATAACACACTGAGGTACAGGCGTGTTATAGAAATAGTGAGATATACTGCAACAATAATAATAATAATAATAATAATAATAATAATATATCCTAAATAGCCAGAAACACGGCCTAAAACGAATGTTGGAATATGAAGACCGAGTGCTTTATTTCATAAAGAGCTTCATTACAGCTAACCCTAAAGCCTCAAGCGTACAAATTGCCAATTCAGGCTCATTATCTTTTAAAATCGTGACCTAAACACTGACATCGTACAAGCCAGACTCGTGTTGTTTCATCAGTGCACGGCACAGGGGCGCTCTTCACTAGGACTCGCGTCCACGCGCAACGCAAACGTTTGAAAACATTCTTCTGCGCGTGTGGCGACAGGGCCGCCGCATACTTGGGCTGAACTGCATCCACAGCAAGTACAGCCGCTATACGCCTTCCCTCACGATCCGAGTTGTTATATTCAACAATTCAGAATAAAATGGCAAATAAATGGCTGATTAGGACGTGGCTGATTAGGACTAGGCTATACAAACACAACCATACAACGTGACTACAAACACAACTCTACTCATCCAATCTGCATTGTGTTGCCAACACAATCCTTTCAGGCACCGACATTTTGTGATAAGACTAAAGAGGACCAAAGTGTGGCCCTGCTAAAGCACCACACACACACACACACACACACACACACACACACACACACACACACACACACACACACACACACACACACACACACACACACACACACACACACACACACACACACACACACACACACACACACACACACACACACACACACACACACACACACACACACACACACACACACACACACACACACCATATTAAAACCAGCCATATTCCATATTAACTCATAAGAGAGATTGCCAGCCACATTCCATATTAACTCATGAGCGGGTGTCTGTTCAGTATGTTGAAACCAACAAATAGCCCTCCTCAAAGAGGAGAAACAGGCCACATAATGTGGTGTAACTGCTCACTCCAAGGCAACACGCACCAGAGAACCAGGCCAGGCCAGAGGCCATTCCAACTTGGAGTGGGAATCCATAGAAAACCAGAACAGTAACATTCTTCATTAAAAACAAAACAAGAACAAACGCCCAAAAAAACAAAACAAACCCAGATATAATGATCTTCCCCTCTGTCAAATGCAATAAATAATGTTTCATCATTTACATAAATATCTCAAAACCACAGTCATGGGATGGCATAGGGAGGAGGGGACGAAAGAGAGGAAGGAGAGTGATACAGAGCAGTTGAAGGGAAGAGGACGGGAGGAGAGCAAGAAGTGTGATACAGAGGCGAGGGGAAAAGGAGGCAGATGAGTGTGGGGGGAGGGGGAGGGGGAGGGGTTCCTAGCTGTCCACTCTATAGACTACAGTGGTGGAGCTGTCCTGGTGCGACTCAGTAGGGGAGATCTTTCTCCAGAGCGGAGCCTTGAGAGCTAGCTCCTGCTGCAGGCTCTCGTAATCCATGGGTCCGAAGGTAGTCTGCTGTTTAACGGATACAAAGTTAGTCTCTCTGCTCTGCGTGTGTGTGTGTGTGTGTGTGTGTTTTGCGACACTGCATTGGGCTGTGTGTTAAATTTGGTGGGTTAATGCATGTGCACTGAAACATTGGAAAATTCCGCCCGTTTTTAACTAATTAAACTTTAAAATATATAATTCAGGATGGGAGTATCCTGGGTTTTCTATACAGACACTCAACTACCTGAATTAAATATTGTGCATTTATGTCACCACAACATATTGTATTATAGTTCTCTTAACATGTCAAACTGCTTTTCTTGGTCCCACATCCTCTTCAAAAGAGCGCCAACCTTTTTGGTCTTGGCAGCACCTAGTGGTTAAACTCGGTCATTGCCGGGCTTATGGGAGCTATATTTGGGGTTATTTCGTTTTCAAACTTCCATTACATTTGACTGAATAGAGACATTTTTTAACATAGGGGTTAAAATCTCAAATAATCTCAAATCCCAAGAATGAGAAGGCAGGAAGGCAGGCAGGCAGGAAGGAAGGAAGGAAGGAAGGAAATGTCATGTCTATGTCAACATTAAGATGAACAACATGAACCGTGCCAAGCGAGTGAAACGTTTCATATGTATACTATATGTGTTGTAAGTCTAACTACAACAGAACAGTCAAAGAGAAGAGTTCCAAAGGTACAGTTAGACCAACACACACACCCACACACACACAGGGAGAGACGTCACATCTGAAAGACTACCACCTCAGAATCACTTCTGGTCCCAACAAAGCATTTTTTTTCAAAGCAAACATGCGTGGGCAGCCTTACCCGCTGGTCTCCTCCCTCTCTGCGGGGGTCGTGTTTCTTGGCAAAGTGCCTCAAGTTGTCATAGTTGTGGAAGTTGAAGAGCTCCACCAGGTCCTGTCAGGGGAATAAATGAAGACTTTCATGAGTGAGGCTTTTAAAAAAAAAACAACAAAGTACGCAATCAGAAGGCGTTACAGTTTGATCTCATCTGTGTATTCAATTTATGACGGTATACTATGTTAGACTATTTCTAGTCATAGGTCAGCCTATATTTCTGCCAAATTTAATAACAGCGTCGTCCTCATATATTTTTTATTGTGAAAAGTGATGTCGGGGGTTGCAGGGTATTGCTGCAACCTGAACATAAATCAGAGTTTGGGAAGTGTCCAGTTATCCAATAACGGCATCTTCAGACTTGTTAAAAAAATAAAAAAAAGATACACATTTTGGGTGTGTACCTATTTATTGCGATTATGCAGAACAGCGCTCACATTTCCGTTGTTTTGCTACGGTGCGGTGTGCCTGTCCTGAGCTGCTTCCTTGTGATGGGGGTCATTGTAAATAAATATGCTCAACTTTGGTTGCAGCGGGCCGTTCGCCAACAAAAGAGAAGCCGTGAGAAAATGTCCCACAACTTTCGAGAAGCAGATTTTCCGCAGCGCAAGGATAATAGCTTACTCAGACATTAAAGCAATCGTTAGATGCTCTGCTCTTTTAGAGGCCGTTTTCACCGTACGCGCAAAGCACACCGCATGGCGTGGGATCGGCCCCCAAGACACTTACAGCTGAACTGAATAAAAGTCTAGCTCATATAGCATTTAGCGAGAACTAACGAAAATAGTTGAGTTGTAGCACTGTGTAATGTTCTCTCGTGTCTGTGGGCACGTGATAGGACGTATCCACGTCAAGGGAGTGGAACTTTCAGCTTCTGTTACCACTACTACTACTACTACTACGTCCTATTAGTCCCTCAAGGACTGCTGCGGACACATTGCGCAACCTGCAACAATAATAACAAGAACTAATATTTAGTTTACATAGCACATAGAAAATAGTATATGGCATATATTTAATAGTTTAAAGCACATGGTAAATAGTATATATAGCAAATAGTATATAGCATAAAGTCAACTGTATATAGTTAATAGCATACAGCATATCTAACTTAATTCAAATTCTGGAGGAATAAATCCTCTTTTTTGGTCACATAGACCGTGACATTTGTTTCTCTGCATTAAACCCATCCATTAGGAGCAGTGGGCAGCTATTGCTTTATATACAGTGCAGTGTAGGGGTCTGGTGCCTTGCTCAATCCTGCTGCCCACAGTAAATAGTATTTAGAAAATAGTATGTAGTATATAGAAAATACGATTTATAGTATATAGCATATAGTAAATTGTTTACAGAAATACAGTATACAACAGATAGTAAAATAAATAGTTTATAGCATATTCCTGAAACCAATACCTTTATTGAGTGTTTACTCATGGCCGTGTTTATTGCCCACGTGTGTAGTGTGAGACACTTCTTACCGTGCAGAACTGGATTCCCCGGACAGAGTTGCCCATTTTATCCAGGGGGGGCGACCAGCACATGACGCCCATCACGTTGGGCACGACCAGTAGGATGCCCCCAGCCACGCCAGACTTGGCTGGTAGACCGACCTGGAACAAGGAGGGGCGTTACATATACACCTTTGACCGGTCAAAAACACATACACCTTTAACCTGTCCAACATATGCACCTTTAACCGGTCAAACATATGCACCTTTAACCTGTCCAAAACACATGCACCTTTAACCTGTCCAACATATGCACCTTTAACCTGTCCAAAACACATGCACCTTTAACCGGTCAAATCACAAACACCTTTAACCTGTCAAATCACAAACACCTTTAACCTGTCAAATCACAAACACCTTTAACCTGTCAAATCACAAACACCTTTAACCTGTCAAATCACAAACACCTTTAACCTGTCAAACCACAAACACCTTTAACCTGTAAGGTCACTTAAAAAACAACATCACTCACTCCACTGCGGCCTACATACTCCAAAACGTTATGTCTACCTAAGGTATTTTGGAGCCCTATGTTTATCATCCTAAATGTGTACTTTTATTTTTCTCCTGCGCCTAAACAAGTCATATCAAATAAATATGACATTTTTTGAAACCACAATTGTTTAACTTTGACCAAAAAGTGGGGAAGTGCTTTGGAGAAATGAATGTGTCGACTCAAATTCAATATATGACAGATCAAACTGATCGGACGTTGAAAGGTCGACCGATCATCCGGTGACGTTAATGCGTCACGGTAGCGGTTTCTTCTCGGTCAAAGGCTCATGAGGACAGATCACATGCTAGTCTTTCAACCATGAGAACTAACCAAAATGTTTAGAGGTCAACAGTTTAAATGAGGAAACGGGAATCTGGTTATCAAGTTAATCAAGTTAATAATGCATCAGCATTTAGGCCATAATTAAACAAGTATACACAAACAATGGAATAATACATTACTCAACACAAGCCACCTACAATAACCAAGCATGACGAGATGAGATCAAAGTACACGTGGGCAGTTTTGTGTGTGCCAAGTCACACCTATTTCTCACTTATTTTGCATTGATATTTTACAAGTTTGCGCCTTGCAAAAGAAGCCTATTTGTTGTACTGTAAGGTGTATAACACTCATGGATAACTACAACAATAATGCGAACAATGAGCGTGACACACATACTACTAAACATATTTGAGTTACTATAAAACTAACAACACTATAATAATCGGTGTGTGATTCATGTGGAAGGCAAATTTGCCAGAGGTCATAGTAGTAGTACTAGTAGTAGTAAGAGTGTGTGTGTGACTCACGTGGAAGGCGAACTGGCCAGAGAGGTCATAGTAGTAGTAGTACTAGTAGTAGTAAGAGTGTGTGTGTGACTCACGTGGAAGGCGAACTGGCCAGAGAAGTCGTACATGCCACAGGAGTGCATGAGGCTCAGCGTGTCCCTGACGGACTCGGGGCTCAGCACACGCTCGCCCGTGATTGGACAGAAGCCTCCGTTGGCCAGCGTGGCAGCCATGACACTGGCACTCTCACAGGTCACCTCAATGGAGCACAGCTGGGGAACACACACACACACACACTTACTTTTCCAGCCTTTCCACTCAATGCAGTGTTGGCTAACCATATTAAAAAGGGACTAGATGACTAGATGACTAGATGCAAGCAACGGCTGCATCTACTCTACCATTTGCAAAACAATTACTCTTAATACGTATGCAGTAAACATATAATGCATGTATGGTGGACTTGAGGGCTACTCAAATACCGGGCTACCGGGATACTATGCGATGATACACAGAAAAAAGGAGTAAACTCACGAGAGGAAGTACAACAATTGAATCGCTTATAGACGAGGTGAGCGGTAGTAGTAGTAAGCCACTGCGTTAGTCAGCATTACACTAGTGTAGAGTTGCACTCACCTGGAAGTAGAAGTCCAGAATGGATGTCATGTCCGTTCCCTCTGGAAAACACTGCAGAGAAGGAGAGGGATAGAGGATTGTACGCGTGTTAGTTTAAACATGATGGGCTGCTGAATGAACTTTGAATCATGACGGTTAGTGATGGAATTTGTTTTACCAAACACAGATGGAACATATTATGTGTAGGTAATATTTTGCTGATATTCATGAGTGTTTGCCGGCTTGATACAGTACGGTTTTAACAGAAGTAATTCCCCCCCCCCCCCCTTGCGGTTTTATACACTTAACACCAGTACCATGGTTGTCATTCATTCTTTGGTTACTGGCCATTTCTTTAGAGCCCAATGCGTGAGAACCATGAGACTCAAGCAAAAATTGCAGCTTGACATTGTCAATTTCCCATAAAAAAAGATGAGAGAGAGAGAGACAGACAGCAAGAGAGCGAGGGCAAGAGAGGGACAGAGAGAGAAGAGCGAATGAGAGATATATAGAGAGAGGAAGAGACAATTGACAGAAAGAGAGACAAATAATGAGATATGTAGAATAGACAGAAAGAGAGACAAATAATGAGATATGTAGAAGAGACAGACCGAGACAGACAAGATAATCAGATATTCATTTATGTAGAGGAGACAGAGAGAGGAGTGAATTAAGTAGAGAGAGGGAGAGACAGAGACCATAAACAGACAGAGAGATGGCTACCTTCTTCTCTTTCAGGTAGTAGCCGATGGCAAAATTCCTGTCTCCTGACTCCCGCTCCGACTGGAATCTGTCAAACAAAGGACATTCTTCAGCGTGCACGTCACGTGTGTACACAACAGCTGCCCCCCACCCCTTTTCCTTTCCGCTTGGTGCGCACGCGCGCACACACGCACACACACACACACACACACACACACACACACACACGCACGCACGCACGCACTTTAGCAACGTTCAAGACAGCAGAGGATTTTGGGTTTACTTTGGGTTCACCGACTGTATGAGGAAATACTTACGTTGCATTGCTGAAACCAACGTACTCATTCCCTGCCATCTTGTTCAGAAAATCCATCACCTGGAAGTGAACAAGTGAATACGGTTGACGACTACGGCGGCGGAGGATTATCCAACACGACTTGCGGTGATTGACAGTGACGCAGGTTGTTAAGGAGCAGGTAGGGGGGGCGTAAGGAGCATCTTGCGCTCCCACTACCGCATTGGGGATCGAACTGGGAAGAGAACCTTTCGGTTGAGATTCCAACACTCAAACCACTACTACGCTAGGCACGTTTTCCTCAAGGTAAAAATGAGAGATGAGTTGGCTATGGGGTGGCAGGGTAGCTCAGTAGTAGCTCAGTCTCTTGGGACTTGAGCTACTTGAGACGGTTCAAGTCGCCGAAATGGACCAAGTACAGAGTGAGAACTGTAACTTGGAAAAAAGGTGCCAGTCCCCCTTGAGCAAGGCACCAGTCCCCTTACACTGCTCCCTGGGCGCTGTATATACACAATAGCTGCCCACTGCTCTGAATACTAGGATGGGTTAAAAACTAATTTTACTGTGGGTGTGTGTGCTTTGCCGTGTACATGTGTGTGTGTGTGACCGAAAAAGAGGATAAAAACATCCTCCAGATTTAAGATTTATTGCAGCCTATGCTGGCTCATGACGGTTTAATCTCTTTATACTTACATAGTCAAATTTCTCCGCATTGCTTGCCCCTTGCTGAAAGACAAAGAAAGAAAAGAAAAAATAATGCGTCAGCAAAATTCATCCCGCTGGAGTTCCATTTCACAGGAAGGCCCGTAGCAAACACAGCAGGACGTACATGACGAAGATAACATGAGGCTTCGACTAGCGAGTGAGAGTTACAACTACAAAAGTAGCATGAGGCTAGGATTATTTTCATTCATATCAAGATGGTACAAAAATTTAATTAAATCACAAACAGTTTGGGTCGTATTAATCAATACACTAACTATTGGTTGTGAAATTCGGCGACGGGCGGAGTCTTTGAAAGTAAAGATAGATTTAAACAGGTCCATTGACCGGGGGGGGGGGGGGGGGGGAAAATCTAACTAGGAGTAAAAAAACAAAAACGGTAATGTTATTTTTTAAATTATGAAACAACCTTTCTTCCTTCACATCCAATTGGTTCATTCTGGGGCCGTCTTTTATATCAAAGTGATCAAATGTTCTGTTTGTAACAAAACAACCGTTTATAGACATGGATGCGTTGGATGCGTATGCACATCCCACATCCTTATACATGGACTATTATCAACTAGACCTGTGTGTGTATCATGTATGTATGTATGTATGTATGTATGTATGTCATGTATGTATGTATGTATGTATGTGTGACATTTGTTGTTGTTTTAGGCATCAAAGCACATGTCATGCGCGTGACAGTGATACTGTTTAGGCAGAGAAACCTTGGGAAGGACTTGAGGAAGTAGAGAGGTGAGAGAGGAGATACAGGAGGAGAGATATGGTCCTCTAGTGAAGCCCCATAGATACTTGCTCAGGAGATAGAAAAGCTAGAAGCTGGCCGACTAGCAAAGCTTAGCATAGCGCATGTTGCTAAAGGTGCCTACCTAACTATTCCAAATCACTAAACACGTTAACAGATCGCCTGCTTGAATCAAACATTTTTTTTGTAGGAACAACCGCCATTAACAACGGACTAGCAACCAAGTATATATCGGTGATAAGGAGAAAGGTTCTCTTTTAGGGTCAATGTTTTTTTTATGCATAATATTAAATGTAGTACAAGACGTCTTACAATTGGTAATCAACAAATACTTACATTGTACTTTAGCATTTAGCATAGCATCCAAGGATATATCCAGTGACATGAATTGCATTGAATTGAGATACATACAACTATGGGTCGACTGCAGAAATTGGGGACCCAACAGAGGAAGAGTCCAACACCCAAGCCACTGCACTACTCTGGCCACTAAGCAATTCAAACAAAGTGCACATTTAGGGTCTCGGGATTCGAAACAGACTCCAAATTGTCCAAAACGCTGTGCGCCGATGTTTGGTTGATGAGCGACTTACGTCACTACACGCGCGTGGTCGAATTTGTACGAGATCTACAAGTCACCGTGCCAACAAAACAAATCCAAAATAAGATTATATTTGTTAAAGGGTCACTACAGTTTTCTATAGAGCCGGTAGGAGGGAAAAGTGAGTGAAAGAGAGAAAGACTTTGAGAGAGAGTTTGAGTCGCGAGGGATCGGGGGGGGGGGGGGGGGAGATAGATATGGAAAAGGAAGAAGAATTTACCAACGTCATTTGACCTGCAGCAGCAGTCATAATATCCCACAGATCCTAAGTCTGGAAAATATGCAACAACATACAAAAAAAAACAGCAGCAACAACATGTAGCCTTTCACAACAGTTTCCACGGTTTTCCGTTTTTTTTCATCCACATGTTGCAGGGGTAACCAGAGGGTCGACTGTACACTTCTCACGACAAGGAGAAACGACTACAACTAAAAAAAAAAAACCTGCATAAATAAGCTAAGGTTTTGTGCTTAATACAGTTTTGATTTTAAATATTAATATGAAGAAGATGAAGAGATATAATCAATACACTAATGGCAATGGGGTGAATGAGAGCACAGACCACACATTGAATACCCTGACAATATGCAACATTTTGGATGAAAAATTATCTCTTTGGCAGTGGAGGGGTGGGTTGCGATTATGACATGCATAAAAACAGTTACATGGCAAATGCATTGTTGCTGCCACCTGTAGCATACAAAGACTTGTGTATCCAGTGTGTGTGTGTGTGTGTTAAGCTGGGCGCACACTACACGATGTTCAAGGCCGATTTGGGAAGGATTTCAAGTCGTGAAGACGTGCCAGTCGAACCCCGTTATCGCCTCACGTGTGAGTGAAAGATGCACATCTTTCTGAATGCGATCCCAGTCGGCATGGTGCAGACTTGTCAAATAAGTTGGACATGTTTTTTATTTCAGCTTGTGTGTACATTATCGGCTGGAGTGTGGAAGACGCCACTTGGCAGGGCCTAACCAGAAACCGCCTCTTGGCATATTAATTATTTGGTTTTATGTGCCTAAGCTTATGGTTGACGATGGCGTGTATGAATGCAAGGGCATTTTAAATGTGCAACCAATGCTTCCCATAAGAGTAATTCTCTATAAATATATGACTTATATTAACATGATAATTCAGTTGCATGATGTCCAGAATGTATCATGCCTCATCACCATGCATTATATATGAGATATGTATCAAATATCACGCAAAATCTGTTGCTACATCAACCAAGTTAGATTGTTTAAAAATAAATATCAGTTTGTTATACACATTTGTATACATTATTTCATTCTTAGATTGAGTGTTCCCACAACTTATTTAGATCTTAACAGACTCAACTGTTTTGGTCAAATTGTAGACCGAGGTGTGTGGGGGGGGGGGGGTTAATCCTGTCACTATGTGACAGGAATAACAAGATTCCAGCAATCCTTTTATCTAGACGTTTACACCACATTGTGAAAAAAACAAAAGCATCTTACAAAAAACAGTTGACCGGCGATGCGATGCACAAGATGCACGTGTGATAGATGATGTGTATTAAATGCATATGCGTAGACGTAGAGCTTAAAAGGAGAAGTCTGACAACATGTGGGCCAAACGTACGTGTCAAAGTCCCTGACCGTCATCCTGACAGAGATGATCTTCGGCCACTGGGAAGCAACAGATCACATCATGATACCAGACGCCACCGGCCACAAAACCACAACATGCTGCGTCAAAACCATGCACTTTGTCTCCCTCCCACAAGCCGTTCTTTTCAATTCATATTTAAGATGTTGGTTTTATTTTTCGAAAATTAAACGTTCTCTGACAACAAGGATGAATATGGCGGAGGTTGAACACAACTGATGGTTGGGAATGTGGGACGGTTACAAAGGAAGAGTGTGGATGATGAGATTATACAAACAAACAAAAAACGCCCACAGTCCAGTTTAATCTCTAGCCCCGGAACTCCCGTTGGATCAGTCGACGGTTTGTGATTTGTTAAAGTGGTCAGAAAAACACAGAAGTGGACGACATAATGTGAAAGTTAAATACTAACGATGGAATCTACTTTGGCATCTTTAAGGGTCTTACGCTAAGTATGAATAGCTTCAAGCATTCAAATCACACTGAAAAGGTTCTGATTGACATGTAATGACATATAACATATCATTTATACAATATAAATAAAATAAATAAAATCGCTAGGGCGGGAACTTTTTGATTTGGTTTATTTTCTTTATTTATTCTTTTTAAAGAAAGTTTTAAGAGACATTATTTTAATCAATTTGTTGAGAAATGACATCTGTCAGCTGTCGGTGGGTGAAATGCGCTGTGAGAAGTTATCGACTGTGCCTGCCTCTGTATGAGACCATTTGTATTTACTAGCAGCTTGTTTGAGCGGCCAGCTGGTTCTGTGTGCTAGCTAGTTTAGCGGGGTGGCGATGCTCTGCCTCAACACAGTCTGCATTTGACTTGCATCAAACCAGCTGGTTATTTTCAGCAAGGGAACAGAGAGAGAGCGCCGCAGAGCGTGGGCTGTCCTGGCTAAGTCCCTCGCAGGAAGGATTAGCCCAGGTTTGCAATAATCCCCTCAATGCCACTGTCATGGCACCTCACTGGGGTCAACGTCCTGGAGAGCCCTGGACCCAGGGTCACGGACCTCATCAACCACACAACCAAGGTGTGGGATTGATTGGACTCTTATAGTGAAATGCAACATATGCTACAGATAACAGTAAACACTGCCAGACTAGTAGTGTACTAGCTACTGAAATTGCCATTTATTGGTTGTCCTTAAGATGTGATTCATGCCTATGTGAAGCTATGTGACTGGTGACTTTGTGTTTGAAGGGTGCTGTGCAAATAAACTAGCCCTGCCCAACTGTCAAAACGTCTTTGTGGTAGTGGTTAGTTGTTACTGTTGAGCAATTATCTAAATCTAGGTGTCCGAGATGACAATGAATATTGGAAGTACCACAAAATGAAACCATTGCCATGATTGGTTGGAATGGTTCATTTTGTCTGGTTAACACAAAACTAGGTTAAATAAAAAAGGCATTGTGAAACAGTCATATCAATATTGATGCTGGCCTTGAGATGATCTTGTAGAGTAAGACGCAGGTTAATGTAAACCCATCGGATATGGGGGTGGGGGGTAGATTCAGTGGAAACGGCACACAAACAAAATATTTAAATAACACAGGACGAAGAACAGTAAAAAGGCAGTTTTTACCTTTATCAGTGAAGTACAAACAATGGCGCCGGCATTCACCATTGGGTTATGGGGCTTATCTGAAAAATAAACAAATGGGTGTGATATGAATTAATGTACAATTAGTAGTCATTTATTAGACATTTTCATCCAAAGCAGCAGTGATTCGAGATACATTACACATTATTGAATCAGTCATTACTGAATTAGGGCATGTTGCTCAAGAATGCCCAAAGGACCCAAACCAATTGCGGTTCAACTGAGAGTGGAACACCCCAACTACTGCACAATCCTGCCCCAATGTAATGAGTTATTATTAAAGATACTACAGTTGATTGGCCTCTTTTGCATGGGATCCATCCCACACCTCTCATTGTACAATAGTCAGAGCAACCAGTAATGTGATTGGACCACATCTATGCAGCTGGAAATAAATCTTAAGATGCTATTAAGCAGAAAGACAACAGCAGAGTAGCGGGTACTCAAGCGAAAGAGAGAGATAGACAGACGTTTGCATTTCTCTGTAGGGCCTGAAGGTTGCGGTGGTCATCCATCACAAGTCTGGAGGAACCGGGCTATGTTATTTAATCATTTAGGACTGCAACTCAGGCCGGATTCAGACACACACGTCAATAAGAAGCGGGTCAGAGTTATGGCACCTTTCGCGAGGATGCCTGCAGGTTAGGCTGTGTGAATTGGAGCTATAGCTAGCACACACTAGCTATAGCTATAGCTAGCACACATTAGCCAATAGCCTCACTCCCTCTTTGGTGAGCTCACTACAACAACAGCGACCACATCAGCGCGAGCGGCTCACCGTCCTCATCCAGGAATAGCTTGTTGAAGCGCAGCCCACTGGGCTCCTTCCCGATGAAGCTGTGCACATAGTCGGTCCCGTGGTCGTGCACAGCGATGGCGTACTTCAGCGGCTTGACGCACGACTGCAGACAGAAGGGGACCTTGGTGTCTCCTACCGTGTGCCTGGCGGGTGGCGAGCGGGAGTAGAGTTACAGGACATATGGATATCATAATGTTACACACGACTAGACTACGGGACGAGAACAGTTTCCTCCTGCAGGCCACACACACACACACACACACACACACACACACACACACACACACACACACACACACACACACACACACACACACACACACACACACACACACACACACACACACACACACACACACACACACACACACACACACACACACACACACACACACACACACACACACACACACACACACACACACACACACACACTCCTCACTCCTCACTCCTCACTCCTCACTCCTCACTCCTCACTCCTCACTCCTCACTCCTCCCCTCCCAAGAATTACATTGTGCAGATAAGAATGTGTGCAGATTAGAATGGGTTGAATGGTAAATAATGCATCACATCAATACTTACTTATTTAAGGCTGTGGACAATGGAGATTGAACATAGTACCTTCCGGGCTATGATGTATACATATACTGACCCAACACACTGACCACAGATCTATCACCGTTAAAATTCCACTGGCCATTCACAGAAATGCCCCAGCATTTACAGGAAGCCAGCGCTAACTGTTCTCGGCCGGCATGATGGACCATTTGTTTTGCTCTGGTGTGTTTGTTTTTACAGAGGAAGTCATAAAGATGAAGTGGGGACATGAAAGTAACGCCAAACAAAACTGGTGGCGCAATATATAACTCCTGACCCAGAGGCGCGGTCGCCACTCGAGATAAGGTTCTCCGCGTGTTTCAAGTCAGTTAAAAACAAACCAAGTAATCATATACATGTAGTATTATCCGTCAGGTTGTTTATTGCTTAAACACTTATCCAAAGAAACTGAGCAGGAGTTGGGCATCTCAGCTCAACAATGCCTAAAAGATAGACTGCTCACATTGGGGTTTGAACCTGGAACCTTTCAGCTGGGCGCCACACACGCTAACCACAAGTCAATCCTGCCTCCCCATATATGAAGTAGGTTATTACCATTATAAATGGAAAAATCTGGACTTGCAGCTGCATTCTGAAGCTCATTTTACAAAATGATAGCTTAGACCTCAGAGGCACATGAGGGAGGAATATTGACAATGTCCCGGACACAACGGCACTCAAATAACGAGAGACCACGACAAACACCTACCTCTGTCCGTCTACTGTGCACAGAGACACAGCCCAAAGGTCAGGGCTGAACTTGGAGAGCTGGGGAATGTAGTCCGCAACCTAGGAGAAGAGGGGAGGGGAATAAATCATTTAAACAGGTCGCATGTCTCATGTCAAGTGAGTTTCTTCCTTGATAGTGAATGTTGAGTTTTTGTTAGCCTTTGGGGAGATTATCATTTTTCCGTGAAGTGGTTAATGGGCCTCCAAGCCTCGTCGTGCACCTAAGGAGATAAACCGTGACATTTCGGGGCATTTGGACTGTTTTGATTTAACTTTAGATTGCAAACTATAACAATATATGAAAGAAATGGCGAACAACAATGCCATCGACAATAATGTGTTTGTGTTCATTCGGGGAAAAATAAATTAAGAAAAAAATGGAGGAAACAAGGTCGGAGGTCATAGCCAACGCACCTGTCCTTCATCCAGCTTCTTGGCGCTCTCGTACAGCTCATCGATATGGGAGGAGAACGCCGGGAAGTCTGGGATGACAAACTTCTTGCGGAAGGCCTGGGTGAGCAGCACGATGTTGCTCTGCACACACCTGGCAGGTCAGGGAGGAGGGGGGGGAAGGGAGAGTGTTATCGGGGATCCATCATCCAAGCTGACTTTGTTCTCCTAAAAGGGAGCACGGTGCTCCTTAAAATAATCACTTGCCAAAATTTGCACCTCACTGTACATCTCCAAGATGGGAAAAACAAAGCTGTCAAACTGTCACACCTTTATTAATGTTATGAAATGAACTGGCAAGGACACTTGGATAAACCTATCGTAAACCTGCTTTGGCAGCGGTTTCCTGATCTCATGACATGTCCTTACTTTCTTGAGATCACAAAGCACATTGCGATACAAACATGTTTTGTTGGGCAACTCCTCAACTCTGGCGTTGTGATGGAAACTTCTAGTGAGAACAGAGGGAGTGGTGGTATAGGCTGGGAAACGTTTCTTACTTTATTACATACAGTTCAACCGCGTGCAGGTTAATAATTATTAACTTAACCTCAGGACCTTTTGAGAACACACACACACACACGCACACGCACACACGCACACGCACACACGCAGCAGCAGCAGAACAGGTAACTTACTTCTTGAAGAGGTGTCTGTCCAGCATGACGCCGTCGGAGGTGTTCTTCAGCGTTTCTTTCAGCGTGGCCATGCATTCCTTCAGCCGCGGGTCGCCCGTCCGCAGCCCCGTGGTCTTCAGCGCCTACCATCAACAGCGTTGCAGAGCGCTTGGTCAACAATGCAGCAGTAGGAGGACGTGACTAAAGCCATGCAAATGAGCCAGATGCAGTCCAAGTGTTGTTAAGTCGCACTGGATTTAAGTAATTGCAGCGGCCTGCTGTTCTGTTTGTATTTGATTTTATTTGAACTGCACATTTCCAGGCCATTTTAGAAGGCAAAGCCCGACCTAAATCTTCTAGTTCATCTTTCTTTTCAGATGTCTTTACCGGCTCCAGCTGCACGTTATAGTTTCAGCAAGAAAAAGGACAGGTGTGTGTTCTAATTGAATTGTTATTAATATGCAGAAACAACAGCATATTTGCACAGAATGTCAACCCCAGTGTGTATAACTATAAAAACATGAAGGTAATTCAAAGGCCACCACTTGAAATGACAAAACATATATACATATTGAACGCAGTCTTGTTTAATGGATCTTCATAGATTTACTCCCCGACTTACGGTGATGAACTTGTGTGCTGGGATCTTCTCCTGACCTTCTGCGATTGTGTAGAACAGCAAATCCTCCAGACTGGGAAGAACGCCCGCATTTCTTCTCCTGAAGATCAAAAACACACCCACACGACACACAAGTATGCACACACAGAAGACACACAGGTTAGTAACCCCTCTAGGTTTGACTCAAAAACTTATTCACAAATCCTTCAAAGTGAATGTATTATTGAACTCAACAATTGACACGATTAGGCTTTAGCGATCAGCTTTCACCCCCATTCACAAAATGCTGTATCACTCAGTGACTGCCCTATTTAGTGAAGCATGTTCTAAGCACATCTATGTATATGCAACAATAATAAACTAAGAGAATATCTGGTGATGTCGATATAGCCTTATCTAGCGATAAAGCCACTGTGTGTGGAAATTCAAGATTACGTTTGAACACCGAACGCTGTCAAATACAGATACAAAAACATGTTTGTTTTATATTTAGAATAGGTCCGATTTTTCTTGTTTGTGTGAACGTGTTTCTTGTTTGTGTATATTAAATATTGTAATAATGTGTTAATAATGTAATCAATATAATGATAATTCATTAATTATTTTAATAATAATCATTATGACAAACTTTTTAGCATCAACTTGTCACATAGAACTTAACTGAAGACCCTATAGAAGAACACGGTGTCTCAGGTCGAGTGTGTAAGCATGTTAGACTTCCAAACCACAATCACACAGGTTTTAACGCAAGGCACAAACACGTTTCTAAAAGTGAGTAAATACATTAAGCCAAATATATAAAGAAGTGTGGGGTCGGGTAAACAAACAGAAGGTATATTAAGACGACAAAAGACACGGCAATGGGTTGAGATGGGTTAGGGCTAGGCCCGGATAGGATAGAACCAGGAGAACACAACAGGGTCTCGTAAAAAAAAACGGAATGTGTCAAAACCAAAAAGACGGCAATGATGAAGCAAGTCATACTTACAAACATGTAAAGAAGGTAGCGTGAGAGAACGGAACAGGCCCCAGCAAAAAGGAAAACACAACAAGCATAATTAGGCATGGTTGTGACATACAACTTGAGCAGTGACAGCGTGCACTGGGGCCAGTGGACACTGTCGAACACTCAACAACACAAATTACAGTGAACACACAACGTTAGCCAGCTGTAGCTGTAGCTCAATAGCACAATGACTTAAGAGAGGAGATTCTGGGCTCTATATTGTACCCACACTGTGACTGGACTACCCTTGAAGTCCCATGGATAAAAACAGAGCTGGAAAAAAAAGACTAGTTCTACGGGTGGACAGGAAGTTGGTGCCTTTGGGATACTTTAAAATACTTTTAATGGACATTTTATCAGAGGACTGTGGTTGCTTTGCTTTATTTTTGTTTCCATGCAGTTTTATTGTTTTTTTTACGCTATTATGCTATGAACATGACTGATGAGGATACCTTTGTCTCAATGGAGTCCCTTCCTGCACTTCCGGGAAGAGGCGCTTCCTGTAAACGTGCTCTAATATCACTTATATATCACTATAATAACGCAATGCTCACACTTTCCGTGGAGCCGTGTATATTAGGACTGGGAAGGATGAACGTAGTAGGAGTGAAAGTAGTGAAATAGTTGTCTCTCTCTACCTCTGGTGTATTCATTGTAACCTCTCAAACCAAAACAATGAAATAAGCTAGTACTGCTGCTACTAAATCAAATATATTTAAAAAGATGCTTCGGTGATATTTAATTCCCCCCCGAGGACTAGACCATGGATCCAGCAGCTCAGACTGTGAGTCCCAGTATTGATGAACGACGCATATAGAAATGATGATTACCCTAACACGATAATGACAATGTAACTATTAATTCACTTTACGGCAGAAAATATTTGGTGGGTCATCCTGGGCCAAAGGACAACATGAAGAAAACTGCTTGGGTCCCCCGATGTAGCAGACGGGGGCAGTCGGTCAGTTACAGATCTCTCTCTCTCTCCCTCCCTTTGACTGAAACTACGTGCCGACCCGCGACACGATTGATGTGTCCAGTGAGTCAGACCAGGCCGGGGTCGAATTCCTGGAATGCCCTTGCCGCCTAAAGCGCTGGCGAGCCCTGCATGTCCCATGGAGAGGGGGTGGGGTGGGGGTGGGATTAGTAAAGGAAACACCCCTGGCTGGTTCACACGCCACTAAAAACACAGCTACTACAGGGCTGGCTGGTGAACACTCACACGCACAACACACATTGACCTTGGATCAAAGGTCCCCAACATCATTATCATCATCAGAGCCAACGCTTTTATCCAATGTGAATTTGGATAAAGGACATTAGAGAGGTAGGTGGGCTTGGCTATTCTGCTCTGTCTAGCTTCAGGAAGAGAGAAACAGGTGGCGGACCAAATATTTGCATGTTTGGGCCACTCCCTGGTATGCAATCAACCATGGCCCTGCACTAAACAAGAGTCTGTCCACCGTCGTCCCCATTCTCCTGATTATATATCTGAGATTGAGGATGGAGTTTTGATGTTACCTACAAAGGTTGGCAGTGGTCGATCCCAGTAGTTTTCAGCTGGGAGTCGAATACCCTAACCCAGCGTTTACCAACATGTGGGTCGCCTATTAAGCATTTAGGTTAACAGATAAGACCCAAAATGTCAAATTCAAATACCCTTTTCTATAGAAAACCCACAGGCCTCGTGCCATCTCTTTTCCCTTTCAGACCTTGTTCCCCTGAGGATGTGATACTCAACAACAAATGTCTGATCTGCTCTTCCAACTGTAGAACACAGGGCTTGCTGTGCAAACCTCCCCAATTCCCTCCTAACAGCTTTTTCCAGGGGAAAAACACTTCACACACAGCTAGGGATACACCGAGTGAGTGCAAACACAGTCTGCCAGCGCAAGCTTGACACAAACTCAAAATATTGACTGAAAGACACGCGTCATACTGTTGAAGACCATTACAACAACATGTTAAACTTTAAGTACCCCATACTCTACACCAAACAAGTCTGAGCCAGTTCGCTCTTTGGGTGACCGTTGGAAGGCAATCCCCACATATAGAGCTGCAATAACTTATATAAAGTGCATTTTAATGTAAATGAAATACACATCTCATCTCAATATGCAAAGAATTGAAAAATGCCATCATCAAAACTAACTGAAGAACCTGAAAATTCTTATTGAATCCTATGGCTATGCGTAAACAACTTACTGTGGTGGCAGTGATGATGTAAGCACTTCCTGCTCTGAAACGGGTTCCTTGGAGAGGACAGATGGAGGCACTAAGTGCAGTGCCTGTAAAGAATATCTAGGACAAATTCAGGTGCTTTTAAACTAATACAAAAAAAGAAAACTGCCATTGCCCACCCCCCCCCCCCCTTTTCTGAATTGAATAGGGAAAAGGGGAATCGCTGCTAATTCTAACTAATTCCACAAGCTATCTCACCTACCATGTGTTTGCCTTCCTCACTTTGACACTTCCTGGTTGCAATGCGTACCAGGAAGCGTGTGTTAGCTGGGTTTTAGCAGCAGAGCGGTGGCATAAATTCAACTATTATCATTGACGCAACAAGCTAGGGCACACACACACACACACACACACACACACACACACACACACACACACACACACACACACACACACACACACACACACACACACACACACACACACACACACACACACACACACACACACACACACACACACACACACACACACACACACACACACACACACACACACACACACACACACACACACACACACACACACACACACACACACACACTAGAAGATTAGAAGACCCAAGACATAACCTACAACTCAGTAATTCAATATATATAGTTCATTAAGTAGCAAGTAAGGGTTCGGGCAACTTGCTTAAGGATGCCTAAAGGTAGACTGCAAACAGTGGGGTTCAAAACCACAACCTTTCAGCTGGGAGTCAAAAACCATAATCCCAACACTATTGCATCTAGACAATCATTTGGAATGGATACAGCTTCTAAATTCTACCACAACATTCCTCTGAAGGGAGGACATGGACATGGAACAAGACTTTGACTATACACATAGCTTGAAGGACTTTCTTGGCTTGGTACCAACTGTGCGGTTAATGTGATGGCAATCACAGCAATGTGTCATTATTATAATTTTAATCCCGTTAGTTTTGCAATTGATCTCTGTGAAATTAGCCAGGACTATTATATGGCTCATCTACAAGTAAAACCATTGGGTTATTGAACATCTTTGAATTGCTTCTTTCTCGATATTGAAGTCTAGCGTAACACTATTAATGTACATATTGTCCATACTGGGAAACGCCCGCTACCGAATCTAAAGTGCAGTGAACTTGAGACTTACAATGAACATGCAACATTCCATGCAACAATTTAAGCCAAAATGATATGTTTGCATACTGTAATAAATATTCTTGGATTGCTACTTAAACTACCAATAGTACTACTAGTAATACCATGTTAATATGGCTATATGTAATAGTAGAGCATGAGTGGGGTACAAGTTACTATTTTGAGGGCTGAGGTTGCTTATTATTATTTTTCATTTTCATTTAGAAATGAACTTACACCGCATGCAAGTCATTCTAATGAGAAGCTTATGCAACTATTCATGAAACTAGCAATTTGATTCAAACAGCCCACAGCAGCAAAGCAATTCACATTTCTTGCAATAATGAGCAAACTGAAGTAGGCTCTCTAAAGTAGTGCGAATGGGGTTACGACCTTGTGGGTTCTAGTTAAGCTTTGTGTATTATAACATTAATAACATGTCTGAATATATGCTTGACACGATCCATCCTCTATCTCTATCATTATCGATAGATAGAACTGATAAGTGAGTTTCAATTTGAGAGAATGACTTTCCACTTTCACTTTCTTTATACATCACCACCTAGATGGTAAGGTATGTAAAAGCAGGGTTAGTGCCAAGTGTTGGTTTTGTATACATTTCTACTTTTGAATTGCTAGACTATTTTGTTTTCCCTTTACAATGCCAATAAAGGCGTTCTGATTCGGAAGAGCCTGAATACATTATTAACATTAATTCATACAGAGGTCATCTTGGTTTGCTGGTTCTTTGACCTGCTGCCCTACTGTATCGGCCAATAAGTGACCGCTCATGGGTACACATGGAATATAAACTACGTAGTAGTCACCTGGAGGGGGAGGTCTGTATGGACATCAACCCTAGAAGCAGTAGGCCTAGGCCAAAGTCGGCGTCACGACGCGCCAACTGCAAGGGAATTTTTTTCACTATACGCCCAGTTATCCTGTTTATCTTCTAAACGAATGGACAGATAAGCTCTCCTATCCGCAACCCGAAAACAGCCGAGTGAATATAACACTGTAATATCTTGTTTGGATCCTACGCCGCGCCCACTCAACGAGATGCTATTTTACTTGGGGGCGCCGGGCGGTGGAAGACCTTCGTGAACAACAGGATGTAACACCACCCTGAAGATATGACCTCTGGATTTGGGGCAGAACATGACAATATTTAGCTAATTCGTGGTGCTGGGTCAAGCCAATGGCATTTGGAGCTACATGCGTCATGACTCAGAGCACCACAGCCAACACACCCTATTTCATGCGAGGCAACGTTTGGCGACAGGTCTGATTGAGCCAATAGGCTAATCAATGAAAAACGTACTTATCGCCCGTCGTCGCTCCGGGGTTGACTTCGTCCTTCTTCACTTGCTCGTCCGGCGTCTCTGCGCCTTCGGATTTAGTGCAATACGACCGGGCGCTCCATGGCGCGCCGCCGTTCAGCAAAGGGCGGTGGGCGCCGGCGTGAAGGACCTTGAGTTTGGACGCGACTTTGGCATCGAAGGAGGAGCCGGTGGCGACACAATTGTGGCTCAGCACCCACGTTTCGGTCCTCGAAACGGCTCCTGTGCGCTTGAGATTGGTGCGAAACAACTCCTTCAGCAGTGCGGAACGCCTAAAATGTAACATCTCAATCCTATCAGGCGATTAAAAAGAAAAACCTTGATTCCAATAACGACGTGGTAACAACGAGGTACAGATCCCACAATGCTCCTACGAGTAGTCACGAAGGCAATGAGTCACATTCGGCCGTCGTCTTCTTAAAATAAACACACCATAATGCCCTCCCCTTTGCGCTGCTATTGGTGAACATGCGGCGTTACGCAGCACGTCTGTTGAAGGATATTAGTCGCCTATTGGATTTTCTTACTGTCAATCATTATTATCCTGGATAAAAATAAAAAACATTTTTACCTCGTATTTCCAGACGATGTCTATTAGTATTTCGTATTTTGATATGTTGGTGGTGTACTCGTGGTGATTACAAGTCCGTTGGTAATATGTTCCTACTCAGAATTGTGTCGCAGATTGTGCCATCGAGCCAATCCAACGTAAAGAAAATACATTTATGGAATATGAATATTTAGGAAATCTCGAGTCATGTTAGACAGGCAGACCGACGGACGGACAGATACGAATATATTTGTACAGATAAAATAATTTAATAAAAACATTTACATATCCGCCTTGCACACAGTAGGCGGGATCGTCGGAAACAACTACCGAAGTTTGATTGGCTCTCGCGGCTGACGTCACATCCCCCAAGCCTCATCTTCAAAAGTTGCCACGAATGCACGACGAGTCAAGATGTCCAAGTTTATTTTCCTTTACTGCTCGTTTATTTTGCTACAAATGTTGTTGCTTTTTGTTGTGGCGTCTGAAGACGACTCGAACAGCGAAGTTAAGATTGAAGTTGTGTTCATGCCGAGCGAATGTAATCAAAAAAGTAAAAAGGGAGATCTGATTAACGTACATTATGATGGTTATCTTGCTGAAGACGGCTCCCAGTTCTACTGCAGGTAAGCTGAAACGGGATGGGATTTGAAATTGCAGTCTCTACCTACTTGGCTAATGGCAAGGGTTTCATAGGCAATGACAACGCTTGCAACCTTTCTACATTAGACACTTAGGATGCAACTTTGCAGCAAGAAGGTCTTGCCGTGCATGGTGATCTTTCAAAAATGAACGGTAATCGTCAATGGGATATGTTGTTTCAACAAGAAACAAATGTTGTTTCAACATCAACATATCGCATTGATCCCCTTGTGTCTTTGAATTTAATGTTGTTCGTAATGCTCTTTAAATGTCATGCCTATGCAAAGGTCGTATGAAAGACGCCAGTCAGTTAAACAACCCATGTCATGCTTGTCAAGGTCCCCCATTCAGTTAGACACCATCCTGTCCCTAATGACGTTAAAAATGAAATATTGTATATGTTGTTAACGCACTTTGTTAATGCCTTTCTCCAGCCGATCAGACAAAGCTGGCCACCCCCAGTGGTTTGTGTTGGGTGTCGGGCAGGTCATCAAAGGTCTTGATGTTGGGATGGTTGACATGTGTCCTGGAGAAAAACGCAAAATAACCGTCCCATCTTCCCTGGGATTTGGGGAGAAAGGCAAAGGTAAGAACATAATACCCCTAATAATGAAGACATGTACGTCAAGTCATTTGTATTGTATTTTGCGAGTGTAACCAGTTACAACCATAAAGCCCTAACCCTGAGCTTGACTCTTCAATTAACTTACATTCCCAGAGACATTGCTGTAAGGTTTGTCCAGATTATAAATACTTCAAGTTTAACAAAAAGGTTGGCAACCAAAGGTTGTAACATAACAATATTATAATATAATGTTGATTGTTTGGCACAGTAGAATGCTCTCACCGTGTCTTCTTTCCACAGCGCTTTAGTTGCCTGAGTGAGCTGCTCAGTGTGTCGTTGTATGCAGCTGTGTGCTTCTCATCCTCCAGTGGGCATGTACTGTAAGCATGTGGACATTTCACAGGTTCTCTTCTTCTGTTTTCTTATAGTCGCTTTTTGGCACTGATACGGTGGCAGCGCTTGCAAATTCCTCACATGCTGATCATAGGCTCAGTTTAAGATTGGGGGTTCAACCCCCAAAAAAATGTAGGCTTCCATTTCACCAAAATATTATAATCAGGATAGCGGCAGGTGCATTTTCATATCCAGACTAATATGCTAAATGAGTGATGGAATATTGTGAGAACCGAACTCCCACAAACCATAACCCACAAACCGAACCCGACCTGTAAACCAGATACTGATCAGCTGTTAGCGTTCCTCCAGACAGAGATGCGCTTGCAGGCTCGTTTATAGACCTGCCCCCTGTGGTGTCTGATATAAACCACGTTAAATCACAGAGGGCTGTTTTTGTGACAGTGGTCACAGTGGTTAGCCTCAGGTACAATAGTGCCAATACAGGCCACTATACCACAGAATTAGACCAGAACCGATGTTTCATGAAAATAATCACTCACACAATTAGTTTACCATTTGTGTTAGTATAGAGCAAAGCATTACAATAATAAAATATTTAACCTACGTGCAGTTTTAAATATGGCCACTAGGTGAGCCCCCTGAACCAATATGTTGATATGTTGTGATGCATGGCAGCAGTGTACTAACTTCTAGAGTCACAATATTCAGGTTTTACCTTTACGTCCTATTGTTGGATATCCTTTTTTGTCACTTGGTTTTGGTGAAAGGGCATGTTTTTGTCTAAACATTGCATGTTTTTATGCGGCTGTAAACATTGGTATCTTTTTACTATTTAACTAATACTAGAGTATTTAACCTTTCCTTTTGTCTCAACTAACTGTCCGAAAAGTAACATGTAACAGTAACAACAGAACAACTACATTCTGGCGTATTTTATTTTCTCTTGTTGTTCATGCTTTATAACATCCTTTAAATTAGATTGATCACTTTAGACTTTTTCTTATATTAATTGATTTTAATGGATGATTTTTATCACTGACGCGATAACAACCCAGGCGATACGCCTCATAGCAACCCAGGTTGTATTCCTACCTATGGTCCTGTGCTACATGTCGTTCCCTCTCTCTCGCCCTCTCTCAGACCACTGTCAGGTCTCTCTCTACTCTCCATTCCAGAAAGGCATAAAAAGCCCAAATATACAGTACACATTTTATATCAATCTTAAATGCATATAAGAAAACATCGATTACGATGACTATAAGTCAAACTGTGTTTAGTATTTATAGTGAGTCCAGTGTAGAGGTTCTGGTCCTTTGGCTTTTTAAACGTGTGTGTGTGTGTGTGTGTGTGTGTGTGTGTGTGTGTGTGTGTGTGTGTGTGTGTGTGTGTGTGTGTGTGTGTGTGTGTGTGTGTGTGTGTGTGTGTGTGTGGTGTGTGTGTGTGTGTGTGTGTGTGTGTGTGTGTGTGTGTGTGTGTGTGTGTGTGTGTGTGTGTGTGTGTGTGTGTGTGTGTCTAGCCCCGGTCCCACCCAACGCCACACTGGTGTTTGAGGTGGAGCTGTACTCCGTCTCCAGAGGTCCACGCAGCATGGAGGCCTTCCAGGAAATAGACCTGGACAAGGACAAAACACTGACCAAAGAAGAGGTACAACACAGCTATAATGTATCGGCAGCTCATCACAAGTCTCCCTAATGTTGTAAGGTACTGGGTTCAAACCCCAATGTCTGCAGCCTACTTGTTGGCATCCTAGAGCAAGATGCCAATAATCTCCTAACCTGCTCCTTGATGATATGGGTCTGAATAGGTGTGGATAAAAAGTGTCTAATATTAACAGAATATCACCAATATTACAGTATAACAAAAAGCTGCATCCCCATGCTTGGTTTCGAACCCTGGGAACAGTAAGCAGACCGGCCCCTGGTCCCAATGTAAAGTTTCTGTAATGACAAAGGTAAATACGCCTGCTTTACTGTAGGAATTGGCCACCCTTTCCTGTAGCCAAGCGGTCTTAGCCGCATGGCGCTGATGCTGGTGGTTGGAAAGAGGACCTGTGTTTGAGTCCCGAGTGTGGCAAACAACTGCGGATAGAGCTGTACAGAACGAACTTTGCCAGCGTCAGATCAAGCCTGCCCACTATCGGTTCTCATACTGTTTTCTTTCCTTCCAGGTCAAACATTACTTGAAGCTGGAGTACGAGAGAACCGGCACCCCGAAAGACGAGCCCTTCTACGAGAAAATCATGGCGGACATTTTCCGCAAGAGCGACCATGACAGTAACGGACTGATAACGTCGAAAGAGTACAATGTCTACGAACACGACGAGCTTTAGGGTCCGATCGTGGCACAATTTAGTATTTGTGTTTTTGTGTGTGTTTTATTTTACTTCATGTAGTTAGTTAAAAACGAAATAGGGGACAAACAGACTACCACGCTATGATGTTAGGCCTGCAACTAACAACGCAACTATCTGACCCACTGTCCTCCACACTCTTTTCAAAAAGTTATGTAAACAGTTGCACAGTACAGAACAGAACAGTAAACTATGTGGTAAATCGACACACTTCTCAGGCATTGGTTTCTTGTAAGGAAAACACCACTAAATTAGTGATTAAAGGTTGTTGGTCAGCCCATATTCGTTCTCTCTCTCTCATCCCCCCCCCCCCCCCCCCCTCTCTCTCATGTAAGAATTTACAGACGTTGAGGTCAGGTGTTAGGTGCTTCCAGAACTTGGGACTGTAGGAGAAGACTCTTGGAATCACCCTTTAATTCAGATTAGACAACCTCAGTAGGGTGTGGTATGCCATGATTTCATGTACTGTAAGATAAGGAAAGCCCCAAAGAACATTAGGGTCATTAGACAGCTGAGTGAAAACAAAACCGATTCCCAAATTCCTGATTCCTGATGAGTTACAACACGCAGTGAGATAAGAAACTACCTTGAGCAAACATTCACTAAAAGTGACTCGATTATTTAATATGAATAAATAATTGATTTAATATTTATTTATGGAAGAAACTGGTCTTTTTAAAACTGAACTACATAGTTAGTTTGGCACAGTTTATATAAGGTTGACATGTTTTTATACATAATCTTGTGTTTACCTTATGTTCTTACTTATGTCCCACTAACATGAAACAGCAGAGGGAGATAGAGTGACGTTAAAATAGTCAATTAAATTGTAACAAAACAACAAACCCAAGTCCTATCGAGTCAAATGTACGGTGCAGCTACACTGTCTACGTACAGACCTCACGCACCTTTTCAATTATACTCTTCTCATCTTCCATGAGCATTTAGCTGAACCAACATGGGTTGTGTGTGTGTGTGTGTGTCAAATGAATTACAGAGACGCTGCCATAAGCAGAGTTGCTACTGTACAAAAGTGCTACCCAACACACCTTTAAACTGAACCACACGATAGGCTACAATTATGCCAACGCAACGCAAACACGAGGTAATCTACGGGAAGTACGAACGACAAGTCGTTTCCCGGAGATTACCTCGTGTTTGCGGGATCTCTCTCCTTGCTCGCCCGTGCATGCCCGTGCAAAACGGGAGCAAATGATTTAAAGAAAATCCCTTTCAATCGTGTTTCTCTAACGTCATTGAATGAATCCAGTTTACATTGAACGTCTGAATGTTGCCCAGCAGGTGGCAGCAGTCACGAACTCACATTGGATTAACTGAGACCGAAGAATTAAGTTAGTTGCAGGCCTTATTACACATCAATGGATGCCCAGTAAGGATGACGCTGACTGTTTAACAAGGTAAAAAAAAAAAAAAAATACCTGAACATATTGTACCTTTTAGTGGGAAGGGAACGTTTAGGCCATTTAAATGCAAGTCACAGTTTCCCTCCTCATAGTGGATAGTGTAGGCATAGCATACAGCTTGTTAAGTAAAAAGGTTAAGTGAGACACAGCAATACAATGTAGGCCTTTGCTACGTTTAATTTAGGAAAAATAACAATTGTCCATTGGCCGGAAATCTAAAAAGCTCATAGTAGCATGTGTTCAAAGTCAGTTATTTATCACAAACTACAGCTGTAATGGACACATGTGATGCCCGTAGGACTACAACTTTGTGAATATATGTAAACCCGCGCGGCTCACTAAAGATGTGACTTCTCGGTGACCAAGAAATGGGACGACAACAAACCAAGACATTTAGTTCTAAGTTGGCTAGGGCTGTAAATTCCGGAGACAGACAGTCTGCTGAAACAGTTTTTTTTTTAACACAACCCCACGGGAGGGATGCTGCATACCTCGCACACGCACACACGACGACTGCTTAAGTATAGGTCTACCTCTCTTATTGATCACACCTCTCACTGTAACGATGCTGCCCCTCATCTGACGGAACAATATCGAAGGACCCAAATGAAAAGAACTAGAAAAACATTGTGACTACTTCCATTCAGGTGGTTTCTAGGACCAACGAGCGGAAGACACACCTCTTCAAGGGTAACTACACCCTTCTTTAGCTATAACAAAGACCTTTTTGTAGTCTAAAAAGGTCAAGAGTAGCCACAGCCAGGTTTGTTTAGCCAGCCACGAATCACCATACGTATATGAAGCTGTTTTGTTTTTATTACTCCCACTTGTCTCCCGTCATCCATATATATCCTGCATCTGTAGCTGATGGATCCCCAGCCAGCCTAAAATGACATTGATGTTAAAACATAACAGAATAATGCATCCGTGTGCATGTGTGTTTGTCTGTGTCTGTGCAAGCATGTGTGTGTGTGTGTGTGTGTGTGTGTGTGTGTGTGTGTGTGTGTGTGTGTGTGTGTGTGTGTGTGTGTGTGTGTGTGTGTGTGTGTGTGTGTGTAGGGGACCTCCAGCTCTTCAAACAAGACATGTTTGTGGTTGTTTGTTGACTCTGTCCCCCCTCCACACACACACACACACACACACACACACACACACACACACACACACACACACACACACACACACACACACACACACACACACACACACACACACACACACACACACACACACCTCTCTTTATAGTCGCAAGCCTCTTACAACCCCCTCCCCACTTCCAGTAGCTTGTTGGCATAGTTTGACCTCCTCAGTAGTGTGTGAGTGCCAAATTGTAGTGCATCGATTACACTGTCCCGTTGAAGCCAGGGGTCACATTTACATTTCATTACATTTACAGCGGAGGAAAGTGGTGTCAAATGATCCATATGCCTTATTCCCACCCTGCTCATTTGAGCAGAGATACAATACTAAAAACAGTTGGCCCGGAAGCAGAAGATATCCGGGGCTAATTTGTGGGAACATCTAACACCGCCGTGTTACGTGTGTACATGTGCCGCACTTAGGAGTGCGATTTTCTCTTGTTTGTTGTTGCTTGTTTGTTTTGGCGGCAATGTGTATATTCAGGAGCTTATTGTTGATGGTGACATAAATCCACTGACTCTATCCACCGCCCACTCATCACTCTTCACCCGGTCTCTCCTTGTCAACATTGTTGTCACATGGGTGATTAAAGGAATCTCCCTCCTCCTCTCCTCCTCCTCCTCTCCTCCTCCTCCTCCTCCTCCTCCTCCTATTCTTCCTGAGGAAAACATCTCCATGGTCCTCATCCTTAAAAGGTTCCTTGTCCTGCTTGGCCCAGAATCTGACTCAGCAAATTGTTTTCCTTCTTCTGTCCTGGTGTGTACTAAAGAGGTTCAGCTCTGCCTCCCTGTCCCCGTGGCTTGTTTGCTTCGTTTGTTTTTGGACAGTTTCCTCCGGCTCAAGCTTCGGGGAAACAGTTGTTGTCACCACAGTCTTTGTAGAAAAAAAAATGAACAGTCACATAAGTGAGTGTTCCGTTTCACATCTGCAGTAAAACAGATGTTGGTGAGCAGTCAAAATGGCGGTGCTAAAGGTGTGAGTGTGATTAGCCATGGCCATTTTGATATGGCTTTTAATGACTTGCACACTCACGCCTGATGGTAAAATATCAGCCATTTGAAGTTAGAGGAAACACATGAATAACTCTGAAACAGATAACTAAATAATAGGTATAAACATTTAAGGTTAATAATCACTGTTTTTTTATAATAATAAATAATTACACAACAGAGTGAATTGAACCCTCAACTTCCACTCCGAACAATGAATTGTTTGTATTAGAAGGGTTATTGTGCAGTTGCGTGTTTGGTATAGAGGATGTGTGGTTTGCACACACAGCACTCATAGGGTGTGGATGGGTTGTTTGATCAAATGCACACGCATGAGCAGCTACAGACCATATATAAAGGAGAAATACACATTGGAAGGGAATTCAACAACAAAGAGCCTTGCCTTGTTAAAGCACATGCATGGCAATGGGAACAACGAGTTTGGTTCACATCGTTGACTTGACATGGAAGAGAGGCACTATACATACAGCATTATACACGAGATAATAAGACAAATGATCATACATACATAATAAATACAAATATTGCCCATGCAAACATGTCACATTTGGCAGTAAATACAATAGACAGGACAACATTCATCACATGAAATATGCTGCACAAAACAGTGATGCACACTGAGGGCTGTGGTGTGTTGATATTTTGCACTAGAAAGAGACTGAAGCTTCGCTGAAATATGAACCGGGATGTCCATTTGGTTTTCTGTGACACCGGTATGGTGTGAGATATAGTGGCACCGTTGGACCTGAACACTGAGCCGTGCAGAAGTTCACAAACTAAATGCCCGACAACCCCACTGCCTGACATGAAGACAATAAGTCACCTCCATCGCTGTCGCTGTGTTTCACAGGTTCAAAACCTTGGCCCCCTGCCTGTGCTGAGGCTGTGGAAAAGCCCCATGAAATGATGTCGTGAAAAACTTTGAAACTTATTCCAGAAAAACACACTCATATGCCCGAATGTGTGTGTGTGCGTGTGCGTGCCTGCTTGCGTGTGTGTGTGTGTGTGTGTGTGTGTGTGTGTGTGTGTGTGTGTGTGTGTGTGTGTGTGTGTGTGTGTGTGTGTGTGTGTGTGTGTGTGTGTGTGTGTGTGTGTGTGTGTGTGTGTGTGTGTGTATGCGTGTGTGTGCCTGCCTGTGTGTATGTGTGTGTGCGTGTGTGTGTGTGTGTGTGTGTGTGTGTGTGTGTGTGTGTGTGTGTGTGTGTGTGTGTGTGTGTGTGTGTGTGTGTGTGTGGTGTGTGGTGTGTGTGTGTGTGTAGCCTGTGAAAGCTAAACATACACTCCTCCTATGATGAATACGGTCTGTGTGGGGTTGTATTAAAGGCAATGCAATCGATCATACAGAATGTAAAACCAAGGGAAAATATAGGATTATACTAAAATATTTATGGAATGGTCTGCTGTACTCCAGCACTCCAGGGCACAGTGTTGAGGTGCATGATGTAACCAAAAACTGCAAAGGTTCTTCAAAATTAAACCCTGAAGTGGCAACAAGAAATAATGAACAATGATTTGCTATTTTCGAGGTAGACCATGTGTGTCAACATTGATGTTTAGTATTAGTTTAGCAGATGTTGTTTTATCCAAAGCAACTTACAGTGAATTCAGATACGTTGAAGAGCAGATAGGGGTTAGGGCTTCTGCAGCCATTGGGGATTGAACCCAGTATGTTTAGGCTGGGACCCGAACAGTACATTCTGCCACATTCCACTATCATGCACCCTATAGCGCTGTTTCTTGTTTACCAACAATGACATCATTTTCACACATGCACATTTTTACGGTTGGCAAAAGAGCCTTGTCTTGCCAATGTTTTACATTCAAAAGTATGGCATGCTCGACTACTTTACGTTATTTCCAAGTCACTGAGTATGTAAAAACTCTCGATCAAGTCGCTAGTTGTAGATACATTTATAAACTAACGTATGGTAATGGTTCGGCTTCACTTCCAGACCCGTACGCATTCAAAGAATGGCAAAATAACCCCACTCTTTGGCCAGATTTGAGCTTTGGTGATATTTATACCTGATCGACACGCCAGTGGTCACGTTAAATCGCTATTTAACTTATTTCATGCAAAATACATTTTATTATGAGTTTTCAAACTGTTTCAATTCCAATAACTGATTCGTACCAAAACATTGAAGCATAAAGCAAAAAGTGAATAAACTGAACATTATCGTTACCCAATAAATACTGTAGTATTTATTTTAGTACATATCATCCATCAGTCACCTTATTGTTATTTTTTTTTCAATTGTGTACAGTATCTTTATAGTAGGCCTTTAGTGTTTTAGAAAAGCACTTTTACTTATGAAACTGCGGAAGGGAATGGGGAGTAAGCATTTCATTGTACTTGTTGCATATGGACAATAAAAATCTTGAACCTTAAGTGTAGTAGTGACTCCTAGTTCTTTCTATGAATGTCATTTATCCAGGCCTCTCGCTTTGGTTCACGTTCTGGAATCTTCAGGAAACCTATACCACAACCCTTTTGAACCGATTTGTGCAACCACTGCAAACACAACAACTTGCCGGCATTATACCTAAAACAATGATTACTTTTCCTGACAGTTCCCATTCATTCCCATGTTAATTTCAGGCCCCTGTCGCTTTTTGCCAACCGGAACACATAAAAACACCACGTGACTTTGGCTGTGACGTCACGAGAAACACTCCTATAGATTTGTATATGGGGACCTGTATATTCTATTAAGATCTATATCTAGGGTGCCCAGAGGTCCTCTTTTCTGCCCTTTTTAGGCACAAAATAAGCGTCCAAGCGAGTTTTATTCATTACTTTGACATTTCTCCTTATGTCCCGCCTTCTCGCATGCCACCATTTGCCGGCATGCAGGCTACAACTTAAGCCCTGCACTCAAACATTGGCCAAAGTGTACCCTCACCCCCCCCCCCCCCCCCACCCCAAAAATGTATATATGGTCACCATACTTTATCTACATCAGTATGTCAAATATTGGGATAAGTTGATCTTTCCACGATCCCTAGCTGGGTAAACAAAACCAATCCAGCCTACATTCTGCTAGTAGTAGGTACAAAGTAGTAGGTCTACTTATGATAAGTGGTAGGAATACTTATGCTGCGCTTACTACATAAGTGTAGCATAACTCTTCCTAGTAGACTCATGGCCCAGACGCTGTGAGCCGTCTTCCAATAATGTGTATTGGGGTCATGGAGTGTGTGGTTTAACGGCACCTCCTTATTTTCCAAAGTATTGTGGTGAATGTTGTGGCTTTATGCCTATCCAGATGTATTTGATCTTCCTTTATTTAAGTAGGTTAGCAGCCGCTGCCATGGGCCAAGCTGTATGAAAGCAAAAGCTGTATTTATCTTTTCAGACAGTTTCCAAAATAGTAAGAGATGAAATACATTTTCTTCTTTTTATAAAAACAAAAAGAAAACTTTAGGAGAAAGAAAAGGATAAATTGAACATTTCCAGTGGTGGCAATTTTTTCTCCATTGCATTTACAATGCAATGGAGAAAAGGTGAAGCCTCTTCATTCCTTTGAGTGTTGTATATATATATGTATGTATATGCCCAAGGCATGGCAATATAGATTTTTCTCTCAGCTCAGAGGGGTTATGGTGTTTATTTGGCATAAGGAGGACTCTGTTGTCATTTAGTTTCATTTTGTTTGAATGCTTGTCGACTTGTCAGAACACAAAGGCTTTTGGTTTGTATTCCACAACAATAATCATTTAGATTTTCCAAAATCTTGGACCACAGCAACTGGGATCCAAACCCAAACGTTTCGTTTTAGTCAAGGTCTACCACACTGCCGGTGGGTGTACATTTTCTTAAATACCTAAGTCAAGCCTAAAATAACATTCTCTCTCTCTCTCTCCTCTCGCTTGACTTACACAGGGTTCTCTGAGAGTCTTAAGGTGGATAATGAAAGACCAAAAATGGCCGAAGGTTATCCTCACAAATAAGAGCCTTTCTCACATGGTGAACTATGTTACCTATTCAGCGGTGTGTTGTGTTACACGGTATGTGAGCTATTCTCTGTTCTGTTCCAGGTTTCCCTACAACCTCCCCTTTGCTTGTCTTCGCTTACAATGGGGGTGTATTCAGGTGGTCGGCTCGAGCGATGGCAGATATGAGCCAGAGGCCTGGCTGTTTGTACGCACAGTCCAATGCAATGCAAGGTACAGAAGTTAGCTCACAAAATAAGCTACATTAGCTATGCAATCTAAATCTGAGTGCAGCACTTTTCGGCAGAATCCTTCCAAAGTGGCTCTCACAGGCCCATGTTAGAAAGCATCCCCTAACCCTATTCCCTGTTATTATTAACTTGATGCATTTTAAAGAGTAACCAAATATACATCGTGAGTACAGCGGCAGCTCAGGTGAAACCATGTTACTCCAATTATTTCTTCTTCTTCGTCTTCTGATTGGATACTTCAATAGTGTTTGTAGCGGTTCCTGCTGTTTTTCTGAGTTTCATTCTTTTTTATAGTAAGGTACAGTATTATACGTTCATAACATTGTATATTATTATACTTTTATAGCTTAACACTTTCTTAGCCATAACATATGACTTCTGAGTGACACGATATATATGCCTACTCTGTACTGATGCAGGGGTGAGGTGGTTCAGAAATTGATTGAGTTTGACCAAAGTAACATTTAGCTAACAGAATGAAAAACATTTGAACTAACAGAACAAGCTAATTTCAAAGAAAAGGAACAGAAGTGGCTTATTTTAAACAGACACACTATATTCATTTGAAACTAATTTGTCTTGTCTCTGGTGTGATCATAGACAACCCCCGATCACATGTTGGGGAATGTGGTGCGTTTTGGTGTGAAGATTGGATCTGACCTCATCCTGAATGTGTCCCGAAACCATCGAAATGGAGACCAACCACGTTCCGGTCCAACACTGGAACGTGGGCCAAGGATCTAGATGGGCCGACATTCCAGAGCTCCTGGGAACACGGTTGAAAACATTTGCTTACAGATCAACCAAGTTATCTTGCAGCTGTTGTTTTCCCACTCTGTGGAATACCATGCATCTGTCTGTATCTTCACACATGTGAAAGTGTGGAATGACAAGAGGCTGGGCAAAATCAAATTCATTATACTATGAAGAAGTATATGTATATGTATATATATATATATATATATATGATGTAGTATAAAAAAAGTATAAAAATAGGATTTAGGCAATATTGTATGTTTTATTATTATGTATTATTAATGTTTATAATCCAACTTTTATCTTTACAACAAAAGTAACAAAGTACTTTTTCATGGTGAAAAACAAGCAGAAAGCCAGTAAAAAAATAACCCATTTAGAAGCACAGTAGGCGATAAAAATTGAACACCGTGGGAAATAAACAACATTAGTTACTCCCCGTCATCCAATGCTGGGCCTAACCCTGTTCCCTAGTGTTATCTCGCCTGTGTTTTTCATCACAAATGCACCTGACCCAACTGGTACACCGCCCATAGAGACACAATACTCCACAAAGTTCCCATCGGCCCTCGCCCGTTGTTCGCAGGTTTCTATTTCTCCATGGACTCTCCCTAAGGCTCTCTGTGTTCCTTGTATCGTGTTTTCTGGAGGACAATGGAAAGACGTGGGCTTGGACACCTCCATGGCTGCCCTGGTCTTCTCCAGTGTCAAAGAGAACAGTCGTCGCTCCCAACTTGTTCTTTTCAAAGTGTGTCAACCCGGTCTGAGCTATCAGGTTGGGTAGTGGTGGGGCCGGAGCTGCACATTTATGATTCAAGTGGTTTTTATTTGCCGTATGCAATAAGTACAATGGACTGCTTAATCTCCCTTCCCTCCCGCAGTATGAATTTCTAAAACACAATACAAATACTTTACACAATAAGAATTACAATAAAAATAACAAAAAGTGACTGATGGATGATATGTGATAGGTGTTGAATTGTGCACAAAGCATTTAAAGGATTTTAAAGTACCAGTAGTGCAGAACACTGTACACAGTCCAGAATGTCCAGCAAAGGATGATAGTGTCATGTAATGTGGATGACAATGTTATGATAGTGGCAGCTCTCAGAGCAGTTCAGTAGGCACATTGAACCTGGTAGTCCTCCACACCCACACACCTGTCGGCAATTGCCGATTAGGTTAATGACCTCACCTGGTTGGATATATACCCTGGCGTCCCGTTACTTCGGGACGGGTCGCACTTTGTACTTCCTCTCTGGATGGAATCGTTCCGATCGATGTCCCGGTATCCAGACTCCTCGCCCGTCCCGGACTACTCGCCTGTCTACTACCTGTCGGTCCTCCGCTGATCAACCTCCCGGTATCCAGACCCCTGGCCTGTCCCCGATCACTCTATTGTTGTGTTGACTGTAATAAAGCCTCACGTTATCACGTCACTGGTCTTTGGTCTTCGTTCTGGGTCCTACCAACACAACCCCTTGTAACACTTCCTTAGCTAACGGTTGTCGGGATGGTCAAGTCAAGTCAAGTCAAGTTTATTGTCACTTCACAGTTTACAGTTTAGTATAAAGCAGTGATGTGAAATTCTTGTGTGCAATACCCGACGACAGACAGCAGTTATAGAATAAGATAAAATAAAAATAGATAAAAATAGAATAAAAAATAGAATAAAAAATAGAATAAGGAATATAAAAAAAAAAAAAAAAATGCAATTTATAAAATGCAAAAATCAGCACAGAAAAGAGCAATATATATATATAAATCAATGTAATAAAATATACATTGTTATATGTTATACGCCCTTGTTCAGCAGCCTGATGGCCTGACTGTGGAAGCTATCTCTAAGCCTATTTGTACGACACTTGATACTGCGGTATCGCCTGCCTGACGGTAATAGTGAGTAAAGTTCGTGGCTGGGGTGGGCAATGTCTTTTATAATTCTTTTGGCCTTGGCCACGCACCGCTGGTTGTAAATGTCCAGGAGGGAGGGGAGCTCACCTCCAACAATATACTGGGCCGTCCGCACCACCCTTTGAAGCGCTCTGCGCTCGAGTGCCGTGCAGTTCCCGTACCAGGCGGTGATACACCCTGTCAGAACACTCTCGATGGTGCCGTTGTAGAATGTTCTCAGGATGCGGGGGCCCATGCTGAATTTCTTCAGACGCCTGAGAAAATACAGGCGTTGTTGGGCCTTTTTCACCACGTGTGTGGTGTGCGTGGACCATGTGAGGTCCTCAGAGATGTGCACGCCGAGGAACTTGAAGCTGCTGACCCTCTCTACTGCAACGCCGTCGATGGAGATAGGGCTGTGCTCTCCCCTCTGCCTCCTGAAGTCCACGATCAGCTCCTTGGTCTTCTTGACGTTGAGGGCGAGGCTGTTCTCCTGGCACCACTGCTCCAGCGATCCGACCTCCTCCCTGTAGGCTGTCTCGTCGTCGCCGGCGATCAGGCCCATCACTGTCGTGTCGTCGATGGAGCCTACATGGAGCGACAAGTAGCTCTGGTGGTAGAGCACGGTCGCCTAGCAACCAGAAGGTTGCTGGTTTGACCCCCCCTGCTCCGCCTAGCCATGTGTCACAGTGTCCGAGCGCAAGACACCCTCACTGTTCCCGACGAGCCGGCCGTCTCCTTGCATGGCTGACACCGCCACCAGCGTGTGAATGGGTGAATGTGAGGCGATAATTGTAAAGTGCATTGGGTAAAAGCGCTATGTCCATTGACCACCTGGATAAACAGGGACGTTATGAAAAGAATGTGTTATAGTTGGTTTTATTTTTTTAATAATTCAAAAGACCTATTCTTTGGATTGTTTTCTGTCGCATTCAAACATTTTAATATAATTCAATGAGAAGTGTCACTTCCAGCATGCGCCACATTCTCCTTCATTGTGAGCAGTACATAACTATAGTCTGTAGTCCGCCTGGTTTTTCCGCATATCGTCCGCATGCGGCCTTGCTTTCTATACACACTTTCCTCAAAGAGTTGCCTTGTGCGTCCGGCTGTTCCTTAAGTGACGAGGGAGAGGGGAAAATCTCTGTAATGGCTCTCTGCCTTTGACCTGCTCGGCATCACACAGAGACGGCCTTGTTCCACACCCTCATCCCCTCCAGCTAAGATGTTTTCTATCTTGTTCTTTGGCACACTCAATGCTCGATACTTTTATTTTTTTTCTCTCTATCCCAAATGGAAACCATCGTTTCTCAAGCAGAAGTTGTGCAGTCTTAAGGATCAGATCACTGGGAGGAGACACGCAGATCCACTGGGGAGTTATAGTCCTTTAATCAAGGGGGAGACTAGGGCAATAATGTGAGTCAGGTGCTCATTTGAGACTCGGGTTTTGGATGAGTCTAAATATATTAGCCTTGATGCATCCCAAAAGTCTTACGCTGTCTTCAAAAATGTCATTGCGTTCAGCACAAATGCCTTCCACACAGTTAAAGGATGGATGGAAAGGAGGATTGTAGAGTAAAGTTAAAACAGGAAAGGGTTAGACCTGATAGAATAAGGACATACGCTGACTGATGATTGAGATTGGAAATCAAGATTTGTTTGGATTTCATCATCGATAGTGAAGTTTTTCAGCCGTTGGTGATTCAACAACGGGTCTTGGTGACTTTCTGGCACAATAGGCAGCGTTGCCCTACTTTGGTTAAGGCATGCAGGCATGCAGAGGTTTAAAAAATGTAGCGATAATACAAACAAAAGCGGAAGTAGCCACGGTAATCAAGGTATAAAAGTGTGATCTCATAGTTGTTTACTTTTTCCTTTTCCTTTTTCCTTTCATTGACAAAAGGGCACATCATACAATTGTATGGTCACATGCATCCACTCCGAAACATCAAACATACATGATATTATGCAGCATATAGAAGTCATACTATGGGGCAACGTGGTAATTTTTTCCATCCTCCCGGTCTCCTACGGGTGAACCTATATGGCTCCGTCTCACGGCATAGCCACATGGTGGGGGCCCCTGCCCGCCGACGCGACTGCTCTACCATTTCCTGTTCCTCCACATCTGGAGCAGCGCTTAAGAGCCTGCAAGGGCTTCATCCTCATATGATGGCACCTTCCAGTGAACGCTTCCCCTCACAGACTTCGGAAACTCTCACACTTGCTTGATAAGGGTATACAAACATATTCGCTGCAAGTGTTGTGTGTGAGACGTGGACTCTTGTGGACGCTTTCTTCCCACAACAGAGTATGTGTGTGTGTGTGTGTGTGTGTGTGTGTGTGTGTGTGTGTGTGTGTGTGTGTGTGTGTGTGTGTGTGTGTGTGTGTGTGTGTGTGTGTGTGTGACCAGAGAGAATGTCTGGAGAGGCCACACACACACAGCTAGTTCTCCAGGTCTGCTGCCAGAAATATTTCAACGAAGATGCTTGGGACAAACAGGCAGGCAGACAGACAGACAGACAGACAGACAGACACACAAAATGTGCAGACAGGAACAGAGGCAGACAGACAGGAAAACAAATAGAAAGACAGGCCGAGGTGGACAGATAGACAGGCAGACCGATGGGCAAACAGACAGCCATAGAGAAGAATAGACAGCCCTACAAACATCCTATTAAACCTGTTGTGTTTGTGGTCTTGGCTGGTCAGAAAAAGCATAGCTTTTGTTTGCTCCAGCTCAACTAGCTCTACTGCTGGGCGCTGCATTCTGGTGCCAAAATACCAGTCCCTCCCTGGGTACACACACAGACGTGACGTCGGACAGAGCTCTCTCTGTCCCCTGTCTGTCTCTCTCCCCTCACCTTCATCCTGAATCACCTCACCTCCATCCTGAATCTCCTCACCTCCCTGCCCATATTGTCAATTATGATGAATGATGAACTATTATAACAACAACAGCCCAATTTATAATACAGAAATGCAGTTTATTTAGTTTGATCAACAATGGATTTTACTTAATCGATAATTCATTGTATCAATAGTAGAATGATGAGTGATTGTGTTTAACGACTACCCCTTTAAGACAAAGCGACTAATATTTTGCTCATTGTGGAGTGAGTGTGGTTGGTGGCTGGTTTAAGCATCACCTAGCCCGAGTTAGACTGATTGGCTGGTGAGGCTGCACACCTGTGGGTCATTGTTAATCAAGGCCCACAGGTTAAAACAGCCACCACCACAAACACTCGAGGAAGAGCTCTAGCGTGTACCATCTGCTCTGTCCACCATTATTCAAACTCTTGCAATCAACTGGACTCCTCATCACCCTGTGACTTCGGGTGGAGCCCTCAAGTAGCCATTTTAATGGCTAGTGGCAGCGTCGACTGCTACACTCAAGATATTCATTGACAGAGAAGGAACATGTGAAGCTATAAGGAGTTATGCTGGAAGAACTAGACTTATCCGTAAGTAGCATTTTCTCATAGCTCCACTTTCTAGCACTTACTAATGCTATTCACTATTAGTATTAGTACAGTCATTTAGCAGACACTTTTCTCAAAAGCTACAGCGACAGGTCATTAACGGGCAGGAAGGGAGTCAGGGCATCTTGCTCAAGGATACCTACAGGTACATTGTGGGCACCTGGGATGGAACCCAGAAGCTTTCTTCTGGGACAAACCCTCACCACTTTAATATCTCTTTAGAATTTGAACTGCTTCATATCGGGCCGCAATACACTGTGCTCAGCCGTTATTGGGTAAGAACCGTGCCCTGTGGAGGATGTGTGTGTGGAAGACGCCTTGCCCTTTGTATATGACTCATCTGAGAGGAGTAGCCCATGAAGAAGTGTGTGGGTTTCAAACCACAGGGAGCTCAGGGTGAGCTGATTGGCCAATGTCGGGGTCAGCTGGACAATCGGCTCATTGGTGATTGGTTATGGCGGGCTGCTTTGCTTTGTGTTATCGACTGTAGGATTCCCGTAAAAAAAAGGAAATGGTTTTGTGTTTGGTCATGAAGTGACCAACAGCAGCCCCACAACATCCTCACATCAACCCCTGGCCAAATGAGCCCTCGTCTCCGTGCGCTAGCCCGGGTTTCCTCACCGTCAAGGTGGCTTGCTAGGACACGTCTCATCTTGGATGGAACAGTGAGAAAGAGATAGAGAGAGAGTGTGTGTGTGTGTGTGTGATCTTTCGAGAGTTGACAGGAGTCTGGCTGGGGTAAGATGCAAAGTTGTTCCAACCTGTAAGCTTACAGTAATAAGTGAACACATTAAAGAAATGCTCTGAGACTGGCTGGTCTGATGTGGATCAGCTGTGGTACCAGCCTGTACTGGGTGTTTCCCGACCCTGTTGACCTGAGTGAGCGCATTCCAAATCCTACCAAAGGTTTTCAGAAAACACTGTGTTGACTCTGTGTGAGTGTGTGTGTGTGTAATTGGTGTGTGTTTGAATGTGTGTGTAATTGGTGTGTGTTTGAATGTGTGTGTGGTCGTGCTGCCTTGTCTACTCCTGTACAGGTTTTAATCTAAGCCCCTGAGATCCCAGCAGCCAATGAATGGTTGGTGTCCAAACAGTACCATACAAATACACCATACCATACCATAACTGTGGCAGTTCCCCTGCCACACACCACCAACGTGGCTTTCCTGGGCTCCGAGACACAGGATTCACACAGGTGAATGTTGTACCCACCAGTTTATTGAAACGTTGGTCAAATGTTGCAGGCAGAGCAGATGGTCAATTCTGACATGTCAGAGCTTTTGAGTTCTTGAGTGTTTGAGGTGATAGCTGGTTTAACCTGGGTGCCTTGATTACTCTCATGCACCACTGGTGCATCAGCCTCACCAGCCCGAGCTCTGATCAGCCTGACCAGAAGCCTATGCTGCCAAGCAGCCTTGGGGTTAGCGAGGTAAGCCTTCAGGTTTAACTCTGGGTTTTCAGAGTCATGACAGTGGTTTGCTTCTTACCCAGGTACATCACCATGGTAACTAATGCTGCGCAGCTAACATGCTTCGGAGCAGGTTATGTTCGAGATAACATATCCAAGTGTAAACATACCGCCTACGAAACCAATCATTTCTATTGGAAATGGCGTCAACATTCCTAGAAGATCACGTCGATTTGTGTGTGCAAATAGTGAGAGGGTCTCTTAGGATGGCAAGAGAAAACCCAACCAGTATCTATGTGAAAGATATAGATTGTCAGCAGAGGAAATGTATGCTGTAGCCTATGCTGCCAGTGGGTTCCTAAGGAGGTTGAGTGACTAGGTGTAAATTCTGTTTTTATACTTTTTATCTAAAACGGTCCCAAGACCGTTTTAGACTGCCGGGGTTGGAGCTGAAAAAATAAGGCTTAAATTGTCATACGAAAGAATACTACATCAAAGCAACACATACATTTAATGGAATACACAATTGGAATCGGTCAGATCTACTCGTGCCTTAATGATGGGGCAGTGATATTGATAAGCCTATTCAGTTCAGGCATTCACACAATCAGCAATTATTTTGCCAGCTTTCCTTCCTGCCTTTGGCAGCAGCGACTGTGTTGCGTTTAGCCTGGATTATACTTCCAAATTTGCTCATCTTGGGTAAAATATGCAGCTCTGGTCCATGTTTGTGATTGGTCATATGGGGCAAGCACTGCCACTTTTGAGTGAATGCGCTCATAGCGAGATAGGGAAAACCTGGGTTAAGTTAACGAGTTGATAACCACCGTCTGTGACTAGTGATTATGAGTGATTGCGTGTGAACGGCTTAGTGACGCCAGCGAACAAAAAGAGATCCTTGGTATGTTAAACTTGCTTTTTAGTATAGGCATCTGGTGAGGCTCCTTAAACAAGCCATCAACCACACACACTCTATAATAGCACACAACATAGCACAGCGTGTTAATGAACTCATGAATCCTTTTTGTTTGTGAAAGCTGAGGAAACAACATCAATTTCAAATCAGTCGAAAAGACTTAAAGCATCTTAGCATACGTTGGCTACTAGTCAGAATATACAAATACTGTATTTGTTTGCAGAATAGTTAAAAAAGAAGGAAACACACATTGCACTGTACAAGTATCTCCCCCATACAAATAGTACTAGTACTAAAAAAACAATGCATAGATCAATAAATAACTATCACAGAGTAGCTTGCATTTTGAAGACTGTTTTGATCTGTTGTCAACCTTGTGTGGTTTGTGTTTGTGTATACCTCTTTAAAACCACTCAACTGTTAAAACATACCTGACGTCTTTCAGCTACTCCCTGTAGTTCACATTCACAATACATATCTCACACACATACACACACGCACACTTTTTCCGCTTGAATTTCAACACTATACATGTTTTTACAAATGTGAGTCCAATGAAGACAAGACGTTGTATTACCTATGATTATAATGACGCACAGCAACTTGGTGAGACTTTCCTTTAAGCGAGTACACGTCGTTGAGTATGAGCCTTATAATGAGTCATGCTGTATATGAAATGCGACACACACACACACACACACACACCGTGGCGCAGTGACGTGCGGTGAGGTTCGTGGCTGGGGAGGCACTGACTCTTTCTTAGTCAGATTTACAAATCTATGAATTCAACAGAGTAGCATCAATTCACCATTCAACTGGCTGCTTTCACATTGACTACTGGTTATGTTTCATATCCCATATCAACATTCTTTACACACACATAGGTAAGGTACATATTTAGCCAAAGAAGAACGTTACATTTATAGCGGCTCAGAGCGCATTTGCTCTGCAACCTCCGTGTGTTCTTAATTTGCCATCACAATTCATACTCATTCAATCCAAATTAAAGTACTACCTTCGAGTTTTCATTGTCGTTTGAGAAATGTTTAGCTTATATATGGTAAATGGTAAATGGACATTTATATAGCGCTTTTCTAACCAATGGTTACTCAAAGCGCTTTACAAGTCATGCCTCACACATATATATACATACATATAGACATATAGATATAATCTTCCATTTTTCCAGTCAGGGCAAAAAATAAAAATAAACGGACTAATGCAGTGCACTTGACTTTCTCTACTTGACTTTCTTAGCTAGCATATTACCCACAATGCCATTGGTCTGTAATACGTGGAGAAGAGCAATAGGCCTATATCACGACACAGTTGAAAGCCGGAAGTACCCGTTAAAAAACGCGGAAGCCGCGTGTCCCAAGTTCCGGTTAATGCATTCACCTTGGCATTCACCATGGCGGACAGTTATCGCTGGACAACATCGCTGCATAACCTTCTAAAAGTCGGTCAAGACGACGTGGTTCAACTAGTGAATGAACACACTATACACTAATCTGGAAGCTGAGGGGGCGACAGATTCCCAAAACGACCTAAATACTTTCTCTGATGGAAACCGGGTGTAGAATCGGAATTCCTTGTCAGTCGCACATAACCTGTTGATGTTCAGTGTACAGGAAATGTCCCTCAGTTGACTTTCTAAACTCCTGATCTTAGCTTCCAGTTGCCTGATGGTTTCGGCAGCAGCTGCATCCACTACACCAGCGGAGTTGCGGGCGTAGTTGTTGTGGTCTGAGGCGGGTTCTCGGTCGTCTTCGGGCTGTTGTTCGTGCTCTTCCTCCACAGCTGAGTCGCTAGCACAAGCCTGAAGCTCCTCACTTACTCCAAGGCGTGCATTAACGCGATCAAAAACTGACTGGCGAAGAGGCCGATTCTCCCCCCAGCTATTCCAGGGAAACCGGCTCGGTGTAACACCGGTTTTTATACACAAAAAAAATACACAAATTCAGCGATATTGACTATACAAATGATTGGAATGGTTGGAATGATACAAAAATCTCATTTATATCACAGATCAGTGGACAAATATTTATTTATTTGTCTTTAATCATTATTTGTTTTTTTACATTTCATGATGGCAGGAGAAGCACTGCCTCTCCTGACCGCACATCACTGCTGTGGCGTTATACCACCAAGTGTCCAAGAAGCTTAAGCCTCTCTCTGTCACGGAGGGATAGTTCGGTGGGACCCAGAACGCAGACCAAGACAGTGGAGCTATAACATACCTTAATTTCCCTCGGGATAAATAAAGTCTCATCAATCTTGAATCTTGAATAAGCTTTATTTAAAGCACACAGACAACAGAGAGTAATCAGGGACAGGCAAGGGGTCTGGATACCGGGAGGTCAATCCGCGGACTACCGGCAGGTAGTAGACCGGTGAGTAGTCCGGGACGGGAGAGGAGTCTGGATACCGGGAGGTCGGAGTAGCGACAGGTACTAGACAGGCAGATGGTCAGGGACGAGCGAGAAGTCTAGATACCGGGAGGTCGGAGTAGCGACAAGTACTGGACAGGTAATTATAATTACCGGGGAGCTCATATTGACCGGAGTAACGCGAGACAGGCGGGTGACGCGGGATAGGCAATGAATCTGGAATCGGCGTGCCGTCCAGAATGCACTAACGCACAAAGTAGCACGCATGCAGTACGACGTACGACCTCACGCCGGGGTAACGGGAAGCCAGGGTATATATACCCCAGGTGAGGAGATTAGCAATCAGCCATGGCAATTGCTGACAGGTGTGTATGTGCACCGCCAGCGCATGTGGCTTGGCCACGCCCCCTGTCAACCACCGTAACCATTGTTGACAGGTGTGTGTGCGCCGCCAGCGCACATGGCTTGGCCACGCCCCCTGCCAACCACCGTAATAGTGCCCCCCCCTCAACCGGCGCCCAACCCGGCTTGAAGGGGTGTTCCCGGTGGCAATCGCAGGAAAGGAACGGTTCCAGACTGTAACGGCGCGGGGCCCAACCCCGCTCCTCTGGGCCGTATGCCTCCCAGTCGATGATCCGGGGGGGTGGAGGAGAGGATCGAGGATTCGGTGGGCGGGCGGAACCCGGGAAGAGAGCCACCCCTTCTGCCCAGGTCGGTAGGAGTCTTCTCTGGAACCTCCTCTGGCGGTCTCCTCTGGGGCCTCCTCTGGGGGCCTCCTCTGGGGAACTCCTCCGGGGGTCTCCTCTGGTGGCCTCTTCTGGGGCCTCCTCCGGGGGTCTCCTCTGGGGTCTGCTCTAGACCTCCTCTGGAGTCGGCAGACGGGGGCTGCGTGACGTTGTCAGGCGGGTACGGCGCGGCGTCAGCAGACAGGGGCCGCGTGACGTCGTCGGGCGGGTACGGGGCGACGTCGGCAGCGTTGGCAGACGGGGGAAGCGTGACGTCGTCAGGCGGGTATGGCGCGACGTCGGTAGCGTTGGCAGACGGGGGAAGCGCAACGTCGTCAGGCGGGTGAAGCGCAACGTCGGCAGATGGGGGAAGCGCAACGCCGGGCAGCGCAGCGTCGGGCAGCGCAGCGTTGTCAGACGGGGGAAGAGCGACGTCGTCAGGCGGGTGCAGTGTGACGTCAGAAGTGTCGGCATACGGGGGAAGCGCAACGTCGGGCAGCGCAGCGTCGGCAAACGCAGTTGGGCAGTGCGGCGCTGTCAGACGGGGGAGGTGCGGCGCTGTCAGACGGGGGAGGAGCGGCACTGTCAGACGGGGACAGCGTGGCGTCAGCAGGCAGGGACAGCGCGGCGTCGGGGGTCCCTCTGATGAGGGAAGCAACGGTGGTTGCCAGGTCCCTGAGCTGGTCCATCATGACCTGCAGTTCTTGACCCCACCGTCCGTACTGGGAATCACCCACGGGCTTCCACTGGTCGCGGATGTCGGGGGCCATCCGGGCTAACATGACCTTCCCCTCCTTCTCCAGCTCCCGCAGCGCTTGAACCCATGATCCGTCACGGCTCCTCAGGGCATCGATCAGGTGCATCACCCGTTCGAGATCGCCGGATTTCCAGGACATCGGCGTGGCGATTCCGTCCAGAGCGATTCCGTCCAAAGTAGCACGCATGCAGTACGACGTACGACCTCATGCCGGGGTAACGGGAAGCCAGGGTCTATATACCCCAGGTGAGGAGATTAGCAATCAGCCACGGCAATTGCTGACAGGTGTGTATGTGCGCCGCCAGCGCACGTGGCTTGGCCACGCCCCCTGTCAACCACCGTAACCATTGTTGACAGGTGTGTGCGCCGCCAGCGCACGTGACTTGGCCACGCCCCCTGCCAACCACCGTAACCATTGTTGACAGGTGTGTGTGCGCCGCCAGCGCACGTGACTTGGCCACGCCCCCTGCCAACCACCGTCACCGTGACACTCTCGGACACCAACTTAAACATGCCCAGACGATGCTCCAGCAAGGGAGTGCTTCATTATTATATGAAATCACATAGACGTAGCTTGAGAACATAAAAATAAAGTCACTGTTGTGTTGTCCACAAACTACGTAGGGCCGACACACATTGATTCCAAATACAAAAAAGTTTGTTTTGCGTCTCTTCAAACCATGATCACTGTCCCCAGATCACACAGGTGCAATATGTACCTTGTAATCTATGTATGGCTGTTGACAGGTGGAGATACTACAGGTCCTGTAGATCTGTTGCCGGGTGGGTTTTCCTGGTCAGTGAATGCCACTTTACACAGGTCGGTGGAGAGGTCAAAGCCCAGACCAATTAAGGGCATTCTTATCTGGCTCTTAGACAAAGGGCTAAAAACAAGTGCTGACGTAGCATGAAGTCAAGTTAATAACACTCGTCCTTCAAGTCTAGGTTCAATGTTACGCCGGCCTGGCTGTTTGCTTTGGGTACTCAAGATGAAGATATATGCGATATTTATCATCTAAGTCGTTTTTTCGGTTTCTTTGTTTCTCTGCATTTAACCTATTCTAGTATTAGGAGCAGGGGGCATCAATTAAATTTACAGCACCCGGAGCAGTGTAGGGGTCTGGTGCCTTGCACTTCTGCAGTGGCCGGGTGTTTCGGGGCTTGAACCGGTGACTTTCCGGTTCCCAAGCCAAGTCCCTACTGACTGGGCTACTGCCAGCCTTGTATGTTTATCATGCGTGACTAAAGAGGGTTTCCATTGCAAACCATTGCAAATTCATTGAGTTTTTCGAGAAGTGAAAGTCTGTGACCTCACAACTTAAACAAGAGAGAGGCATTCCAGATGGTAACACACACACACACACACACACACACACGTTTTCCAGTGTTTTGAAACGTGATGACATCACGTTGAATGAACCAGGGTTCAGCGTAGCCTTTCTCTGTTGACCCCTGACCTCAGAGTGTTGCTCAGGATACCAGGACTGACATGACTGGTGACTGAAGTGTGTGTGTGTGTGTGTGTGTGTGTGTGTGTGTGTGTATGTTGTTTCTAAGTCACTAGAGTTACTCATGGTTAGAGCTTAATCCATGTATAGCGCCTAGGAAAAATGTGTGTGTGCGTGTGTGTGTGCTTGTGTGTTACCTTACCTCTCACAAACATGCATCTTATTTACACAGGAATGCACACATAATACATGTAACTGCATAAAAAAAATAGCAACACAACATTGAAAAAAATGTTGGTAAAGATTGTATGGAAGAAATAAACATTGTGAAAACTCTTGAATGAGAGACAGTGCGCTGTGCGCTATGCAGTGCATTCCTCCCCTGTGTTATGAACAAACACATACATCAAGGCCTCTGAATGGGCCAGTGAAGGTTCATTAGCATTATTAACATTCAACCAACATCAACCCACACAGGCTGAGGATAATGGCTCCTCCCTCGATGAAAAAATATCCTCTGTGGAGACTCCCCCCCCCCCCCCTCTCTCCCTCCATGTCCTCTTGTTTGTTACGGTCACAAATCACCTCCTCCCCACCCCCCCCCCCCCCCTCCATCCCTGTGCAGTGTCATACTTTGGCCTTGACGGAGCACCTCATTTCCCCATCTCGTACGTACTACTGCTGAATCATCTGCGATCGTGGGCCTCATAACTCATAAATCCTCCCCCGCCCCAACTTGGCTGCCAAGTGGCTGATATTTTTATGGCTCTTCGCAGGACTGCAGTAATGCTGACATCACCAGAGCCGCAGTGGCTTCGGTGATTCTGTGTCAAGAAGAGTAAGTAGTGAGGGCATCACGCAGGAAACTCCCACCGTGGTCACAATTTCAGAGTGAGTTCGGAGCCGGTCGCTATTTCCGCCTCATTCAAGATTCAACATTCAAGATAACTTTATTTATCCCCGAGGGAAATGAAGGTGCAACAGTTGACACAGGGGGGAATAAATGCACACAAAATATACTAATACCTAAAAACGAAATAACAACAAACTAAACTAAGCTAAACTTGTATAAACAAAATATAACTAAATTAACTCTAAATGAAATCTAAATGTATTGATAGATGAATTGCACAATTTACAGTATTATTACAGTAATACGTAGGTATATACAATACACAACAATACGTATAGTGCAAATTGGCAGTAATTAAATACTAAATACTAAATAAATAATCATCGTGTGTGAGCGACTTGTGTCACAAATCCACAACAGGATTTGCGAGAACATGTGTGTGTGTGCGTTGATGCAAATCTCAAGCTCTGTGTTAAAGCAGAGTGGACTGGGGGAAAACAGAGACTTCCAGTGAAGTTTGGGTAGCACTTTAGAATCACTGCAACATTGAAGCATTAATGAAGTACTAGTAAAATAGTAAGACATTAGTTAAGTCTTTTGTGTGAGCTTGTCATTAATAACTGATTATGAATTACTTACTAATGAGTGTACAATTTGCTACTACTTCATTAATGCTTAAAAACATGCAGTGATTCTAAATTGTTTTTGTCGTCTGCTGTCGGCAGGGTTGAGCAGCTGGTTGCGAAATCTCCGCTCCAGATGCGGGCAGCTGTTTTTGCGGCCCGTGAAGCTGCATTTGGGGCGGGTGGGTGGGTTGGACGAGGAGATAGGAAGCACATGTTGTTGGAACATTCTGGAAGAGGTGGATTTTCTCACACGCTCCCGTCCGGAGTTAGGGAGTGCAGAGGGCCACATCGGAACTCACTTGGTGTGTTTGACCACCGTAGAAATACAAGTGGTTGACTGTTAGTGGTTAACTAAAGAATGATATGCGGTAATCTAAGTGCTGTTACTGTCCTGCGAAAGGATTTCGATTTTCATACTATCACACACTTTCCATAGCTTATCAAAAAAAATCCTCCACAACAACATAACTTCAAAGCCACTCACCATACAGCCTTTACGTTGAAGGAATTTCCGGACAGGACAACTGCCTTTTAGAATAGGTTCTGAATGAGCTTACTATAGCAGAAAAAAAACTGCTTTGGCCAGCCTTTCTTAGGAGAGGGTAGTTGTAAGTCCCTGGGGCCCAGGAAGCCTGCGGGGTACAAGACGAGGTCAGCATTAATAACCACACGTTTCCTGCCCCTTCAAGTGTGTCCCCTTTTTCGTCTTCCCGGCTACTTTCGCTCCTTGACCCCTGCATAAAGTAGGTCTTTGTTTTCGCACAAGCAAGTTGCTTTGAGACATCAAAGACACCAACAGCGAACAACAGTCAACCGAGAGTCCTTTCTTCTTGTTCCAACTTGTTTACTGCAATGGATCTTGAGAAAAAAAAACTGTAATCTATAAATCTATATTTGTGCTGCAAGCAACTAACTGATTTGTCTAGAGAACAGTAAAGTCAAAAACCTGTTAATCTTGATAAATACAAGGGCTGTATTTTAAATAACATAAAGTAACACCAAACGTAATGATTCCACCATTTTTGCAAAATGTTACGGGTTTATTGTAAGTGTATATAAATAAATACCGCATTAGGCATAACAGAACTAATACACCACAACCCTTCCGAAGCAACCCTTACGGAAGACCTGAACAGGTTACCGATCGATCCAATCTTAACCGCACCTTAACCACAAGGTTAAGTGTGTGGTTAAGTGGCGGTTGGTAATAAAGTAGTAATGTCGTTCAAATGAGAAACAAACAAAAGGCAACAAAGATAAATACAGTCTGTTGTGATTCTGGAGCCATGTGGGGTGGGGGTAACCTGCCTCCAGTGGTGGAAGACCATCCATGAACACCCCACCCTACCCCCCTACCACCCCTACACACACACACACACACACACACACGCACACACTACCACCATCTGTTCCGGGGGTAGGGGGACCCTACTGTCTGTTACCATGGTAGCAGCAGCTACAGCCCCCCCCGCCCCCCCCCCCCTTTTTTTCCTCCTCCCACCCTCTTCCTCCTTCTCCCGCCCTTCCTTGCTGGGGGGTTGGGGGGAGGAGAGAGGGGGAGGTGGTCCTTTTGTGAGCTCTGTGAGGACTGTAACCCGAGTGAGTGCGAACATGTGACTTATACGCAGTCCAAACTAATACTGGACCACTCTCATGAGAGCACATCAAAGCCCCCCCCCCCCCCCCCACACACACACACACACACACACACACACATGCACATGTACACCAACAATAACCACCACCACCTCTAGTTCCCATCTTAATTAATTATGAATACATGACATGCCTGTCTGTCTGTCTGTCTGTCTGTCCATCTGTCTTGATGTCTGTCTATATATCCAAGTGTCTGTCTGCCTGTCTGTCATTAGTTCTGTCTATATATCTATATCTATAGATATATATATATTTATTCTCCAGTTTACTCTATTGTCTATTATTCTCTAGTTTAATTTATTTTATCAACTTAATTTATAGACAAGTCTATTCTCTACTCTCTAGTTTATTATCCATATCCTCTAATTGGGTTCATTCGGTAGTCTATAGTCTGCGTTATTCTCCAGTTCAGTTTGGGATTATGTGGGTGATTAAAGGCATCCTGATCTCGAGTAGTGTGACAGATACACAGACCGCCAAACAACACAAACAACAAAACAGATTAGTCCAACTGGCATTAAAACTCACGTAGGAGCGCATGGAAACCTACTGGTGCGGGCTCAGTACACTATAATGACTGTGGCGTGTCCACGGCTGTACAGGTGCAGCTAACGTGCTACCTGACATTCCTGTTCTACCAGGAATTCACAGTAGTCATAGATCCATTTGTTTATTTTCCATCTCGTGAGTTTGCTAATTTGTTTTCGAATCAAGCCAGGGAGGATTGCGTAAAAAGGATTCAACAAAAGAAAGGAGGAGTCTATGTGGGGCTCAGCCCTCGATGACACAAAACATGAGGAAGAAATCAGTTTCCTCCTAAGGAACGCCTGGCCGTTTCCATGTGAGTCATTTGGGAACGTTGCCAGTTGAACTTTGCACAGTGAAGCGGCCACTTAGCCATCCTCCACCCGCCCAACCCTGCCCTGACCCTCCGCGTGTGCGCACCTCGTGCACAACCCATGTGCACGTTGGCAGGGAGACCGCCGCAAGAATGCATGTTAAAGGATTATATACGCTTGGGGTGAAGATGGGGAGGTGGAAGAATTCGGTCGACAGACTTCAACTATGTTTACGGCTTGCAGGTGTAGACACGCCGGGCGGAAGATAGCGAGAACAACAAGGGCCGGGACCAAGGGGATACGAGCCGGCCTTCTATCAATCCCAAAAGTCAGCAGGAAATAGAGCGTTCTCCTACCGTGCATCCTATTTGTGGAACAGTCTGCCACATGTAATCAGGGAGGCAGACAGAAATATTTAAATTTCAACTTAAAACCTACCTTTTTACATTGTCGTTTGGCGCCTAGGAGTGCCCCTCGGCTCTCATTGCAGCTAAATCAACCAGTTAGCCAGCACTAGCCTACCCCTGCTGCTGATAGGTAGTAGACTAGAGGTTATCTACATGTTCCTGGTCCACCCTACCCCATCTAACCATCAGACTGATAGGTAATAGACTAGAGGTTATCTACATGTTCCTGGTCCACCCTACCCCATCTAACCATCAGACTGATAGGTACTAGACTAGAGGTTATCTACATGTTCCTGGTCCACCCTACCCCATCTAACCATCAGACTGATAGGTACTAGACTAGAGGTTATCTACATGTTCCTGGTCCACCCTACCCCATCTAATCATACCACAGTCTGCTTCTGTTTTCCAGTGTGCCGCTGTGATCCCCTAAAGGATACCTGAAGGATACCGGCAAGCACCACACACAAATTATATTCTCATTTTTATATTTGTATATTGTGTATATAATATGTATATTATTTTCTTTGTACATTACTATGTACATTACTATATATGTCATATATGTCTTACCTTCCTTTGTTGAAACACACAAGTCGCACAAGTCGTATAAGTCGCTTTGGATAAAAGTGTCTACTAAATGACTGTAATGTAATGTAATGTAAGTGTCACTTATGGCACCCATTGCACTCCTGAACCATCCCTGCAAGGAGGGATCCCCCACTCTGCGTTCCTTCTCAAGATTTCTTCCTTCATAATTAAGGGAGTTTTTTCTTGCCCTTAGGGGGGCTAGGGTTTGGGGGGTGTTGTAAACATGTGGCATGTGGAGCCCTTTGAGACTATAACTGTGATTAAGGGCTATACAAATAAAATTGACTTGACTTGACTGGAATGTATTGATGGATTCAAACTCCCAGAAAAAGGTCTTAAATAAATGCAAAAACAAAAATGGAATGCATATAAGAATGTAAGAAGATGTGGGGCGGCTTGGTAGCTCGACCGCAAAACCCCCGTCACCCACATTTCTCCACTTTCCTGTGCATAAAGGCAAATATGCCCCAAAATGATCCTTTAAAAATAATGTTAAGATGTACAGAAAACCGATTTTTTTATATGGTTGCTTGGTTAAGGTCCCCTGTGCATTTCCAACCATTTAAAGAGGATACAAGGGGCCCTCAGTAGAGTGCATACCTCCGTCCTACCAACAAGTCCCCTGGATCCGAAATTCGGATCTAGATCTGTGCTAAAATCGAATCAGCTGTTCCATCTAACCAATCTGTCCAATACCTTTTTGAGTTATCTTGCCAACAGGACAAACAGGGGTGAGGTAATAATATCCGCCGATGGCGGAGGTAATAATATTAAATAGTAGGGGTAGGGTGTAGGGGTGAGGGAGTTGGATCCTGAGAGGGTACTGGGTTGGGTATCCAATGTTTGAGCTAATGAGCTAAGCTAACAATGCATGGGCGTCTGTGTGTACATCAGCGTGATCAGCATTTCCTCCACTTCCTCCAAACTCCAAACGTGTCACCAAAGGACTTGTTGCACAAGCAATCCCGGAACAAACCAGTCTGCAGGGCTGCTTTCTGAGATCTGTTGGTGTGCACGTGTGTGAGTGTGTGCGGCAGAGAGGAAGAAGGAAATAGAGAGGGTGTTTTATTATGGTTCTCATCTGTTGAGAGGAACACTTTCTTCTTCTTAGATATGCCCCACACTCCCAGGCCTGAAACACACCAGGGTTGACTTTAAGGGCTAAATTATACTGATGGGGGCTAGCTATTGGGCAATTATATGTCCAATAGCTAGCCCACAGGGGCATGGTGTTCTGCCTCTGTGACTCTGTGACGACGTGTCGTACGAATGAACATATGTACGAGTCGAACTTTGCCGGAAAGATCACACACTCCCGTTGGTCACACGGATTTTTATAAGGGCATTCGACATTAAACCACTCCTGGTCAGGGGTTCAACCACCACTCTATTGATGTGTGAACCTTACACCGGACCAAACGCCAAGGGGTGGGAGACATCTGGGAAACAATGGCAGCGCGTCGACCAGAACGGAAGAGAGAAACTCTCTCTGCGAACTGACACACAGTCCCCCTGCACACACATCATAAGGTCCTCCACACACACACCAACACACACACAAACATCCTATTGACAGAATTTCATAACAGGAGACAGGAAGTGAAACCACAACTACTATTCACTATTGAGCAGACACACATGTGTCACATGTGTAAAGAACAGGGAAGGGGGCCATTTTGTCATCTATCATGAAACTTAGGGGAGGTTGGGGCGGGCCAAAGCACGGAGGGGTTGCCACTGTGGTGAAAGGGTTAAGTTTCACCTTGATATTTGAATCTGCCAAAAACCACAGCTAGCTGTCAATCACCGTGCTATTACAGTTGACATTCAAACATCATGGCGACTAATCTTGCTCTCCTAGTAAAGAAAACCAACAGATGAACAGTGAAGATGCAAAACTTCTCTGGAACATGTTCAAGGGTGTAGTGAACAACACATTGAACATCATTGAACAACATGAATTATTGTATTGATTCACATAATCTGTGAATCCATAGTAATTTGCATATTACCCTAAGTTGTCAACAGTAACACGTGAGAATGCTGTTAGTCTGCAGTTCAGCATTCAACACCGTTATCCCCTCCAAACTGATCACCAAACTCAGTGACCTGGACCTTACATTTGCAACTGGATACTGGTCTTATTTCACATTTCATATTGCAATTAGAAACCGGTTCTTTTGTTTAGTTTAGTTTCTTCAATAATTTATATTTTTCAATTGCTGTTTGTGAAGCATGACTATGAGGATTTCTACACAATTTCACTGTACAGTGTAAAATGACAATAAAGGCATTTTGATTCTGATTCCAAACCAACCGACCCCAGACTCCTACGACGGCTCCTCACTACTGGCCTCTCGGTTCCCGGACCAGCAGGTTCAGGAACAGATTTTTCAATGCGGTTGTCACCTCTCCCTCTCAGGGTAATTCAATTCAATTTAAACTTTATTGTCCCAAAAAGGTGGTTTCAGCAAGCTTCAACTTAAAAGACATACATACAAAAAATGCAAGCGCAAAAATGTGTATTTAATTCAAACATAACAGTCACAGCACGGGTGCTATAGTTTCTGGGTCTGGGGGGCCGGCGATGGGTGAAGGTGTTCTTCTGGAGGTGGAGCTCTGTGTGTAGGAGACACACATGCTGGTGGAGCCGTGGAATGTGATTAACCAGGACAGCCGCATGTGAACGCCCCTGAATAGGAGCACACTTGGAGGGGGGGGGGGGGCTCACAATACAGCCCCCACCTCCTTCCTCCTCCTTGACCCCTAAGACGGAGAGGGGGGGGGGGGGGGGGTATAGGCCATTGTGCATTCCTCTCCTCCAGACCTCATGCTTTACAGAAGAAGCAGATATTACACAATAACTGGCCTGCTGGTGCTCTGGGTTGGCCCTGCCGGAGAGCAGAGCATAATAGAACAGAATGTATTTTTAAACAACAACAACTTGTAGCATACTCTGGTCGCTGCAGTGTGATTTCAGAAGTAATTTGACAAATGCTGTGTCTTTCCTGAACGGCAAAGCCAGACCTTGGTCTCAGTGGATCAGGGAACAATCATTATACGGATATTTGTTTCGAGGGATACAAAAACCTAAATAAACACATTCAAACTACATTGCTATGCCTGCCTACTAGTATGTGGTGGTAGACAATATCAAGTACATTAAAGGAATTATAAGTTCCCTGAGGAAGAGGCCAGCACATGGGGCCTGTGCTCAGACCTTTGATTGAGTGTGGCGCTGAATGTCTCCCAGCACATACTGACCGGATGACATTTCCAAGGTAAAGAAGGATAGTCCATTAAAGTGATTCTGGGACCTTTGCTATTAGGGAGGGCAACAGTTCTGCTACCGAGTGTGGTCATGTATCACAAGCCATCTTTCTTGTTCACGAGAGAGCGAGAGGGGGTGTAAATCACACCCTTAAAGAGAGCGCCTTTATGTCCCCCTTATGCATGTGAATTGACCCGGGGTGTGTTTTATATTGGGCCGTAACAGGGACCAGAATGGCAGTTGACACCTCTGTCAGAGGAACAACAGGATGCGTGAAGTACTTGAGTGGGCCTACTTTACATGCAGGTTTACAATTAGAATCAGAATGCCTTTATTGTATTGTCATTGTACAACCAAGTACAACCAAACATGTCTAGCAATCCTCATGGTCCATCTAACAAATAGCAATTGAAAAAAATAAAATATTTTAAAACTTAAAAAGAAAATAAACTAAATACCATATTGAGATACTTTATTTGAGTATATTTGATATGTACAGTATAAGGCCTTTGACTTTTTATTTTATTTTTTAACTTCAATATAACCTAACAAAACAATATAATTTATTATTACCTGTACCAGTACTATTATTAGTTTAACGAAAGGAATATAGCTTACATGTCGTTCGTTAGAAGGTTATTTTCTTAATTTGATTCTGACAATGATATGGAAATCACAAAAGCCAACTAAACCTCCGAAGACCCAAAGGTGTATTAAAGTCATGCTGTACATTGGCGTTTTGCCTGTCTGACCCAGATGTAGATATGTTGTTTATTATCATAAGACTAGACTAGACCACTACCCAGCCAGAAGCTGTTGGTTTTATCATGTGTATCATGTGTCTGGGCACACACATAATAAACGACTACTCAGAACGGATTGTTAATCTTGGGAAAGTAATAAACGTGTATTTCCCCTCACATGAACTGGAGCTAGGCTTCTGCAACTCTGCAAGTCAATGGAAGAGGATATTTACAGTTTACAATTTCCAGATTTCTCGGCGTATAGCTTTGAGTAATGTAGCTTTTAAGCTTTATTCATTTTGTAAGTTGGTCTAGTAGCGTCGGCTGCAGTAGCCGGACTACTCGTCCCACCACTGGAAGTGATAATATGATTTACAGAGGATAGGTATACACTTTTGGCACCGCTGACGCCCAATAAAATGTGAGAACGAGGAAGAATCTCATTGTTCACTCAGTTATTTTATAGGCGTGTGGTGCAGATTGTAAAACGATTACATTAAAAACACAACCACTATTGATCAACCTTCTTAAAGCAACCAAATGGGTAAATGGCTTTTTTTTGTCTCTTTTTTAATATATATTTTTAATCGAGACGGTTTATAACCCTCAAAGTGAATACATAGTTATCGTCCATATCGTACATAGTTTACGTGGCGCCGAGCTGTTGTAATACCATGGGTTCACTCCTATCTACAAGAAACTGCATAAAGTGGAAAGAAAAACGGTCATCGTCCATCGTTCTAGTGAACTGAGCGGATTGCGTCAGGAATGTTCGGCTTTTCGTTTTTCCTTATTTTGCGCAGATAGGAGGGGGTGGGGATCCCTGGTAGTGGAACGGGGAGGAGGAGGAGGAGGAGGAGGGAGAAAGGGGGAGCAGACTAGTCGGGAGCCTACTCTTTGTCTCACCCCGCATTACAAACCCCGATTTACCAGCAGCAGGACGCACTAACCGCATGGCGCAACACACAGGGTTTGCGGTTTAACACAGATAAACAAGGACATCGTTGGAGTTGGAGAAGGCTACACGTTACGCTGTCGACAGAGAATCCACTTCATTTTCCAAGGTAAGTCTCCAATCTCGCGAACAAAGCATGCTACAGACGCCAAGCCTAGACGTCAAGGAACATTGCTAGCCTGTGCTAACTTAACCAGGACGGGTTGATGTGTTTTATTGTCCGATAGACGTATGCTACACTATGCAGCTCTTGTAAACATGCGATTATTATCTAAATGGGTTTACGCCAATGTGTGTTTTAAGTCAAATTAGTAAAGCCCGGGCTATGGGCAATGTTTGCGCGCCCGCAGTCACTGGAGAGGCTGGTGTGCTACTCCTGGCTCATTTTAGATTGTAAATCAACCATTTGTTCAGCCCAATAAAATCATTGGAACATGCAATGACTCGTAATTGAGTGTCAAACCCTGTCCAGACGACACGCGTTACACTACGGTAGTTCTCTGGACTCGGTGCCCCCGATGTCCCGCTGCCGCAGTTTGGTCAAAGACGTCGAAACGCACCGGAGTACCCGTGGGCACCGCGTATAGATTTAATTGTGTCGATCTTTATTTTTTTTAAACCGAAAACCCGTAGCTATCGGTTTGTAGTTTGTCTGTATTCAAACGTAGCGGTCAACGTGTGGCGGGGTGTTTGTCTCCCCCCCCTGTGGGTTCATCGATGCAATAGTTGGCAGCTTGGGACAAAACAACCCCCAATCAGCGCGTAGTGGACTGGGGGTTGTTGGTCCACTAATTGGATCACTTCGGCGCCGGTCGTTGGCTTATGAAAAGTTCCCGCGACATACGCGTCTCAAACGGCTTCATTTTAAGGGTTATTGTTTGTAACGGGTCACATTTAATTTGGACGTCACCCAAGCTTCTCCGCCTAGTTTTTTTTATAACGCACTTAAGTTTAGTTTGTTTTTAAGCAAACCACAAGTGGGGAGAAGGGTTAAGAGACCAACGAGTGGTCGGCCTACCCCTGGTGTTGGTGCGGTCGATGCTGTTGCCCAATACTAGGGCCTCTCAGACCGGGATGGATGAACGATAACCACTGTCCCAGATGTCGAGGTGGGGGTGTCCTTGAGACGAGACGTTGGGTCTCGTGACTTCTGAAACGGGTCTCTTGTTTTGCTGCGTTTCACTTGCTTCCTGCAAGCTGATACAGGGCCAAACTACAAAAGATAACGAACCTTAATCAGGACAGATTTTGTTGAGGCTTAGACTTGATAACTATACTGGAGACTTGTTAGAAATAAATTGCGCTTTTGACTTCTGGAGACGAGTTGTTCTCTTACCTTTGTGGAAACACTATTGTAAGTCGCTTTGGAGAAGCGTTAGCGTCCGCTAAACGACTAATGTAATAGAGGGCGGATATTTATTTTTCTTATACGTCATTTTACGCATGTGTGGCCTATAGTCCATTTAACCCAGCTGTTTTGACGGGCTAAAGTGTACATTTTGTGCACAGGATACGGTTGCATCATGTGTATTACCATATTGCCATCGCCCCCTGTCACCCTGAGTGTGTGCTCTCTCCACACTGGTTCTGACTGAGTGGGCTGTGAGCCAACAGACGTGTCTTCACTCACTCCAGAATGGCTTGGCGCAATTCCTGGCCATTAACTTAGCGTTACGGTGACTGCTATCTGCTACCATACCACTCTGTTGGACAGGGAACGATAGTTAAAACGACTCTCCACATTAAAGTTGGAATGGTAAAGGGTTTACCTAAACCTAAAGGTTTTTAATGTCGTTCTCGGCCACCAGAAGGCCGTAAAAGCTCTTACTTGTATAGGCCGAGCACGTGGCCGGTAGAGCTCAATCCCTTTAAGCGATTAATGCGGGATTCGGTCATTTTACTTTTATTTGCATGCGTCACCATCCCAAAGCATGCCAACAACGCAGTCTCCCGTCGTGCATTTGAATGAACCGGTTCATTATATCGAGGGTGCTTTGTGGGTTGGTCTACAGCCATGCTGGGCACCGTCTCTCCTGCGTCCACCATGTTCATTAATCACAGCCTGAATGGCTCTGCCTGCCTGTGGGTGCTGAGTATACGCATCGATAATTAAGAAAGTGATTTTCAATGTAGCGGCAATCAAACGACGCGGAGTGCATTAACGGTAATTGCTGCGGCTATTTGATGGGTTTGGTGGGTGTTTTTTTTACTAGGTGGTGTAGAAGTGCTAGTGTATACTGTCCCTGCGGCGGATTGCTGTTTGGACGTGGTAAAAACATTCATATAGTAGGCCTGTGGGGCCTACTATGTGAAGGGGTGTAAAGCAACATGATGACAAACCATGTCCCTTCACGCCTGTGTCTGTGTTTGTGATTATTTAATGGAGAGAGTTTCCCCTGTCGCGTCTGGCATGTTGAGTAAAGTAGGTCTCTACTGCGGTAGAGTTTGGAGGGCTCCTCCGTTTGTTTCTTGTAAACAGACACGGGGCCTTCCTTCAAAAGAGAACGGAACCGCGAGGTTATTTTTTTGTTTTATATATAATTGTTTTGTTTTTGTCTATGTTCGTTAACTATCATTTGACTCTATATAGAGGGGCAACGTTTTGGCCAAGAAGATGCAAAACTACACCAGTCTCTCCTAGGCTCTGAGGCATTTTCAGTCCCCCAGCCCGTCTTTTGAAGTCGGCCATCTGACTTCTGTTATTGAACCTTGACTTGAACAGGAAACTGCTGTCGTGGGTTTATATTCCGAATCGCGAGTAAGGTAGTGTGCAAGGTCGCAGCCCTGTTTAAACAGCGTTAAACACGGCTTTGCTCTTTTTAGGCCATTTTGAGGGGCATTTGGGGGCAGAGTTGACATTAAGTAAGGTGCGTGTTCCTTCGGGGTTTATTGCAATTACTGGTTGGTGCAGAAACACACCTTTTTATTAAACACCTTCTTATTGTATTACTTGAAACCACCGCAGTCACGGTGATGCATAACTAACACAACGCGTGTTCAAGCATGACTTTGGTTGAAGGTTGTTTTAAAGGCATTCATCATGTGCAGTATGCACCCGCCAGCTAGTACGTAGCACACTACAATGAACATGATTGACGGCTGTTTAACTGGATCAGGTCCGCTGTGGGGAATTAGCCAATGTCGCCACCTAGTGGTCACGAGAACACATTACCCCACGGAAGACTTATGAGCCACAGTTTAAACGCATATCTTCATATCTTGAAGATCATTGTTCATTTTGGATTGAAAAATTGTTGTGGGATGGCGAGGGGCCAACCTGTGTTGTGAAAAGGCTTTTTGCAAGATAAATATCGCATATTATTTATATTTATTTGACCTATTTCTCCTTCTGATTTGCCGCAGTTCTTGAGAGGCCCCCCCCCCCCTGCGGCTCGGCAGCACAATGAGCTGGAGTTTCCTGACGCGGCTGCTGGACGAGATCTCCAACCACTCGACGTTCGTGGGCAAGATCTGGCTCACGCTGCTCATCGTGTTCCGCATCGTGCTGACTGCAGTGGGCGGAGAGTCCATCTACTACGATGAACAGAGCAAGTTTGTGTGCAACACGAACCAGCCCGGCTGCGAGAACGTGTGCTATGACGCATTCGCACCGCTCTCCCACATCCGCTTCTGGGTGTTCCAGGTGATCATCATCACCACGCCCACCATCATGTACCTGGGCTTCGCCATGCACAAGATAGCCCGCATGGACGACTCGGAGTACCAGCCGCGGCCACGCAAGCGCATGCCGATGGTCAGCCGCGGCGCCAACCGTGACTACGAGGAGGCGGAGGATAACGGCGAGGAGGACCCCATGATCCTGGAGGAGATCGAGCCCGAGAAGGACGTGGCGGGGAAGACGGCGGAGAAGCCGTGCCGCAAGCACGACGGGCGCCGCCGCATCAAGCGCGACGGCCTCATGAAGGTGTACGTGTTCCAGCTGATATCGCGGGCCACCTTCGAGGGGGCCTTCCTGTTCGGCCAGTACGTCCTGTACGGCCTGGAGGTGGCGCCGTCGTACGTGTGCACACGCTCGCCCTGCCCGCACACGGTGGACTGCTTTGTGTCACGGCCCACCGAGAAGACCATCTTCCTGCTGATCATGTACGCAGTCAGCGCCCTTTGCCTGCTCTTCACCGCGCTGGAGATCCTGCACCTGGGTATCAGTGGCGTGCGCGACTGCTTCTGCAGGCCCCGGCCGGCCACCCCCCGCCACCCGGTCCTCGAGGCCAGCCAGAGGCCCGCTTTGTTGTGTCGCCAGCCGTCTGCCCCGCCCCCAGGCTACCACACGGCGCTGAAGAAGGACCCGGTGGGAAAGCTGAGCTTCCGGGACAACCTGGCAGACTCAGGACGCGAGTCGTTCGGGGATGAGACGTCGTCAAGGGAGCTGGAGCGTCTGCGGCGGCACCTGAAGCTGGCCCAGCAGCACCTGGACCTGGCCTACCAGAACGACGAGGGCAGCCCGTCGCGCAGCAGCAGTCCCGAGTCCAACGGCACGGCCGTGGAACAGAACCGCCTCAACTTTGCCCAAGAGAAGCAAGGCAGTGCCTGTGAGAAAGGTGGGCACTGTTTTTTGTTCTCGGCGCACAGGACATCACGGGTTTAACATATTTGAAGCAGGTGTCTACGGCGTGTGCGCCTGCATTTGCAGGTGACGTTTTTCCCCCCCTAAAAATGCAGAGTAGATGGTAAAAAAAATTGTCACTCATTACAAAATTCCAATCCCTCATGTGCAATACTTTTATTGTAGAACTCGTCACTTTTGCATTTACAACGTAACCCATTCATTGTATACATTGTACAATTAATAGACGTAGTTGCCACCATTCTCCTTCTAACGTTTTCATAATGGTGCTCTTCCCCTCTCTCTCTCTCCTCCTAAAGGTCTCCGAGCTTAGCTCTCCCACCTCTTCCTGATCCTGTTGTAGGTCCGGGATTTGCACCAGGGAATACAGTGGAAGGACACAAGGGGTCGTTTATTGGTGTGCTTAGGAACCGCATACACTCACAAGGTCACACGGGGCAGTGTGGAAAGTCTTGAGCTGCCCCGCCTCCCCATCCCGACTAGCTCCTCCAGTCGGCGTAGCTCCAAATCCAGGCCCCGTCAGCAACCCTCCCCAACGCACACAAACGGCCCCTGGATCCTCCTACACCCACGGGGAGAAGACACTGGGTGTGCCATCAACATCTCAAGCTTGCCTTACACCCAAACTGACGTTTACACTTCTCTGCTCTTCGTTGGCGTAACGGCAGGCCAAGTCACAATTATTATTTTTTTTATATATTTTTTTGAAACGAAACCGTTTGACTGACTTAAAGGCATTTGATAAGAGGGCCGCCAGGTGAGGTGGGGCTTGTGAAATAATAAAAACTGGAAGTCTTGACGAGATACCAGTTGGAACTGGTACTAGAAGGTTTTTTTCTTTTTTTGGAGACCTAAACAAAAGAATCAATGCAAAGCTTTCCTATTTGTTTCCCATGTTTCTTTCGTGGTTTGTAGTTGGGCCTAGGTCTTTACTAGTAGTGACTGATGGAAGATGAGCTTTTATTGTATACTATGTTTATTTGTTAGTTTGTAATGGTACTTTTTATTTTGGCACTACACCAGTGTTCTGAAGTATATCCAGTAAACTGGAAGATGTTTGTGGTGCCTTTGTCCAAAGGAACAAAAAAAATACCTGGGTAATGCTTGAAATATGTGTATAAAAAAAGTTACGTTGTCTTGTACTGTTTAAAAACAAGCCTTTTTTTGATACTTTTGATACTTTTTGAAGCAATTTTTCTATGTTTTTTGTATTCTGACATCTTTCCCGAAGAACCTGTTCTGAAGTGGGCCATCGATTTGAGATCGTCCCGGTCTTCTGGTGTCGTCCAAAAGGCTGCTTCATAAAACACGGTCCATATTGGTTTAAAAAAAAAACAGGCAATACAAAATGTAACCGCTTGTCTACTCTGTGTTAGGCCAGTGTTTCTGAAGTAAAGCTTGTAATTACAGAACCTTATAGTGGTTGGCCACACGATTGATTACCAACTGACAATGCTTGGGTACGACTATTATGGCTGCTGATTGGATGGCATGGTCATGTGACTCATGGCCAGGTGTACTCCGCCGCCAAAGGCCTGTACACCGCATCCTCATTAAGTTATTTAGATGAAGGTGATGGGCCAGATCACGGTCCAGTCTGTTGCGTCGAATTTCTCCGAACATGGAAGCTGTATACTTTGGTTTTGAAAGGTAAGAACTCGTTCAGTTTCACGAGCGAGACCGCCGAATGCCTTGGTTAGTGATCAACGCTGCCACCGTCCTTTTTGTATTCTGAACGTATTGAACGACATCTCTTATTTTTTGAACTTGCTTTCTTTTGTACCCTCTTTATACCCATTTGTATTGATAGTATTTTACTGGTTAGTTTTAAAAATAAATTGTTTACACCAAAACGTGTCCCTTGTATGTCGTCAATGGGGTCATCTTTTCAGTGGTTCTGGGGTGTAGAAAAATCCCATGCCCTTCTCGTCTTCAACTTTATTTATGGATAGGGTTTTCAATAGACTCTGTAGAGCTAGTAATCCACTAGATGATTTCTGAGAGTACTATTACGCTTCTTGCATCTGCAACACGGATCATTTTTAGTAGACATTTTAATGACTTAAATCGTTTTGCAGCCAGACCTATGATATGAGGGGCCTACATGTACCTGCATGATGTTTCGAATAGGTTGAATTGTTTTGTTGGAAGTAAGTAGACTAAGTTAAATTGCTTCATTGCATCCTGTAGAAGCCATATCTGTTTTTAATTTGTCTTTCGTGGTATACGTCACGTCGCCACCGGGTGGCGGTGGAGGGTTATTCTTTATAAGCACAGGTGTAGGTAATCAGGGGGGGAAATGGAGGTCATGCGGTTTGCTGATTCACTCCTTTGTTACAGATCACCATCGCACTTTCTTTTTCTTTATTGCATCAACCGTGTCATGTTTCGTTGGTTTTCTACCGATCAATAAGTGGGAACATCCCCCGACCGTGTATGGACCGCAGTTTGTAAGTATAAGCAATGGGTGAAAATCTTATGTGCAATACCCGACGACAGACAGCAGTTAGAAAAATACAAACTGTATAAAGTTAAATATATTAAAATATAAAAGTGCATGGCCAGAGTGACTACAGGACGGCAGGATAGTCGCTATACAGCCTTTCACTTCTAACCATTTTTTTCACTAAAAATGTAATTACCTTAATTAACTACAATTAATTAATTAAAGTACAATTTTAGAGCCAGCAGGACTTAAGTCCCAGATGGACAAACTGACAATGAGGGAGACATTCACCCCAAACCGGATAAAGACAAATCGGTCGAGCTCACTGTAAATGAAGCTCTGCTCTGAGGAGAGAAGAACCCCCAAAATATTGGAGGAAATATAAAGAAACCTTGTTTAAGAAGATGTCTGAAGCTTTGTGAACACCAACTTGTCTCAATTGAGTTTCAAGGAAACTTTTCTACTTTTCTGTATCCCCCCCCACACACGAGTTATCTGGCTTTCTCGGCATCATTCGATTATATTCAGTATGTATTTGATAATTTGTCTTATTTGGCTGTACTGGTACTGAACAAATCCTTAAAAAAACATTAAGCCGTGTTCCTTATGCGTTTTTTCATTCATTTTTCAACAACCCTGTCCAGGAGCGCTTGAATCCAGTCCTTTCATAACATAACACATAACAATTATAAGTTGCTTTGGACAAAAGTCTCTGCTAAATGACTGTGTTGTTTAGATGCCTGCCATGTCAGCAGTGGGAACGACCAAAGACACGCTTGAATGACCAAGTAGGCTATTATTCATTAGACAATTTAACAACCAGGCACTTTTGACTTAATTTACCCCAAATCCATAATAAAAATAGTACACATCGATTTTAGAGAAGGGAAGGGCGAATTGAAGGTTATTAAAGTGGTAAGGGAGGATATTGGCAGAAGAAACGGTCGAGGCTGTAATTGTAGACTGCTGTTGCTGTCCGTGGTGCTGAAGTATGTTAATTGACGTGAATATGTTAGTATGGCTATGTATCGATTATATATGGCGATACTAAGATACTTATACAAATTGAACACTAGAGACACCATCATAATCGTGTGTGTGTGTGTGTGTGTGTGTGTGTGTGTGTGTGTGTGTGTGTGTGTGTGTGTGTGTGTGTGTGTGTGTGTGTGTGTGTGTGTGTGTGTGTGTGTGTGTGTGTGTCAGCAACGTGTTAGCTGTTGCTGCTGTTATCATCCCGTTATTACTTTCCCAGGAAGGAACACATGAAATAAGCCCAACAATACTATTGCAGTAGGGTAGAGCAGGGAGCTGCCTTCCCCGGCTCCTCCTACCTAGTGTGGAAATCTCTCTGAGCAAGACCTGTACGCATAAGTGGGTGAATCGGAGGCACTTACTGTGAAGTCCTTTGAGTGACCACAGCCAGCAACAGGTTGCAAAAGGGAAATATTGTTCAGTGTTTCCGTTACATTGTCCACCCCCTGAGTGTTTTTGTGTATATATATATATATATATATATATATATATATATATATATATATGTGTGTGTGTGGGACCGAACAGTGTGCACGGCGTAGTGTTTTTTCTCCTCGTAGAAAAACGCGTGCGTCTGTTCAACGTGGACAGCTCTCATAGCGTGAGAACCCTGCAGGTCCTGGAGGCTCAGTGAGACCGTGTGACACCACAGGAGTAGCCTCCAGGAGCCCACAGGAGCTGCAAAGTGGGCATCATCATGCAAGAGGAGAGGTTGGTTGTCGATACGACCACTATCCACAGTCGCATTGGGTTCATCACAGCGGACTGGAAACGTATCTTCGCATTGGGCCTCAAACGGATTACTCGTGACTTTTCCGGAAGATTTTATATTGGCGTTTACTTTTAAGGACTATCCTACGTTTTTCGGATATTAGCATCGCTGTTGTATTTTATTTCAATTAGAATTTTTGTTATGTGACTTGTCGAAGGTGCGACAACCAACTGCGTTTTAACGATCTTTTTTTTTTACTATCGCTAAGAGATGAAGAACAATCTAGTTCACGGATTGGGGAACTCGTTCATGTTTTATTTGGCCAGATTATTCTTGTGTTGGACTTTGGTTGAGGCGCAGGTAGGGATTTCAACCGATCGAGAAAACTTGTTGTTTTTTGTCTTTAATTCCTCTCCATATAGCAACACATTGACGCGCATTGTAAATCATTGTTACGGTGTTTTAGTTTACACTGCAGGGTAATTATTTGTATTATTATTATTATTATTATTATTATTATTATTATTATTATTATTATTATTATTATCCTATGATGTATTTTAACAGCACCCCAAGGGTGCAGCACTACATCACAATGGGGACAAGGGGTTCCCTACAAAGTTAAAACATTTCAAGGATGTGCTTAATCTCAATACAACGAATACAATAGATACTACTACGATACTATGCCCAACCTCCTGACAATAGTCATTGCCTCAAACAATATTGGAATAACATATACATGAAATCACATGAAAGAAAACTACAAATTGATTCCCTGATTGAGAGGACTACATCATCGGTCCATACATTACCTACATGGTTTTTATCAATTAGTTCTTTAAGGGAATTAATCAATACAGTAATTCAGCAAATTTTGGAAGACATTTCAAGATAGATAGATCTTTTAGACTGATCGGTCTATTGAATAATATCAAACTTGGTGTAGTAGCTATAGAACACAGTTAGTATAAATGATGTGTGATTCTTATTATTGATCCAAAATCCATGACCGCTTCCCCTGTCCCATGTATGTTGGGGAATTTCAGATTCACTTTAGATTCACTTCAGCATTATAACAATCAATAATGACTAATGACTAATGTATTAGTCATTTTAGTCATCACCTCTGCAGGTCCTACTAGAAAAGATTGCAGATCATTCATGGATGTATGCACCAATAAAAGGTACGATTTTGGAAGTCCCATATTGTATGAATAGGCCTACTGTATTCGTACTATTTGCATTAGTATTAGTCTCAAAACACTCAAAACATGTTTCAATCTTCTAAATGAGTATATTTAAGCCATCGTTGGAGAGGTTATGTTATTTGACATAGTTACTCAACTGCTGATCGCATTCAAGTGCGTGTCTCTTAATGTCCGACCACCCACTGTTTGAAGCTGTATGATGGTGGCGACATGGGCGTAGTCGCATTGATTGGTGCATGAAGGCCACGGAACTCTTCCTGGAAATTATGACTGAAAGGTGTGCGTGTGTGTGAGTGGAATGTGGAAATAGGCTCTCAATAGGTCCCATGGAAGAGGTCAGATAGAGTTCTGCGTGTACAGTATATGAGAAGAAAAACAACAACAATTTATGGACATAGATCCTGAACAATCAATGGCTTACTGGTCAAGACAGGTCCATTTTAATTTCCATTTCAATATAAAAAAAGAAAACAAGCAGGGTTTTATGTAACACAGGCTGTATTTAGTTAGGCTGTATTTTATTAGCGTGCTCTGGTCCCTGTCGCTATACACTACCCAGCCGGCCTCAGAAACAGAAGGTTGCTGGCCAGGCTTGCTTAACCACACAGGTCTCGCAGTACATATGGACAACCTGCGAAGCTCTTCACTCCAGTGATTTCATCATCCCCAGCAATGGCCAATCAGGGATTTTTGTACAGTCTCGATGAGGGCTTTGTCTGTCTGGCTTCGCCCCATGTCTGTCATGACAGATGTCAGATGTCATATCTGTCGCAAAACATGCAACAGATCCACATGCAGATGTTTTTTATTTAATTTTCTTTATAATTAAGTACAATTGAATGCTTACTCCCCATTCCCCCCGGCAGTATGAACAATACAATAGTCTATACTAAACTATGCAATACTATGCTCAACAACAATATACTACAAACAACAATATATACTTTCTCCTATATGCTGTATACTATAAACAATACTATATACAACGTATTATATGCTATACTATATATAGAACACTATACTACAATACTACTACAACACTATGCACAATAAATAAAAATAAAGTGACTGACGGATGATGTACAACACCAGAGCACAACACTGCACGGAAGAACACTGCTCCAGACCACAACACTGCAGATTGCAGTCCGCAATATGATCAATATCATAGCTGATAATCCCTCTGTAAATGTGTCGCTAAATTGTTTATTATGACAAGGTTAAATCTGATCAACTGATCAGATTTAGCCAGATTTTGGGTGGTGCTCGGAATTAGCAATGATTTGCCCGGGCACACCCCTGGACACACCCCTGGACACGCCCCTGCTTTTATGGCTGCCCCTTTTTATCACTAAAGACAAAAAAGTTCATCCAAACGGCAGTCGACACATAGACATTCGTTGCATTAGTCATTCGCCTGTGTATGTGTGTTGCGCGTGCGTGTGACAAGTCAACTCTCTAGTGTGAGTGAATGTGTACAAACTTTCACTCACTGGTGCTGTCACAATGTGCATAAGCTCATATCAGGTCAATCTTGCGTGTCCAGCTGTTGTTGTTTTTTTTTTTAGGTAGCTTGTGCAACTAAAGTTTGTGTAGCCACTCCAATTCTAATCGCACAATTAGATTATTTTCAGCTTCACTCATAAGCCAAAACAAATGCACATCCAGAATTTCAGAATGACTTAATGTAAATTTGCATAACAGCCTGTGTGCACACACACACAAAGGCACACACATACAGTACATATGCACACACGCCCACGTGCACACACACACACACACACACACACACACATACACACACACACACACAGTCACAGAAGTTAGGAAGGCTGTTTCTGAAAAATGCCTTCATGCCAATCCACCGAAGGACATCATGCTTTTAATCACAGAAACAACACAAGCACATGTAAAACATTCTAAACTTCAAACACACACTATACGCACCTGCAACTGCTATTTGTATCATTGTAGCAGTATAAAACAATACAATATATAGAATATAACTATAACACTTTCTTTATTCCTTGTCCGCTTTATAGTATAACCAACACAATAACCATTAACCAAGCCCTTCCTTTACTCCTGTTAAGGAGTCTGGATTGAGACAGCATTTCGTCCCCTAAATACCGACATTTGACGTACATCAGTGGCAGTGGTTATGATACTGACTGTTTTTTTTTTTTTAAAGAAAAAGACAGTCTGCTGTCAAAAAAGAGGGTCGCCTGTCATGCGTATATACAAAATATATATATTTACAATGTATAAACAACAGCTGCGCGTGACCAATTAAGAGGAATCAATCATCCAGATTTAGAATCCTAAACAGTACATTTTTTGGTGAAAAGAATTAAAAATCTCTCTCTCTCTCTCTCTCTATCTATCTATCTATCTATCTATCTAGATATCTATATATATATATATATAGATAGATAGATAGATAGATAGATAAAGTACACAGACACAAACCTTTGTTGCTGGCCATTATCTTCTTGTTGGAGCAGTGGAGCAGCCGCACAGAGATTGCGGGATATAGGCAGCTCAGCATAGTTGGGTCCAGAACCTCAATTCAGTGACCATTCTCTAGCTAACATGTTTTGATGATTGTTCTGACTTCTATGGACCTTTTCTAAACAAAAATTCTGGACTTTTTTTTGCCAGAGGACAAATATAGCTGCTGGTGCTGCTTGACTTTCGAACCAGAGGACCTAGAATCATGTGTGAAGACACTTTTTCGTGTAAGTCAACCACAAGGATTCTGATTATGAATTCTAATGACATCGTTTTGAAATCCAAGATGGCCGCCATCCAGTAGAGTGAAAATGTCACTTTTCTGCAAGTTGAGTTGGCATCACAGCCTGTGATACAGCTAGTAGCTACACAATACAGTCTGCCATTTCCTCAGTCACCAGGCCACGGCAGAACACGTAGCAGAAACTCTTCTGCTGATGGAGTTGCCGTCCTCCAGATCATTCCCATGTCGAAGAGAGCATTGTAGGGTTCTTGCAGTTCTACAGATCAGAGAGAGAGCTTCTGGATGAGCTTGCCCTTCTGCGTCGTCCTGTATGTGCCGTTGGAGTTGAATAAGTCACACTCTCCTCCACAACATGATGTTCCAGCAACTCGGGCAGGTTCAAAAGTTCACAAGATCACCGCGCCTTGAGAGCGCTCCGCTCCATCTCAGCAGCTCTTGCCTTAAGTTCCTCTCCGGGCTTTTCCGTGCATCATCAAGTGTTTGCTCAGAAGGACGCCTGCATGGAGGGAGGTCTTCTTACTGAACACCTGGAACACATTCCATGTGCTTCCTCTTGGCTTCCTTTCAGTTGGCCGCCCTAATCTGGGCCACTATATCTTCAAAATCAGTGTGCCAAATGCCAACCAAGTTATATAACATTGGTGTATTATACATCATTTGAAAGGTAATGTCATGATCTACCAGAATAAATGATGAAATATAGTTTAAAAAGTAAAAATGTACTGAAAAACGTATATATCTAGAAAAGTTGGATGTCTGGGTCAAAACGATGTCATAACGTCAAACGGATGTCAGAATCATAATTGTTGTGGTAGACTTACATGAAAAAGTGTCTTCATACATGATTCGAGGTGCTCTGGTTCAAAAGTAAATGTTTCAAGATGACGCTAGCCATCTGAGGTTGTGGACCTAACTAGCAGGCAGCATGTTTTGTAAATATTCAATTCAGACATCACAGGCCTCCGAATGCTCAATAGGCTGCATTTTAGCCATTTGGGACACAGCCAATATATCAACCCTTAACAACGCTGAGACTATTTACCTTTAAAGGGTGGAAGTTTGAATGTTTTTTCCCTCAGAGGTGTGAATACCACATCATTCCACACCCTTGCAGTCTATTAAAAAAAGAGGACGGGGAAGAGAGCTCTGCCTGCCAAAATCGAAAATAGGCAATTACCGGTATTTTGGCTTTTCCTTTGTTTGTCTCTTTCCTGTGGCGGTGTCTTGGTGAGGGACTCCTCTCATATTGGTATCAGTGATCCACAATCAGAGTCGATGATAACCACCCTCTAAACCTACTGGTAGGTAGAGTAGGCACCTACTGACCAATAGCTAGTTGAGTTAACCACTGATAATGTTTTTGGAGGCGGTTGCACCCAACACAATGTTTGGGAATACTATGTTATGGAGTGTGTGTGGTTGGTGGCTGGTTGAAGCAGCCTGCACCTGGCCCCAGTCAGACTGATTAGACTCTGGCCGGGTGAGGCTGCGTAACTGTGGTGCATTTGGCCAATCAGGGCCCACCAGCCGGGTTGAGTCAGCCATCATCACAGAACCGAAGAGGAGCGCAGACACATCAGCACGTATCGCCTGCTTTGCTTGCTTAAACATTGTCAAACCGTACAATAAACCAGTTTATTTTCTTCTACAGTCAAGAATTGTATATTTGTCACTGACATCAATTCCATTTAGCTCTTGATGTTCAGCTCATCTGGCCAAAAATGTTTTATTCAAAAAAAAGATATTGCACTTCACGAATCCACCCACGTTGAAATCCTTAATACACCAATTACATCTGAATAATTATTGTAATTCAGCATGTGTGTTGACAGAATAACTGTCATTCTAGATTGTAGGTTTCTATTTGGGCTCAGTCCTCAGACAGCCCATGAGAAAAAGAGTATTGGGTTTGCTGAAGTCTGTTGGATGGAAAAATATATAAAACTAAAACACAACATGAATCTAAATTATTTTGTATCTCTTCTGTCAGTGGGGAGAATTTGAGCGCAAAGCACACACACGTACATAGTAAATACAACTGGTGGATAATTCATGGCTAAAAACCTGACAAATGTTTCAAATGTATGTCCACTATTCATTCTTTTACCTTCTTAAGCTTTTCATCACTAGGCCTCTGGCTCAGATTACAACATACACAAAGTGACTAGCATATATCTCCACAACTCCATGATCAAAGTATTTGATTTGTCATATGCACAGTATAACACAGGGTCATTCTGAACAGTAAAGTTTCAAGAAACAAATACGTAGAAGGAATTAACAAAAATATATACAATTGTTTAAAAAGAGTCACAAATGAGAGCAACAATGCCAGAAATATAACATAACATAACATAACATAACATAAAAATATGTCTCATCGGGTGGGTGGCTGTAGTGTTTTGTGATTTCCTCAGGTATCATGTGTGTTAGAGGCCTTGCATGGAGAGGAGATGGCAGGCCATAATGCACCCCCGCTGTCTTCTTATATGTAATGTGCTATTGTAGGGGATGCAAGGAACGTAATTCACCAGGCAAAGGGTGTGTTAGGGGTAATGGGGCATGGTCCCTTTAAGCATGTGTTTGGGGTTGGGCTTAAAGATGGCAGCCATTTTGGGTGTGTAAGGGATTCATGTTTGGAGTTGTAGCTGAGGAGTGCAGCTCAATATGAGGAGATGAGATGCAATAAACGACACAGTTTCTCTGGTTGACAACACAAATCCGTGTGTCATTTATTGCATCTCATCTCCTCATGTTGAGCTGCACTCCTCAGCTACAACTCCAAACATGAATCCCTTACACACCCAAAATGGCTGCCATCTTTAAGCCCAACCCCAAACACCTGCTTAAAGGGACCATGCCCCATTACCCCTAACACACCCTTTGCCTGGTGAATTACGTTCCTTGCATCCCCTACATGCCTCCCCCCAGAATTCACCCTAATAACAATTTACGCGGAGGGCGGAGTGCCCTGCCATAACGGCTCCGCCTGACCAACGTGGTGGGCAGCACCGCCGTAGGGAACGTCTCAGGGGCTCTACGGTCAAGTGGGTGCTGGAAGGGTGGCGAGGGGGTCCCCAGGGCCTTACCCGGGATCTGGGGCAAGGTAGGGGGCCGTCCCCGTCGTGGGGGCTGGGCTAGCTCCACCGGCTTGCTCAAGTCCATGTGAGCTGGTTTCAGGCGATCTATAGAAACATGTTCTAGTTTCCCGGCCATGTCCACAACAAAGTACTTGTCTCCCGCCTCCTGGACCCGGAATGGACCGTCGTAGGGAGGCCGCAAAGGGTCCCGGTGGGCGTCGTGCCGGATGAACACGTATTCCGCTGACCGCAGACTCGTAGGGACGTGCGACCGAGGGAGGCCATGCTGTGAAGTGGGGACTGGTGCAAAGGCCCTAGCCTTATCCAGCAGAGCCGTCCGTTGCTGGGCGGCCGACCAGGGGGCTGTAACGGAAGGGATGAAATCCCCTGGGACCCGCAGCGGCTGACCGTAAACCAGCTCAGCAGATGAGGATTGGAGGTCTTCCTTGGGGGCCGTCCTGAGACCCAGCATGACCCACGGGAGTCTGTCGATCCAGTTGCTGTCCGTAAGGCTGGCCCGCAGCGCCGCTTTCATTGACCGATGAAAACGCTCGCATAATCCATTGGCCTGTGGATGGTATGACGTGGTCCGGTGTAGCTTCATGCCCAGGCTCTGGGCGACCGTGTTCCAGAGCTCTGACGTGAACTGTGGGCCCCGGTCCGAAGATAGATCGGCCGGAGTACCAAACCGGGCAACCCAGGTTCCAATGAAGGCCCTGGCCACCTCGGCGGCTGTCGTAGCTGACAGTGGAACGGCCTCCGGCCAACGGGTGGTCCTGTCTACCATGGTCAAGAGATAACTAAAACCTTGCGAGGGGGGCAGCGGACCCACTATATCTATGTTCACATGATCGAACCTCCTTTCCGGAACCAGGAACTGCTCCAGGGGGGCCTTGGTGTGGCGATGCACTTTAGCGCGCTGGCACTCCACACAGGCGTTGGCCCAGTCTCTCACGTCTTTTTTAAGCCCGGGCCAGACAAACTTGGCAGATACTAGCCTCTGCGTTGGTCTCCTACCCGGGTGGGAGAGGCCGTGGACGGCTTCAAAAATCCGTCGCCTCCACCCCGTGGGAACGATGGGGCGTGGCTGCCCCGTAGAGACATCACACAGGAGCGTGACGCCAGCACCGTCGAAAGCCACGTCCTCCAACTGCAGGCTTGAGGTCGCTGGCCTCCCGTCTCGCCCCTCAGTGTCGGCAGCCTGGTCTGCCGCCATCCCGGCGTAATCCAGTCCCAAGTGGACTGCCCCTGCTATGGCCCGGGAGAGGCAGTCTGCGACGAGGTTGTCTTTACCTGCCACATGCTGCACGTCAGTGGTGAACTCCGAGACGTATGCAAGTTGTCGCTGTTGACGGGCGGACCACGGCTCAGACACCTTGGCCATAGCGAATGTTAGCGGCTTGTGATCCACGAATGCCGTGAACTGGCGGCCCTCCAGTAGAAAACGGAAATGCCGGATGGCAAGGTAGAGGCCGAGGAGCTCCCGGTCGAAGGTGCTATACCTCCGTTCGCTGGGGCGTAACTGGCGGCTGAAAAAAGCGAGCGGCTGCCATGCCCCGCTTACCCACTGCTCAAACACTGCGCCAATGGCAAAGTCTGAGGCATCTGTGGTGATGGCGATCGGGGCTTTGAGAGCCGGGTGTGCCAGCATGGTCGCGTTAGCTAGGGCCGTCTTGGCGTCCCGGAAGGCTTGGTCTCTCTCCGCCGACCAGTCCACAGCCTGCTTTGGCGTCTTACCCTTCAGTGCCTCATACAAGGGCCGCATTATCCGAGCCGCCTGAGGGATAAAGCGGTGATAGAAGTTCACCATGCCGAGGAACTCCTGCAGGGACTTAACCGTGGGTGGCCGTGGAAAATTTGTCACTGCTTCCACCTTCACCGGAAGGGGGACCGCTCCCTCCCTGGTGACTCGGTGTCCCAGGAAGTCAATGGTCGACCGTCCAAATTGGCATTTGGCCGGGTTGATAATTAGTCCGTGCTGATGTAGCCGCTCAAACAGCCTCCGGAGGTGGGACATATGCTCCGCCTTAGAGGTGCTGGCTATGAGGATATCGTCCAAGTACACGAAAATGAAATCCAGGTCGCGTAGCACCGAGTCCATAAGGCGCTGAAATGTCTGCGCCGCGTTTTTGAGGCCGAACGGCATGCGCAGAAACTCAAACAGTCCGAATGGAGTTATCACCGCTGTTTTGGGGATGTCCCGCGGGTGGACGGGCACCTGATGATACCCACGCACCAGGTCTACCTTGGAAAACATCACCTTCCTTGAAAGGCGGGCCGAAAAGTCCTGAATGTATGGGACTGGGTACCGGTCAGGCGTCGTGGCGTCATTGAGCCGGCGGTAATCCCCACACGGACGCATCCCCCCTCCCGGCTTGGGCACAATGTGGAGGGGGGAAGCCCATGGGCTGTCGGAGCGGCGAATAATGCCCAGGCGCTCCATGTTCTCAAACTCTGCCTTGGCAATGCTGAGCTTGGCCGGGTCGAGGCGCCGAGCCCGGGCATAGACCGGGGGGCCAGTCGTGGCGATATGGTGCTCCACTCCATGCTTGTCGGTGGCTACTGAGAAGGTGGGCCGCGTAAGCCCCGGGAACTCGGCGAGCAGCTGCTGGAACTCGTCTGTGGAGGAGAGCATGCTAGAGAGTCTGATAGCGTCTGCCCCTCCGAGAGAACCCGCGTACGAACAGAAAGTAGCGGCATCAATCAAGCGGCGATTTTTCACATCCACTAACAGTCCATAGGCGCACAAAAAATCCGCCCCGAGAAGGGGGACAGAAACATTAGCGGTGACAAAGTCCCAGCCAAACAGTTGGCCACTAAAACGCAGTCCCACATACCTGGTGCCGTATGTGCGGATGGGGCTTCCGTTGGCGGCCTCCAAAGGGGGACCGTGTCCCCCGGTGATGATGTCCACTCGAGAAGCGGGCAAGACGCTCCTCTGCGCGCCCGTGTCGCACATGAACCGTCGCCCGGAGATGGTGTCCTGGACGAACAGCAGCCTGCCTTCTCGACCGACGCTCATGGCCACTAGCGAGCGCCGGCCCTGGCGTTTCCCGCCCCATGGAAACTGCACGGTGGTTGGCACTGCTTGGCCCTGGATCCAAATCTCGCATGGAAGTAACACAGCCCTGCGTCCTGCTGCCTGCGAGGAGCTGTCGCGGCGGCGGCGACCATCATGTCTCCTGGCGGTGGCGAAAAGGATTGGGCCGAAAAAACCGCTGCAGCACCGGGCTGCTGAGCGGCCAGAAAAACTCTATCTGCCTCCTCGGCTAGCGCACGGCAATCATCTTTTATAGTGGTGTTGGCCAGAGCAGCGCGTACCGTAACAGGTAGCTGTCGCAGGAAGAGTTGGACGAACAGGAAATCGGGTTTGTGCTCCCCCAATAAATCCAGCATTCTATCCATCAGCTCAGAAGGTTTGCTGTCCCCGAGCCCTTGTAGAGAGAACAGCCGGCTGGCCCGCTCGGTATCGGAAAGTTCAAATGTCTTCAGCAGGTGAGCCTTGAGCGTATCGTACTTGTCCTGGTACGGAGGGCGTTTGAGGAGGCTCACCACTCGGCTGGCTGTTGAATTTCCCAGGGCTGACACCACATAGTAGTATTTCGTGGTATCCGTGGTAATGTCCCGCAGCGCGAACTGCGCCTCTGTTTGAGCAAACCATGCCGAGGCTGATGATTCCCAGAACTCGGGTAGTTTCAACGAAACTGCGTTTGTAGTCATGTTCCCAGCAAAAAAAACAAAAAAAAAAAAAAAAACTCGTGGAATACAACGACACAGTTTCTCTGGTTGACAACACAAATCCGTGTGTCATTTATTGCATCTCATCTCCTCATGTTGAGCTGCACTCCTCAGCTACAACTCCAAACATGAATCCATTACACACCCAAAATGGCTGCCATCTTTAAGCCCAACCCCAAACACCTGCTTAAAGGGACCATGCCCCATTACCCCTAACACACCCTTTGCCTGGTGAATTACGTTCCTTGCATCCCCTACACTATAATATAATGTAAAGGGCTATAATTATTGGGTTGCACGTTATGTCATCAGTTCTGAGAAAACCGGAAGTTGGCCCTCTTGGTTGGTGGGTTTGACCAGCTGACCTTCCTTAATGCACGAGAGACACAGTAAACTACTCAAGCTCTTTTGTATTCATTTCAATGGGTATTTTGTGTGCCGTGTTTGGTTGTGGAAACATTGGTGTTAGAGATAAAGGAAAATAGTTTAACAGAATCCCATATGAAAACATCATGGACAAAATAAATTGTCAAGTGATCGCAGAAAGAAGTAGCTGGCAATTATTTCACGTGCAGAATTTACAGACGATAAAATAGAGAATACTCGGATATGTGTGTTAGGACCCAACGAGACCGGCAGGCCAAATGTGCCGGAGAACCCAGAAGAAGAGACAGGATACCCAAAACAACGGATAATGTCTTTACTGAAAGATCCAGAAACACAAAAACAACAGGGTAGGGTTGGATAGGTTGCGAGGTATGGTCGACACGGGGAGATGGTCCAGAGGGTGGAACGTGGAGAGGGTCCATGGAGCGGGGGTTGGGGTAGGACGAGACGCAACGTAGTCGGAGCTGGAGACACAGGTTCTCGAGTTGGAGGGAGCCATAAGGTTCTCAGTGAACCCGCCCCGACGTCGGTCTTCGGCAGTAGGTCCTCAAGGATCTCACCCCCGACGTCGATCAGGATGGTTCTCAGTAAGGTTCGCAATGATCAAGCGCCCAACGTCGGTCTTCGGCAGCCTTAAGAAGGGTAGATACCATAGACTGGTTATACAAAAAGAATACAAAAAGTAAATGTGATGAGTGTATGAGTAACAGGTGAATATTTCGAGAACTATTGTTCAATTGTGACGCTTGTGTTGTGATTCCAGCATCACACCACTCTCCTCTCCAGCCACATCCCTCTGTCTCCCCCTCTTGTCCACCTGGGGTTACTACACCCAGGAGAACAATCCTTCCCAAACGACCATAGTCACATCAGCGCACCTGTTCCCTATTCCCAATCAGGCTCCCTATTTATACTCCGCTCCCCTGTCACTTGTTGCCAGAACTTTCCCGTTGTTACAACCCGAGACTCTCTTGCCAACTCCTCCGTGATTCCCCGTGAAGACCCTGTCGCAATCTCCCGTGGATTCCTGGTATTTTAACACTGGTTTGGATCGACATGAGTGAGAAGTCCAGACACTCTCGGCTGCACGCCCTCTTCCCGCCTCCCCGCCCGCTGTCGATCCCCAGTCTACCCCGTCGTCCCCTCCTACAGGAGAGATGTCTGCTCCGACCGCCCATTCCCCTTCATTCCCCTGAAGGAACCCTCGTTGGCAAGCCCCAGACCATTTGAGGGAAATTTTGATTTATTTCGTGGCTTTTTGACCTACTGTGAGCTTATTTTTTTTCATTGGCCGAGTCGCGAGGGTGCTAGGGTAGCTTTTATTCTGTCCCATTTGTCTGGCAGAGCACTGAAATAGGGCTCCACCCACCTGACGACGTCGCTCTTCCCCCGTCGGGTAGCGAGGCGCTGTCAGACGGGGGAAGAGCGACGTCGGCAATTCATCGTGGAGGTGGACGCCTCCGATGAGGGCATTGGAGCAATCCTCTCGCAGAGGTCGGCAGAGGACGAGAAGCTCCATCCGACAGGGAACTGTTGACGGTTCAAGCAGCACTAAGTGAGTTGCGACACTGGCTGGAGGGGACTCGGCAACCTTTTGTTTTTTGGTCAGACCACAAAAACCTTGCCTACCTCCGTACAGCCAAACGGCTGAATTCCCGCCAGGCACGCTGGTCCCTGTTCTTCAGCCGTTTCGACTTCACCCTCACCTTTCTCCCGGGCTCCCACAATACCAAGGCTGACACCCTGTCCCGTCTCTTCCCTGAGAGGGACAGCCCGGTATCGGCGGACACCATCCTGCCTCCAGCCCAGCCCAGCGTGACAAACCTGATCCGGGTAGGGGTCCCCCTGGTCAACTGTTGGGTTGCCCAATCCGCCCGCTCCTGAGTGCTCGAGTGGGGCCACTCCAACAGACTGGTGGGACACCCTGGCTCAACCCGGACCCTCTCCTACCTCCACCGTTGGTTCTGGTGACCGTCCATGGAGACGGACACTCGTGAGTTTGTGGCCGCTTGCCATATCTGCGCTCTCAGTAAATCCTCCCATCATCCTCCTGTTGGTATCCTGTGACCTCTCCCATCCCTAGTCGTCCCTGGTCCAACATCTCCCTCGACTTCATCACCGGTCTCCCCATTTCCCACGGTAATTCCATTACCCTCACCATAGTGGACCGGTTTTTCAAGGTGGCCCATTATGTCACACTACCCAAACTCCCCTTCTCTGCTGAGATCTGCAGATCTCCTTGTGACTCACGATGGTATCCCTCAAGACATTGTGTCGGACTGTGGTCCCCAGTTTACGTCCAGGGTGTGGCAGGCCTTCTGTAGGGGAATTAAGGCCACGGTCAGCCTCTCCTCCGGATACCATCCCCAGACCAACGGGCAGGCGGAGAGTGCCAACCACTCCCTAGAGGCCTCTCTCAGATGCGACCAGCAACCCTGCATCATGGAGCAAGGTCCTGCCCTGGGTGGAGTACTCACACAACTCCATGACCAACGCTGCCACGGGTATGTCTCCGTTTGAGTGCTCCCTCGGGTATGAACCCCCCATGTTTCTCCAACAGGAGTTGGATACGGCTGTTCCCTCCACCAGCGCTCACCTCCGCCACGGTCACTGGGTTTGGAGGTGTGCACGAGCTGCTCTCCTGAGAGCCACCCAGCGGGCTCAACGGGGAGCAGACCGGTGACGGAGGCCAGCCCCTGCCTACCATCCAGGTCAGAGGGTTAGGCTGTTGGCTCGGCCTACACCTCCGCACCTCCGCCGCCTGGTGTCGCCTCTAGGGAGGGCGGTACTGTTGTGATTCCAGCATCACACCACTCTCCTCTCCAGCCACACTCCTCTGTCTTCCCTCTTGTCCACCTGGGGTTACGGTTTAAGCAGCCTCACCAGGCCTGAGTTTGACTGATTACTCTATGGCCGGTGAGGCTGCACACCTGTGGTTCATTGTTTATCAAGGCACACAGATCAAAACAGCCACCACCATACACACTCGAGGAGGGGCTCTAGCATGTACAATCTGCTCTGTTCACAATGATTCAAACCGACTTCCTCAATCACTCTGTGTCTCTGTTTAACCCTCCACAAGCCATTTTATTGGCTGCTGGCAACGTCGACAGTCAGCGGCTACAGTCTCATTGAAAGATTTAATATAAACAAGAAACCTCAACTTAAATGGAGGAATGAGTATCGTCAGAGAGACAGGGGTTGTAGCAGGCGGGAATGGTGATAAACAGGCGGCGGTCCTAGAGTGAGAAATCGGCATCCAGCAGGAGACGGTTAAAGATGGTGGGATCAGGGTCAGGCTGGCAAGGGTAGTAGAAGGCGGGATCGGCGTCAGACAGGCGAGGGTCATAGATGAATGAATCAAAGACTGGCAGCAGCAGTATAGCTCAGGAGGTAGAGCGGTTGCCTCACAACCGGAAGGTTGCTGGTTTGATCCCTGCCGCCTCCTCCTAGCAAAAGCTGTTGAGGTGTCCTTGAGCAAGACACCCAAACTGCTCCCGACATGCTGGCTGACTCCGCCATCGGTGGTTGAATGTGTGTATGAATGCGTGAATGTGAGGCATGACTTGTAAAGCGCTTTGAGTAACCACTGGTTAGTAAAGCGCTATATAAATGTCCATTGGCCACAAGATGGCAATAAATAAAATATGTTTTGATTGAAGGCATTTGCCCTATTCCTATATCCTATGTGAACCCCTTTCTTATAGCTACTTTACCAGGCGCGGCTGGTGAAATCTAACTGCAAATCTACAAGTCTACTAGCTCCTTTTCATTACACCTTGTCTCTTAAATGGCCACTATATAGCAGAAGAACAGGGGTCAACAGTCTTCTGAATGGCCCTCAGATGATGAATATTCTGTAGAAGAAACATCTTCAACAGACTTCTCCTCTTTGTTCTCTGCCCAGGTGGAGTCGGATGGCGGCCTTTCTGCCCAGGAGCAAATGTACATTCTTTACAACGTCAAGTTGCAGTGCCACCAGAATCTCTCCAACTGGGACCCCACAAACACAGGTACTCCAACTACACCAGGGCAACACACACACACACACACATAGACAGAGACCCTGGTCTAACCAGCATCCATATGTTGTATGCAGATTGTATCCATATATATATATATATATATAAATATTTATATTTGTATAATAAAAGTTTCCTTTTATATTAAACTAATTATTAAAGACAGGAAACCTTGCTCATTGAAGTCCATTGAAAATCCAGTGTTTCGCATAGAAACGACAATCTAAGCCACATTGCAAGTGAGCTCATAGCAGCAAGTGAGTTGAACTCAAATTAAGTTGAGAAATGGATGCTGAAAGTTGTGTTTTCAACAAAAAAAAGCTAATATTTCTTTGTCATGCCAATGGCAATTTGGTGTCAGGGATGGAGGATGGCCAGAGAATAGATGACTCCTGTACGAGACCATGTGTGCTACTCTCTCCCATTCATTCTCTCTCTGTCCATCTTTTTGTGTCACTCTGATTGTTTCTCTCCCCCTCTCTCTCTCTCTCTCTCTCTCTCTCTCTCTCTCTCTCTCTCTCTCTCTCTCATTATCCCCTTCTTTTGAATGACGCTCGGATCAGTCTCTCTCGTTTAGTTATGAGATGGATGTATCTAATTAGGTATTCATAGAGTATCTGTGGATACCTACAGTATTTCTTTTTGAAGTGGGTATGTATTATTATTATGATGTATATATATTTTTTTATTAGTGTCACAAACCAGGCCGCATGGCCGTGACAAAGAAGGGAGACGCACACAAAAGAGCTAACTTGTACTTTAAAAAAAAAGTAATTTAAAGTAATTTAGCATAGATCACTAAACCTAAACTAAGAGTGGAGTATGTAATCAGTAATCAGTGGTGTAAGTGAGTAGGTGAATGTAGGAGTGAAGGAGGATGGATGTGCAATGTTGTATTTAAGATGCAACTGAAGAAACAGAACAGAACAGAAATCAAGCCGGTGTCCCATGGGAGGAGAGCACCCCACATGAAGGTAGGGGAAGGCTTTAAGGGGGAGCACCCCACATGAAGGTCGGGGAAGGCTTTAAGGGGAGCACCCCACATGAAGGTCGGGGAAGGCTTTAAGGGGAGCACTGGCACAATGCCCCAGGTGATGCCAGTAATCCCTAACGACTTTCTATAAAGAGAAAACAAAACAATTAGGACACACAGCCCCCCTCTACAAGCAACAATGAGAGGGTCGTTACAATTAGTCAAATCTATATCGCAGCCTTTTGTATTCTGGCACACATATTTGAAAGCAGGTCTCCAGAAAGCTTTGGACAACTAATGATAGCTGCCATCACAGGGCGATATCATTTGCGTTTAAAGTAAAAAATACATTTCTCGGTACAGTAAACATTTCGGGAAAACTTAAGAAATCAGAAATCTTCTTCTTATTTACCACTGACTTGAATGACACATCTTTGGTACAGATACTCTATGGTGGGTCTTATCTAAAAAGCAATAAAGATTGTAAAACAAATTGGGCAGAAATGTAATATTACATAAGCAAACATTACTCTTTCAGCAGGTCCAAGGGGTTTAACCTGGTAGGCCCATAGAGAGCATCCTCCTTAGCAGCTTGACACTTTTGTGTTAAGCTGAAAGAATTATGTCACAGGGTCAATTTTAGTAGAATTGACTAAAGTGTTCAGAAGTGCTAGGAGCCACAGGGCAAATCCAAACATCAAATCTGGAGGATTTTTTAATATTTTTATTTTCAATTATTTATTTATTAATTTTTCATTTTACAACAATACAGAACATAGAACATAGAGCTGAGGGGGAGAAAATAAAATAAATACAATATATATAATTAATCCAATTCAAGACATAAAGTCTGGATTCGGCAGATGGTACACCTTATCCTTTCATAAATAAGCACGCTGTTCCAGTCTAAGTGTTTGGTTATTCTTCGGTATTTTTGAACAAATTAAATGTTGGAGGTCTTGGTTGGTTCCAGTTGAGCAGAATGCATTTTTTTGCTATATATGATATAATTCCAAGCCTCTTGACAGAGAAGAGATCTAGTGCCCTGTCCAGATCTGTACCAAAGAGTTAGGGTATGGGTGCAATTTGCAGCAGAATTTGTATGTATGTACTGCTTTCCAAAAGTGTTTTAATTTTCTACATTCCCCCCCTCCCAGAAACCAACAGAACTAGTCCCCAAACGACAAGACAATCCCATAGTAAGTAAAACCGTCAACTTGTCTGGCGGATAGCAAATGCCCACCAACAACGCCCAGTACAATAAACAAGGAACAAAGGAATGCTAGTCTGAACATAGTTTAGGTCAACCTGACAAAATTACAATAAAATACAACAACATAATCAGAAGCAACATGTGACACTCTCAGCCTGATAACCATTTATGCCCTTGTTCTGCAATGTGTTATTCTTACTGTTCGCTGTCGCAGAGTCACAGGGATTTGAACCTGCGACCCTCTGGTTCCCAAGCCAAGTCCCAACGACTGAGCTACTGCCACCCAGTCCACCCTGTGACTGATTGGTAAACAGGTTAGCAAGATGTCACACATATTTGAATCCCCGGTATGGAGGTCTCCAGCCCCACCACCCAGATGAATGCAAACGTCTGAAACGTGGTATACAGTATAGGCCTTATTTGACGTGCTGAACATGTTTGCCTGACCCATGAAAGTTTTCTCTGCAGTGAAAGTTTCGGGAAAACTTCAAACAATCTAGTTCTAAATAACCACTAATGTGTCAGATCACAATACCCAAAGGGATTGAAAAAAAGTCACTCTCCTCTCCGAATCACTCTCATATATTTAACCTCCCATGTGCAACAGTGCACA
>CM051015.1:7469914-7573299 GCA_027704905.1 Muraenolepis orangiensis | reverse complement strand
TAGGGCTGTTGGAACGAATTTCGGTATTCGAATGTAATTCGAATTTGTAAAAAATGAATACTAATCGAATGTAAAAATTAGAATTCGAATGGGTTTTTTAAATAAAAAAAATATATATTTTTTTTTAATTGTTGACTATCTTTAGCGAAGGTGTGATAGGCCTAACAAATCGCTTGTCACTCTTAATGCACAATCTAAAAATGGCGGCCAGCGGTGCGGAGACGGAGATCACCACTCCTGCCAATTTTAGAAGTAATGTGTGGAACTTTTTTGGTTTCCCATCACGAAATGGACAAATAATTAGTAAAAAGACAGTTTTCTGCAAGATTTGTAAAGTTGAAATGACCTACCACTCCACCACGAGCAACCTGAGGACACACCTGTTAACAATACACCCTGGTAAGCTAAGCGAACAGTCTGAGGGCAATCAACCACCGCTGAAGCAGGCAAGGATTAGCGCTTTTTTGCCTCCCTCCTCATCACGGGGTTTACCCGCTGCCCGCCAAGCATCGATTACGGACAAGTTGACACGATTTATCTGCAAAGACATGAGACCAATTAACATCTCTCAGGGGTCTGGTTTTAAAGACTTTGTCTACGAGCTTGAGCCAAGGTACACGATTCCTAGCCGCGCAACCATCACAGACAGAGTTGTGAAACTATATGATACCACTAAAGACAACATCATACAAACGATTAGTGGACAAAAAATCGCCCTGACCACAGATGGCTGGACGTCACTAGCCACTGAGGCATATGTGACTGTCACCGCACACTTTATAAACGAAGAATGGGAACTGAAAGATGTCCTTCTCAAAACAATTGAAGCCCCGAAAAGCCACACTGCCGAGAACGTAGCCAAATACATCGGAAACATACTTGACGAGTATAAAGTGGATCGGGAGTCTGTGCTTTCTATTACCACGGACAACGCGGCTAACTATGTTAATGCCGTAGAGAGGCATCTGCAGGCCGTTAATGTCCCTTGTATGGCTCACACTATCAACCTGGCTGTGAGGAAGGGGTTGGCGGTGCGAGCCATTGAAAGTCCTGTCAACAGACTAAAGGCCACAGCACTACATTTCAATAAGTCAACCACAGATAGCTACCAACTGGAATCTAAGCAGAAGCTGCTTGGAGTAAAACCTGCCAAGCTAATAAACGACTGTGCTACCAGATGGAACAGCACGTACGACATGGTGTGTCGAGCAGCTGAGCAGCAAGCTCCTGTAGCAGCGGTCATCATGGAGAAAAAACTAGGTCATCTCGAACTGAGTACGAGCGAGTGGACCCTTTTGGAGCAAGTGAGTAATATAAATATGAATGTGGTATTGGCCTAATAATGGGATATATTGTTTAATTAGTAATACTCAAGAGATGTTATGCAAAGCTAGAACGTTAACAGTATTACAGTTTATCTAACGGTACACTTAGCTTGGTATCCCCGAAGCTAGCTAGCCATAACATTCTAATGTAGCCTATTTGTTTTCCAGGTGAGAGCTGTGCTTAAGCCTTTCAAAACAGCCACTGAGGCGTTATCGACCGACCGATTCCCAACAGCATCAGCTGTTCTCCCTCTTAAGTATGTGCTTTTGTCACATCTCAAACCATCCATCGGCGATTCGGCAGCACTCAATGACATGAAAACTAAGATCTCAACGGATCTCGAGAAGCGATACAATCCTAACAAAGACGCATTCATGCTGCTAAATACCTCCAGCTACCTCGACCCGCGTTTCCATCGGCTCATACACCTGGACCGAGACCAACAGCAGGAGGTACGTGAGAGAGTAAAATCGGAGCTGATGGTGATTGCGGAGGATTGCGGAGGCTATGAGGAAGACGGGGAGGTAGCAGCCATGGCGAAGGGGACACAGGAGAAAACAGCTCTCGGTGCTATGGGCGATCTTTTTGGGAATGTTTACCAAGGCGCAGAGTCCACAGACGCATCGGGTAGGCCTACCGTGGACATTGGCAATGTGTTGCAACAAGAGATGCTTATCTATGAGAGTGAGACGCCGCTACCCACCGACAGCGATCCATTGTCGTGGTGGAAAGCATCAGGGTCTAAGTACTCCCACATTGCCCAGCTGGCACGACGGTACTTGAGCATCCCAGGCAGCTCGGTTAGAGCAGAAAGGGTTTTCTCCACGGCGGGGATTATAGTTAATAAAAAACGCTCTGCACTCGATCCAGAGAACGTTGATCGGCTTGTTTTTTTGGCGAACAACCTTTAGACCAAATCTTGTTTATGTTTAGTTCTAGTTGGTTACTATATTGCCTGGCCTTGCCTATAGCCTAATTCTACCGTTAGCGCACTTAAACAGCGCACTTACTGTTATTCTGTTTCATACGAGAAGAGAACTGTTGACAATGTTCATTAAAGTTGACAACTTTATTCATTTTGTGTCTAAGCTTTATCCTTATTTACTTAGCAAGACAGCTATCACCTGGTAATTACATGTTTATTAGTAATACTGAAATGCCCTCTAGTGGACATAATGTAAAACAAGTCAACTACGATGTCATAGTGGCAGTGGCAATTCATAAGCCCGTTTTTACAGTGTGTGTAGATAGATAAATAGTACATATTAATAAGTCAAAATTGACCATTAAATATTCGAATATAATTCGAATTTAAAAAAATAATAATGAATGAAATTCGAATGGGATAATAGAGGAAATTGACAGCCCTAGTGCACACACACACACACACAAGTCAAGTCAAGTTTATTGTCACTTCACAGTTTACACAAGTATAAAGCAGTGGTGTGAAAATGTTATGTGCAATACCCGACGACAGACAGCAGTTATAAAAAATAGATAAAAATTGAATAAAAATTGAATAGAATAAAGTTTTAAAAATAAATTTGAAAATGCAAAAAAAAATGCAATTTATAAATGCAATATATCGGCACAGAAAAGAGCAATATGCATATATAAATCAATGTAATAAAATATACATTGTTATATGCTATACGCCCTTGTTCAGCAGCCTGATGGCCTGACTGTGGAAGCTATCTTGGAGTCTATTTGTACGGCACTTGATACTGCGTTATCGCCTGCCTGACGGTAAAAGTGAATACAGTTCGTGGCTGGGGTGGACAATGTCTTTTATGATGCGTTTGGCCTTGGCCACGCACCGCTGGTTGTATATATCCAGGAGGGAGGGGAGCTCACCTCCAACGATATACTGGGCCGTCCGCACCACCCTTTGAAGCGCTCTGCGCTCGAGTGCGGTGCAGTTCCCGTACCAGGCGGTGATACACCCTGTAAGAACACTCTCGATGGTGCCGTTATAGAATGTTCTCAGGATGCGGGGGCCCATGCTGAATTTCCTCAGACGCCTGAGGAAATATAGGCGTTGTTGGGCCCTTTTCACCACGTGTGGGGTGTGCGTGGATCATGTGAGGTCCTCGGAGATGTGCACGAGATGTGCAAGATGTGTACAATCTATAAGAATAATGTACTTAAGTTATAGGCACCATGGCTGTACCTTAATTCATACGGTACGTTTCAGAAGGGATGTCTTTGTCGGAGCTACTGTGCTTATGTGTATTTGCCACGGTACATTCATCTCATCCATTTATTCCCGATATAGTCCTCCATGTCATACATTTCCATGCTGGGGTAATAGAATCGATTGCACATCCCCATACATCCGCTGCATGGAGTATAACTCCAATCCCAAGTTTGTGGGAATGAATATTGCTCACTCTTGAGGGGCCTTGCACGAGAACATGATGATTCATATTCCATGTACCAGAAGGGGGCAGCAGTAACAGTGTCAGGGCATACACGACCTTGCATCCATAGTAAATAACTAAGGGAACCTATTTAGAATTATAAAATGACTTTCATTCAATAGCCTGGTATAGCCTAGTCTCAGACTTATGATATACGTTTACTTCTGTGTGAAATAGCCTCTCAATGTCGGTGCTTGCCTTTAAGTGTCTGCATCTGATCTTTAAAATGTGAAGATGTGTCGTATTAATGAAGTTGTATCCCAACCTTCTCATGTAGTCAATCATAAAATGAATAATCTTGGTCATTGGCCGTGTCCTTTTAGTTGCTGATCCACTTAGTGTAAATGCAGTCCATTTACTCTTCGTCATAGCAATGTTGGTATTCACAAGCACTCTCTATTGCTTTAGAAAACATTCAACTAATTTCCCCGACTGTATTTGGAGGTTGTAATAATAGTAATTGCAGTCATGTATAGATTAGATTAGATTCAATTAGATTGACTTTATTTATCCCGGGGGAAAAATTGTTGTGCAACAGTCGCCATACATACAACATAGAGGAAAACTCAAAATAAAAACAATATGATAAATATGATAAGATGAAAAATAAGATGGAATGAAGTGTATTACAGATAATAAAGTGCAATGTTCATCAAGTAAAAACAAGTAAATAAAAACACAGTGGAGAGAGAGAGAGAGAGAGAGGACCTCAGGTCACTGTGCCTCCTCTGTCCCTCTTACGACCTGAGATGGATCCATTGAAAAGTCTTATAGCTGCCGGGAGAAAGGACTTCCTGTGGCGATCCGTAGTGCATCTCGGTGCTAACAGTCTGTTGCTGAAGCTGCTCCTGTATGAGGACAGCATGTGGTGGATATAATATAATATTCATTATTATTATGATTCACAGAATGGTGTTGAAAGGTGAGGACTGTGAGTTCAGTTTGGAAGTGGAAAGCAGTTGTGTGTGTCTCAAGGAATCCTCAGCACTTGAGCCAGGGATGGTGGAGAAATTAACACAACCTCCAAGCTAGTGCTGCCCCTTTAGCCTTATAGGCTGTGTCCACATCTGTAGGTGTGTGTGTGTGGCAGACCAAAACAGGAGGGGGAACTGATGGGTATTCCACATATCCATTCCTGGTGCAGTGGTGCATGACCTCAGAGATGTGTGATGTTGCTTATTTCAGATGATTGGTGTCCTCCAGGCTGGGATGGTCTTATCTGTTGGCCCCAGGGCTCCCCAGGGTTAATCACCAGGGTCCTCTGCCCCTCCTACATCTACGACTTCAATCATAAGGGTAGGCAGCCCACTTCAATAATTGATTGGGACACAGCGGGATATTATGTAATATATGTTATATACGAATGTTCCCGTATGTTATATCCATATCACCCAGCCCTATTTAAACTGTTTTACATTCTGAATAGATTTTTGAACAGTGATAAGGCAACAAACTGTTCCATAGTAAGAATGTGCAAAATGTGCCCAAAAAAAATGCGGGGTAAAATTGGATTGGTGAGTTCTAACAGAATTCAGGCTTGTGAGGGGTGATACAGCTATGCCTGCTACTGAGACATAACAGTACCTGCTGGTGTGTGTTTTCTTGGGGGGGGGGGGGGGTGCAGGCAGTGCCTACAGGAAGTGCGACGTCAATGGCTCCTGGGTGTTTGTGGAGAGCTTTAACAGAACATGGGCCAACTACACAGAGTGCCTGCACTTTCTGCAGCCTCGCAACGAGACGGGCAAGGTGAGACATGCACACTCTTGGGAAGAACCACACTGGTTTCAAGTGTAAACGCTAAAAAACTTGAATGGTCATCGGTGAAATGTGTTCTTCCTTTGTGGACAAAAGTAAAAAACAGCAAAAGTATTGACATATCTTTGGCGTCTGTTTAAAGTTCAAGGACAGTGTTAGTGGCCTTTAGTAGTAAGAGTATGTAACTCAAGCTGTTTGTGAGGAAAGTGCTTAAAAACTAAAAGGATTTAGGAGCTATCGTAACTATTTTGGATTTTTGGATCTTGGATGTGTTGGTTGTGGAGGAACAGCCCCATCCCCCTAACTCCAACTGTCTGTCATTACTAGCCTGAAAAGTGCCACATTTCACAATTTCACCGCCCTTTAAAAGGCTGGTGAAATCTATGGCAATTTGTTTTTATTTTTTATTTCTTTGACTTACTTTTAGGCATAAAACTTAAAACCAGGGAAACTTTTGAAGGTAGCCTGGAGTATAAATGAGCTCAATGTGTGTGTGTGTGTGGCGCAGTGGTACAGATGAGAAGAGTGTACTGTGTATGTCTCTCTGGTTTGTCACAGTAGGATTCTATGGGATTTGGCCTCCACACCCATTGTGTTTTTCCCTGACACTCATGCTGTGTGTGTGTGTGTGTGTGTGTGTGTGTGTGTGTGTGTGTGTGTGTGTGTGTGTGTGTGTGTGTGTGTGTGTGTGTGTGTGTGTGTGTGTGTGTGTGTGTGTGTGTGTGTGTGTGTATCCAGGAGAACTTCTTCCGACAGCTGTATGTAATGTACACCGTCGGGTACGCTTTGTCCTTTAGCTCCCTGCTGGTGGCCATCTTCATCATTGCGTACTTCAGGTGAGTGCCAATCATCTAGGGGTGCACCATACAGTGTCTGGAAAGGCCATGATCATTTTAGTTTAGTATAAAAAAACTAATATTATATTATATTATAATATAATATTCTATTATAATTGTAATAGAATACACGTATATTGTGTTGTGTTTGTCTTTCCTGTATAGCGTGTCTGCCATGCTCAATAAGCAATTAGCAGCGGTTACGAAAGGAATGATAGTATGCCAGAGCTGTTTTCAAGACTTTGGGTGGAAGTCCAAATGAATTATTTACAGTAAAAGTCGGCACGGATCAATTTTACATTTGCAATAATTGTTTTCCAAATTTCCCAATTCCATGAAACATGTAAACATGAAGAAACAAATCTTCTCATTTAATTGAATTCATCTGGTTTGGTGAGTATAGTCTAGCCTAAAAGTAGGGAAAGTAATAAATACTATTTATTTATTGTTTCCACTCCCCATATGTGTCACGGTCATGATGTCAGAGCCCCTCGCAGTGTTAAAATCGATGTAAACATAAGCCATTTGTATCTAGCTCTCACGTTCTTTTCTACGTTTTTTATGGATCTTTCACAGAAAGAAACCAAGGATGACTTGGAATATCTAGCTAAAGATATCCCAGTGCTTTCTGAGTACACAAAAGGCCTCAAAATCCATATAATGAGGAGATATTTACAAAAAATATCGGCGGTTGGTGTGGACCCCGCTAGTATCCCGATCAGTTTGACCCTGAGTGTTTGCCACCAATTGAGGCTACAGATGTGCTGAGCGACCTCGTTTTGGAGACCAGCTATTACACCAAACAGCAATTTAAGGCCTAGAAAAGCTTGGAGGCATTTAACCAAATGGTGCCCGGGTTTGTAGCCTCTGTACAAGGAAATGCAACATGTTACTATATAATACATAATAGTTATATATGTATGAACATGATACTATATCAAAAATAATAGTTATATATATTAATATGAACATACTACTACATACATTGAGACGATACAATGTCCAGCTATAATATACTATGTATATGATTTACTATATAGTAACATGCTCCTTTACTACCGTTATGTATTATATAGTAACGTGTTGCTATATATCTGTAACTATAATGTATCATATAGTAGCATGTTGTTATATTATTATGTTTGTCTTTTCCCGAGGTTAAGCGTAGGTTTCCAGTCCACATCTGTCCCAGTTCATAGCGGGCTGTCCCCAAACTAAATGCTTACTGCAAACTCTCGCTCTTCAGGATGTCTTTAGTTGTTGTATCATTACATCACAGTCATTTAGCAGACGCTTTTATCCAAAGCGACTTACAATAGTGTGTTTCAACAAAGGAAGGTAAGAGAACATCTCGTCACCAGAAGTCCAAAGTGAATTTCAGTCCTAACATTTCTATCTCTATCTATTCTCTATCTATTCATTTCTATCTCGACTTATTGCCGAAATCCAAGCTTCTCTTCTCTCTTCAGTTTTTCGAACTCTTCACCTTGATTACGTATAACAGAAGGTATACAGAATAGTCCTACGCCGTCCTTTTACTTCCACAGCCAACTATAACCCAATGAACCATGGTCGTTTTCTTCACTCCAGCGTCTATATTGCGACTCTGTGTTTACGTTTGAAGGGCTCCAACATGGCGGATAGCAACCGTTTTAGTCAAGGTTTTAGTCACGTGGGTGAAAACCAAGAATTAACTTCCCCCTTATGTTTTCCCCGCCTGTGTGATTCTTTCCACCTGTTCCCCGTTACCTTGTGTTTAAATAGGCTGCATCGTCCTTTGTTCTGGGCCAGTTTGTCTTGTTTCATGCCAGTGAACCAGCATCTTGTTTCATGCCAGAGAGAGCCTCATCTAAGTGATTTTTGTGTTTTACTTTGCATTTTCATCAGTAAAGACTTTATTTTGATAGTTCTGTCAGGACCAAACTATGGACCTGAACCCAAATGCACGACTCGAGACAAAAGTATCAAAATAAAGAGTCTTTACTGATGAAAATGCAAAGTACAACACAAAAAATCACTTAGATGAGGGAAAAGCTTAAAGCTCAAATGCAAAAGACCAATTAACAAAAACCTGACAATGGTGTGGAAACCAAGTGCTGGTTCTCTGGCATGAAACAAGACGAACTGGCCCAGAACAAAGGAAGACGCAGCCTATTTAAACACAAGGTAACAGGGAACAGGTGGAAACAATCAGGTGCGGGGCAGACAATCACACAGGCGGGAAAACACGAGGGGGAAGTCAATGGGCTACATGCACAAGCACTTCCGCGTTCTACTTAATGCGATTTAATGTTGCTCGATTGTCTCCGGTTCAATAACGGCGACCAAAACCCCAACAAGCAAGTTGGATAAAGGTTATCAATTGTATGCGGCGTCATACATACACAACTAGGAAGGTAAGAAAACAATTGTTAACTGATTGACTAACGCTAACGACACATATCTGTTGTTTGATTCAGTGTCCAATAAAGACGGGCTGTCAGAGCAGGTGGTGAGAGCCTTGTGCTACAGGACAATGAGGAAGAGTGAGACACCACACCGTTTAAGTGGAGGCAGGAAGCTGTGTAATGTTATTCATCCTCGTTCAGTGGAGCATTATAGCTCAGTTTATTCCTAAAGACTCACCAACTTGAATGTTTGCCTGTCTCCCTGCATATTGGTCAGATCATTTGATCAAGTTAATAAGGATAAGGTGGGTGTTCAGAAACATTTACATAAGTCAACACTGCTAATATACACCATTTAAGGCATAATAGTTATCAAGGAAGGTTATTCAAGTTTGTTCTACTCATAATAACCTACTTGCTCTTTTCCATGAAGCAGAGGGTATATTTCTAATCTAGTTTTCTCTTTCTTCTTAGATTACGCTTTGTGATTCATCGCCAGTGGTGTTGACGCACAGCCGATGCTCCTGTGTGGCAGGCAGTGTTGTGTGCAATCACATAGTGGCATTGCTGTTCCAAACAGTTGTGCAACGAATATACATCCACAAGTGCAAAGATCAACTAGAGAAAAAGCTGACCATTTATTTTTCTACATATACATGCCAAGATACCGGTCTCTGAGAAATTAACATGAGCAAAACCCAGGTTCTTCAATGAAAGATTGTAATGACAAAATGTTTTATTACAGTTGATTTTAGTGTGATATATGTTACAATAGTTCAATATGATATATGTACAATATTATATATACAATGTTCTATATATACACATATATACATTATACACATATATACACATATATATATATATACACACACACAATGTTCCTTTTTACAAATCTATACAAATGACTTTACATTCAACAGTTAGCTTACATTGATAATGTTTGTGTAGATAAGATTTACAGAATGTTTAACCAAATGATCTGCCACTGGAATAAACAAAATTCACTAAATGAAATTACAAAAACCTGGTGTTGAACCAATGCTTTACTTAACCCATGCCTTAACTAATGCCTTGTTTTGGTAGTTTGACAACAGGCATTCCACTGTAAATGTCAATAAGCCCTTTCATGGTGCAGTGAGATTTGTAGGTGGAGTACATCTCACTTTTCAGGAGTGGTGAGGATGGTGTCAGACACTTGCGCACATCTGAATTCCTCAGGGAGGTAAGCTGGCACTTCTGCAGGTGTGAGCCAGATGCATTGAGACACCAGTGCAGTGGCTAGAAACGTGTCCATGTTGCAATAATGCGGCTCACTGTGGACTGGTGTATGTTGAATCGATGTGCCGGGTCCCTCTCCTTCAAACCAACCGACAGGAAGACGAGGAAAATAACTCGTAAATTGGCTGAAGCAGCTGTCTCTGGAAGGTTAAAAAAAAGATTACTGCTTTAAGTTATAAACTAGTAAGGATGTGCTCTTGTTTGGCTAAATGTTTTATAGTGGTTATGTGTACCATACCATGGGGAAAACTGAGTTGCTGTAGTGCACTGGTATATTTAAAGGGGGCTGAGTCCTTTAGTGTAGCCTTCTGTAAATGCAATGGCATCCCACCCTCTGTTACTACAAAGCAGCTCAGACCATAACCTACCGCTGATGGACGTGCTCTGGAGGCTCTTGGCTCTGGAGACCCGAACCATTTAGTAAATTGAAGGCTCAATCAAACCCCACAACACCATCAGGTGGTCATAGCTTGGAAATATATTTACAAAAAGACATACATCATGTCAGTCATTAATTAACAAAGTAAATACAATCATACACGGTCACCAAAATAATGTTCGCTGTAACAACTAAGCCAATGTCTCATCTCGTATGACACAGGCTGCAGTGGTCACGCAGTAGGCACATTAACCTTTTTATGAAGACTTACGATAGGATTCTTTATAGTTCATTACCTCAGTTAAACTATAAAGAATCCTATCGTAAGTCTTAATAAAAAATGTGCCTACTGCGTGACCGCTGCAGCCTGTGTCATGCATACGAGATGAGACATTGGCTTAGTTGTTACAGCTAACATTATTGGTGACCGTGTATGATTGTATTGACTTTGTTAATTAATGACTGACATGATGTATGTGTCTTTTTGTAAATAGATTTCCAAGCTATGACCACCTGATGGCGTTTTGGGGATTGATTGAGCCTTCGGTGAAATGGTTTGGGTCTCCAGAGCCAAGAGCCTCCAGAGCACGGCCATCAACGGTAGGTTATGGTCTGAGCTGCTTTGTAGTAACAGAGCCAGGGGTGGGATGCCATTGGATTTACAGAAGGCTACACTAAAGGACTCAACCCCCATTAAATACACCAGTGCACTACAGAAACTCACTGTTTTTCCCCACATAACCATTATAAAACATTTAGTCAAACAAGAGCACATCCTTACTAGTTTCTAACTTAAAGCAGTAACTTTTTTTTTAACCTTCCAGAGACAGCTTCTCCATTCAATCGATGAGTTATTTTCTTTTCCTTGTCTTCCTGTCGGTTGGTTTGAAGGAGAGGGACCTGGCGCATCGATTCAGTTATTGGAGACTTGTTAGAAATTAAATGCACTTTTGACTTCTGGTGATGAGTTGTTCTCTTACCTTCCTTTGTTGAAACACACTATTGTAAGTCACTTTGGATAAAAGCGTCTGCTAAATGACTAATGTAATGATTCAACATACACCAGTCCACAGTGAGCCGTATTATTGCAACATGGACACGTTTTCTAGCCACTGCACTGGGGTCTCAATGCATCTGGCTCACCTGCAGAACTGCAAGCTTACCTCCCTGAATTCAGAGATTTCCCAGACACCCAGGTCATCTTGGACTGCACTGGGCTCAAGTGTCAGACACCATCCTCACCACTCCTGCAAAGTGAGATGTACTCCACCTTCACTGCACCATGAAAGGGCTTTTTGGCATAGCCCCACATGGTGTAGTCACATTTGTCTCCTCACTTTACGCTAGGTGAGTGAGTGACAATGAGCTATTCAAACAGTCAGGGTTGGCCAAGTTGCTCACGGAAGAAATGGCAGTGATGGTTGACAAGGGCTTCCTCATTAGTGGTTGTGTTAAGTGCAAAATATACTGCCCACCCTTTTCCGTCAAAGCTAAATCAGATGCCTGCATACCAGGTTACTGAAACACAATCAATAGCACGACTCAGAGTACATGTGGAACAACATTAGGAGAATTAAAGAAAACAAATAGTTTGATGGTGTCATCCCCCTTTCCCATGCAGGAAACATTAGCCAAACATTTACAGTGGCATGCCTGTTGTCAAACTACCAAAACAAGGCATTAGTTAAGGCATGGGTTAAGTAAAGCATTGGTTCAACAACAGGTTTTTGTAATTTCATTTAGTGAATTTTGTTTATTCCAGTGGCAGATCATTTAGTTAAACATTCTGTAAATCGTATGTACACAAACATTATCAATGTAAGCAAACTGTTGAATGTAAAGTCATTTGTAAATGAACATTGTAACATATTGTAAATATAACATATTGAACTATTGTAACATATTGGCAAAAAAAACATGTACTGTAATAAAATATTTTAGAACATTTTTGTCATTCCAATCTTTCATTGAAGAACCTGGATTTAGCTCATGTTCAGGTATGTGACAGGTATCTTGGCATGTATATGTAGAAAAATATGTAGAAAAAAGTCAGCTTTTTCTCTAATTTATCTTTGCACTTGTGGATCCATGTGTATTCATTGCACAACTGTTTGGAACAGCAATGCCACTATGTGATTGCACAAAATACTGCCTGCCACACAGGAGCATTGGCTGTGTCAACACCACTGGCGATGAATCACGAGGCGTAATCTAAGAAGAAAGAAATAATAATAATAATAATATATAGAAATATACCCTCTGCTTCATGGAAAAGAGCAAGTAGGTTATTATGAGTAGAACAGTTATTGTTACTGAACCATGCTTCTAGAAGATGCCTACCCTCCTAAATGCTTAGCTTTACATTCTCTCCCTACTCAAACAGACTTGAATATGTCCGGGTGTAGGTGGGACCCAAGAGCAGGGAGAACAGACGTCAGATGGAACAGGTGCTTTAATGTCAGATCCAAGGCAGAGGTACAGACAGGGCAAATCCAAAATGTGGTCGAGGCAAGCAGAGGTCGATAAGGTGGTTGAGGCAGAGGTACAAAGACGCAAGGCAAAAACAAGGTTGCTTATCCAGACGAGGGTCAAAACACGGCGGATCAATAGGCAGAACAACAATGAACTTAGCTTGATGCGAATGTGAGGCTTACTGAAAATCGAGGTGATGATCCAGCAATGAGTTAGACAACAGACACGGTTTAAATACAGCTGGGCAATGAGGTGCGATTGACAAGTGAGTTGAGTAGGAAACGGCTGACAGGGCGGCTGACAGAGAAAACACGGAGTGGCATCTTGGAACGGAGTCGTGCCATCGCGGATCCAGGAAGCCAGCGGAGATCCAGGACTATGAGCGTGAAGAGCTGGGTTGGATCGTGACATAATAACCTTCCTTGATAACTATTATGCCTTAGATGGTGTATATTAGGAGTGTTAACTTATGTAAATATGTTTCTGATCACCCAAACACGTTTCCACCTTATCCTTCCATTAACTTGATCAAATTATCTGATCAATGTGCAGGGAGACAGGCAAAACATTCAAGTTGGTGAGTCTTTAGGAATAAACTTAGCTATAATGCTCCACTAAACGAGGATGAACAACGATACAGCTTCCTGCCTACACTTAAACAGTGTGGTGTCTCACACTTCCTCATGTCCTGTAGCACAAGGCTCTCACCACCCGCCCTGACATCCTGTCTTTATTGGACACTGAATAAAATAACAGATAAGTGTCGTTAGCGTTACATCGTCGTTAGTCAGTCAGCCAGTTAACAATTGTTTTCTTACCTTTCTAGTTGTGTATTATTATTATTATTATTATTATTATTATTATTATTATTATGAGGCTGCATGTTGAATGAATGTTGCTGTTGAACCGGAAACAGTCGAGCTGCAAGTAGCCCATTCATCATCTGTCTAAAATCTGTCATCCAGCCATCTATCACTTATCAAAATAACGTAATTTCAAACTAATACGGACCAAAAACATAATGTATTTCCACACAAACCCCAATGTACCCAATGAATCCCAAGTGTGCAACCATGGCAAGGCCCTTTTAGCGAAGGTGCACAGAAGGGTCAGAAGTGCTCTAGATAGAGACTGAATGACCACTATGTGTTTTGATGTAATTCGCTCTCCCTCTGCATTTGCAGGCGTCTCCACTGCACCAGGAACTACATTCACGTGCACCTCTTCATCTCCTTCATGCTACGGGCGGTCAGTATCTTCGTGAAGGACAAGGTGGACTATGCCCGGGCCGGCCTGCAGGACTTGGACTCTCTGCTCCTGGACAACATCAAGCCAGTCACCATCGCGCCGCTGGATAACTCCCAGTATGTGAGTACCGCCGTGTTTCAACCTGTTATTCCAGATCCGTGACTCCACCACCTCTCTCAACTTCCACTTGCAGGTTATTGGGTTCTATCCCCAATGTCTGCTCCTTAGTCTCTCTCACTCGATATACAAGTGCTTATGTGCCAAGTGTCGGCAAAAAGCAAGACTAATATGCTTTATTTCAAGCAGCTTGGGAAGTTTGGGCTGATGGCAACATGGAGTGAGACATGAATATGGGGGTAGATCTGTCTCAATATATGAATTTTTGTATATATATATATATCAGTGGCGAACCGTGTCTATCACAACTGGACCTTCTGTAGGACCTTCTCCCGATTTGAAAATGTGGTTGTTCTAGTCAGACGGACGTCACGGAGGCAGTCGAATTTATGCGTTATCTAATTTAGGCAGATACGATTGTCGCAGCCAATTTACAAGTTGACCATAGTTTAGTTTTCAAAGCACTGTCCATATAGTGAAGTAACAGCACAACACAGAACCACCACGCACAGGCTAGCGATGAAAGGGACTGTCTAAAACACCAAAACAGCGATCAATAATCACCAAATTTCTCTTGTCATTAGCACTTTTACTTGTCAAAATATAAAAAATCCTCTATTACGGAAGTTATGTTACATTAAGTGTTTTCCTCTCATAAAGCTGCGTTAAGACATTTCCTTACTGGCTCAACAGAGAGGAAAACCCATAATGTCACATAACGTCCATAATGGTAGGAGTTTGTTTTTTTGACAGGTGAAAGTGCTAATGACAAGACATATGCCAGAGAAATTTGGTGACTATTGATCGCGGTTTTGTAACTCTTAGTTACTGTCACGGATAAGGGTTGGACCCAAATGCAGCACATGGACACCAAGGACAGTTAGTGATATTTATTATTAATATCACACAGACGCAGGCAGAGACGTAGTCGGGGACAGGCAGGTGATCAGGACCCGGGCTGGGTAGATGAACCAGGCGGGGACAGGCAGAGGCGTAGACGGGGACAGGCAGTAGATCAGGAACCAGGCAGGGACAGGCAGAGTGTAGTCAGGGACAGGCAGCAGATTGGGAACCAGGCAGGGCAGACTCAGACCCAGAATCAGGAACAGGAATCAGATGTGGTAACCGCTGTGTCTGCCTACTCAATAACAATCTGGCACTGTGTGAGTGTGCGGGGTAGGCTTAAATGGGAACATTAATAGTGATGCGCTGCAGCTGCGGGTGAGAATTAACAAGGGGGGCGTGGCTATGCAGTAGTGTGTAGTGGGAGCGAGGAGACAGGAATGTGGAATGATATAAGGAGACGTGGCTATTCATTAACTAATCATTCAACAAGTGTGTGGAAACAAAATGCAACCAGCTCAACAAGATGCAACACTGCGGCAAAGACAACATTATCTTCCCCTGTTGCCATTTCGATGTAACAAACCAATAAAACTTCAAATGAATTGCTCTCATTCGAATAGAGCCACACAATGACGGGTAAGTGTATGATTAAAAGCACTGGTCCCAAGTAGTGCTGGGCGATACGGACCAAAACCCGGTATTTTTAGGCTGCATCGCGATATACGATATATATCGGTATTTTATACAAATTTGGTTTTAACTCAATGCCACAAGTATGTCACAAGCACTTTTATTTTAAGACAACTCATATTCACAAGAATAACAGGCATTCCCTTTTAGAAAATATACAGCTGCACACTACATATTAACACGTAAATGAAAAGGTACATTGAAATAATCAAAAGCCATAAAATAAATTGCCTATATTAAATACATAGACATACCTCTGCTCCTACACAAAATTGCCTTTGTTATATGGCGAAATATCCAGATAGAGACACAAGACACAATGTCGGGGAATTGTATGATTCGGATTTAGACTTCTTCACTGAAGAGTGTTCATTCACTAGTTGAACCACATCGTCTGGACCGACTTTTGGAAGGTTATGCAGCGATGTTGTCCAGCGATAACTGTCCTCCATGGTGAATGCCAAGGTGAATGCATTAACCGGAACTTGGGATACACTGCTTCAGCGATTTTTAACGGGTACTTCCGGCTTTCAAATCTAACGTGATATAGGCCTATTACTGACAATCAAGTGCCCTTTTTACTTGCCGAGGTAAATCTCTGCTATTCTCATGGCAGTGGTTTACATCCAACCATGGGATGATGCGAACATCGCATTGGACGAACTTTACATTGAAGTGAGCAAACTTCAGAATTGCTACCCCGAGGCAGTCCCCCGAGGCAGTCCATTGTAGCGGGGGACTTTAACCACTGCAATTTAGAAAAGGTATTACCAAAATACTATCAACACATCTAATTTCCGACAAGACACAACAAGACTTGATCACTGCTATACCACCATCAAGCACGCTTATCGCACTGTTGCACGGCCCACAGTTGTAAAGAACGTGCGTCGCTGGACAGATGATGCCTTACTACACCTGCAGGGGGGGCTAGAAATCACTGACTGGAGTGTATTCAAGACCACTGACCTTGATGTGTATGCAGATCATGTCACAGGCTAGTGGAAGAATGCATCCCGACCAGGTCTGTTCGCTTATTCCCGAAACACAAACCATGGCTGAATGCTGACATACCGAACAAACTTAAGGAACGGATACCACTTTCACAACAGGTGACTCCGATCACTACAAGAAGGCCAAGTATGAACTCAGAAAAGCCATCAAGAAGGGTAAATTGGATTACAAAAACAAATTGGAATTACAGTTTGGGGGATCTGACTCCAGATGTATGTGGCAAGGTCTGAGGGTCCTCTCCAACTACAAGGGGAGCTCAGGGGCAGTCACTAACCACGACCCTAACCTACCAGACAAGCTTTTAAAGGGACCATGAGCCGACCAACAACTTGAACATCCATCCAGAGGACAACGTTCTACAACTGTCCAAGTCCGAGGTCCGCAGAATCTTCAGGAGGGTGAAGGCTGGCCCAGACGGAGTTCCATCCCTCGTCTTCAAGACCTGCACCGACCAGCTGGCTCCTGTGTTCGCCGACATCTACAATGCATCACTGCAGTCTGTCGTCCCAGCGTGCTTCAAAGCGACAACCATTGTGCCGTTACCCAAAAAGACCAAGGTAACATGCCTCAATGATTTTTGTCCAGTGGCTTTAACACCCATAGCCATGAAGTGCCTGGAGAAACTTATATAATGTCTCATATAAACTTTCCCTGGCACTACACACGGCCCTGCAGCATCTAGACAGGAGGAACACCTACCGACTGCTGTTCATTGACTGCAGCTCGGCGTTCAACACCATCGTTCCCTCCAAGCTGGTCCTGAAACTGAGGGATCTAGGTCTGGGCGCCCCCATCTGTAACTGGATTCTCGAGACTGACCTCACCTTCACTGATTTTACTCTGCTATTACAAATGATCTGAATAAACTCAGTTATCTTTGAAGATGTTTCCCCCGTATTGTCTCCAACCGCTGAACCGAGAGTCAAGAACAGTCTTCCACAACAGTGGAACTACGGAGAGATTCACTGTCACCAGTGTGAGTGGTAAGACAGCTGCCGTTGACACAGTACTTTTTGTGGAGCATCTTTAATGGTTTAGAAATGGTGGTTTTTTTCCCCTGACATGTATGACAGAATGTGCTCTACTTCGAAAAATAAAATGATGGGATAGTGCCACTGCCATTACACAAAGGGGTTATCAAACTAACAATAAGGACATTTATTGAAAGCAAAACATAACAGCAAAAAGCACACAGAAGACATGTGTCAATGCCACAAAAAGCATTGTGTTCCTTCTCAAAGCCAAGAAATGCTGTGGTATCGCTTATTTTGCACCCCCATCCTCCAAATGGTATGTCCTGCTGTTACACACACACAATTTCCCCTCACCTATTTGACTATTAAAGACAACAACGATATAATATCTCTCAATCGAAGATTCGAGGACAGGGCTCAACGTTAAGGTGTTTTTAAAATTGTTTTATTTACGAGTGGTTATCAAATAACAGCAGAGGCTAAAGCTAATTATCATGTTTCATCTTTATTCAAATTCGATGTCGACAATTCTCACTATATACATTTAATAATGCTGCATGTAATGTTTAAAGAGTATTATGCAAAGGTTATTGCACTTGTAATGACCTTCATGACATAACAGTCATTTAGCAGACACTTTTGTCCACCGCAACTTACAATAGTGTATTTCAACATGGGCAGGGAAGAGAACAACTCGTCACCAGACGAGTCATAAGTGCAATCATTAATGCATGCATGCGCCAAGAGCCAAACCAGTGCATAAGTACAAGTATAATAAGTGTGCCAACAATATAACAATTTCCTTAAAGGGGTAATGGCTTTCAATGTCGCTTTCACTCTCGGACAATATGTGGTAGCAAAGTGCGTGACGTTTCTAAGCTGCTCTTCCAACTTTCTTGTCGCCATAGAGAAGAGCTAAGCACTATCTTAAGATTTGTAAATCAATCTGTGTGTGTGTGTGTGTGTGCGTGCTTTGACCACCTCTAAACTAGTAAAGTACCTTCACAAAGATGACATGATGTATCTTTTGACTCCTGATGTACATAATGACGACAACAACCATTTCCTGTTTGTTAACTAATGCTATAAGCAGCAGAAGCAGCAGTGGACTGTCTTGGATAACAAAGTCCATCCATCCATCCATCGCCTACCGCTTATCCGGGTCGCGGATGTAGCAGCTTCAGCAGGGGACTGCAAACATCCCTCTCCCTGGCAACATCGACCAGCTCTGACTTGGGGATCACAGGCGTTGGAGATGTAATCACCCCGCCTGTACCTTGGTCTGCCCTGTGGTGTTCTGGAATATAATAGATATTTTTTTCCCTTAGATAATTCATATGCCGATAAAAAAATATTTCAGACATTGAATGTTCTAGTAGCAGACAATAGTAGTAGTAGTAGTAGAAGACAATCAATAGTTGTATTCTTAGTTTAGATAGTCTATACATTATTAAGATTGATTATTTACTACGGAAAATAAACTGTAGGTCATGTACTGTTTATTTACAGCATATGACCTACTGTCAGAAGCCAGAATCTTGAAGTGCAAGGATTGGGATGGGGACGCTTCATGGAAAAACAGGATTCATACGCAGAGGCAATATCAAGGACATACATAAGTGTATAATGAAATGTACCCTTCACTTTGAATTGATCTCTGAAATCACTTAGAAAATCAGGATGAGCCTTATAATGCTGTGGAGAGCATGACATTGAACAAAAAAACAACAACACAGGGACACACATGAACCTCTCTCGACCTTTGGTTATCTGTATAGCATGATCAATACATGTAGCGTATCTGGAATCGATACGTAGGCAGGTTAAGTGTTTTTTGTCCACTTGCTGTAGTGGAATAATGTCCACAAATAGCTCATCCATCATCCAACCCCCCCCCCCCCCCCACACACACACACTTACTTCTTGGTTATCTCTTGTTTCGGTTTCTTTAATACACAGATCTACCCCTTCTTGTCCCTCCCTCCGTGCTGTACGCGCACACACACACACACACACACACACACACACACACACACACACAATGACGAGGAGACTTGTGTGTGTGTGAAGACAGTTAAAAGTCAGTCCAGAGCTCCAACTTTTTAATCATAGCCTCGATGTTGTCCTGCACATTGAATATGGTTGCCAAGAGGCCCTGCAATCTAAGATTCAGTGCGTTGAGGTGAGAATCACTCAAATAAGGGCAGTCAGTGTCATATACTATACCCCTTGACAGCCAGAGCATGTCGGAAACAGCGCTAAGTGGTCACTGCCCGTTAGGGTGCATCAAATTGCAATGCAAAATTTAAATCTCAACATATCAAACTGTCTGGGGTTGCATTTTGTGTCGGACACAGATAAAAATGACTTTTGCATAGTTTTGGGAAAATTCATTGAGATTTAGAGGTTGAACCAAGCATGTGAAAATACGAAAATGGGCCGTTTTGGGTGTTTTCCTAGGCAATCTCTAAAAATCTCTAATAAAACCATTTATTTTCAATAGAACATTTATCACAACAAATAGTTTTTAGGGTGTCTCAAGAACCCTGGTCCAGCTTGCGCTTGCAGTGGCGCAGATTTGGCTGTTTAGAGCGATCATGCTCAACTGCCTGCAGCACATACAGGTGCTCCTCGCTCCTGGCTGCTGCCACAAGTCTGATGGGAGTTTAACGCCACGCTCAGCACATTCATTCAGTCATTCACAACATTTATTCATCGTACATTCACCGCACCCATCTGGAAAGCCCAATCCTCTACATCCAGTGAGAGAAACGCTGGATGGATGTGCAGCTGTTGCATGCCGAACCAGCAGTCTGGGTTGGTGAGGTCAGCCAAGCTGCTGGTGAGAGGGTTGGAAACTTCGGCTTGCCGAAGCCAGTGCCAAAGCAGAGCTGTGGGGCTCGCATGGGGAGGTCAGCCGGCTTGTCCTCAAAGATGGCATCTGTCAACTGGCACCTTGGTGCTGAAGAGTGCCAGGGGCAGCATCTCGCCTGTCAGGTACCATAGGTGCCATTCCAGTGCCTTGATTGCTGATGCTTCAATGCCCTCGTCAACATTCTTGTATGCATACAGGTGGTGGTAGAGTGTAAGGTCATTCCATGCAGCATCTACGGCCGCGTCGCAGGTCAGCCACCACGTTGCGTAGATGTGCGTGATGAAGTTGGCAAACGCTCGAATCTTCAGCACCCGCTGCAATGTAGTGATGGTCCCCTGTGGAAGCAACGCAATGTACTGCTCCATCAAGGCCAGCTTGGGAGTGTACAGCAGCTTGGCCATCCACCGCGCCTTGTGCAGGGCTCCCGGCCGTTGAAAGGGAACTGGAGTGTGTGCTTTACCGTCTGCACCCAGATACATAAGACACAGCTGCACAAACTCGCAGTAGTCGCCTCGCTTGTAGTCGAGCACTCCTGCAGTGTACTCAATTAGTTCAGCACGCATCTTGCCCAGGAACGGTTGTTCGGCCTCGTCAGGAATGTAGCGGGACAATGGGCACTGTCCTTATGTCGACCCAGTGAGAGCTGGATGGCAATGCAGGCTGCCATGAGATGGCCAGTGTTTGACGCAGTGGTGTCAAATGCCATGTTGACAAACTGATCGGTGCAGCACCACCCCGGCAACAGCTTGCATGTCAGCCGGGCGATGATCATTCTGCATGGCTCATTTCCCTTCATATAGGCTGGAACACCAAGCAGTTTGAGCCGCTCTGCATCACCGACCACCACTGTCAGACGCTCCTCCAACTGGTGCACATTAGTGAGCTTCGGCATCAACTTGCTGTCCCAGTGCAGGGTGCACATGGAAGGTGGTGTCCACTGCTGGTGCTGTTCCTCACTGATGGCATCCAGCGTGTCAGTCGGTCTGCGGTTGCAAAGGATGTGAAGACCTTTGCCCAATTGCCACCTGACTCCTCGATCTGGCGGGTGAAAGCAGCCTGCTGCATTGGTGTGATCTTCAACCGTGTAGCCAGTGACACAAGACTCGGCCGGCTGAGGATGTCAGATGGAATGAAGTCTGTGGTGCCAGTCTTCTTACGCTTGCGGGTGGGCGTGTTCTCCACCGGTGGAGCAGCTGTTTCATCGCCGTTGCAATCCTCTTCACTATTGCTTTCCAACCCCACCATGCTGGATGTCGCTGTCATCTCCTGCTGCTCTTTGGTCAGGTGTGCCTGCTGGGCTGCTTCGCGCTCCTGTTGCCGCTTCACCTTGGATTTCAGCTTGGTATCGAGCACTCCAAATGTGGCCACTCTGTCGCCCTTCATGCTGGCCAGGAAAGCAATGTCCTCCGGATTGCTGATCAGCTGCTCGGCATTTGGAGACCACAGCGGGAATGTGGAGTCGAGCCTGTGCTCCATAGCATCCACTAGTCGAGCTGTAGCCTCACTGGAGTGCATGGCCTGGGGAATGTGGCGCAACTTGTTGTTAGCGTCGAAGTGCCACCATCTTGTCGCATGCTCGACGATCTCTCACCATTGAGATATTGGCCTTCCCATAAAATGGCCTCACCTGTTCCAAAACGACCTTGGTTGCCTGAAACCGAGACAATGCTCTGTTCAAACCTGGTCGCTTGGCATGCAGTTGTGCATCACAGTACATTATGCAAATAGGCGGGAGTTCAGGGAGTTCCTTTTCTTTAACAGAAGCTGGACATGCAATGGCTTGTATGTGAGGTAGTAGCTGATGAAGGCATCGTCTGTAAAGCTTATTTGGCTTTTCCCCCAGCATTGCTTCAGTCATAACCGTGGTAGAGGGGAGAATTTAGTCCTCCCACAATAGTGTGAGGCTCTCCGGTCTTCACCACTCTATAGCTCACCTTGTAAGACGCTTCTAGCCCCTTCTTATTGATGTTATCTGCCGTTATCTGCTGTTGAAAACGGTCTTACTGGTTAAAAGTTGTCTCAGTTGGTGCTCCAAAAACTCCCATGGAGTGGAGCTGCGTTTATGAATGTCTTGGTGCGGCAGTAGCTCAGGAACAGTTCTTAAAAGTACTGTAGGTGCGATTCCAGAGGTGTAAAGAGAGAAGAGACGTTTCTTCGCTATTGAATAGTGTTGGTCAGAAATGGGCCAGGCTAAAATCTTAATGGTCTCATCCAGAGCCAGGCGCAGTCAACTCGAAACAGATATTCTCACAGTGCAATTCACTCGCCAATAGCTGACGCTCAAATAATTGCTCTTAAATCTTACCTACAGCACCTTTAAAATACTGAGCTGAGAGGATACAAACAACCAGTTGATTAAACAACTGTCGGCAACTGGTGGAAAGGAATCACTGGAGAGGAATGATGAAGCGATATGAAACCACCACCTAAATAACTCTATAACTATTATATAGTTATAGAGAGTAGTTATAGAATAACTATTTAGTATGGTATTGTTGTTTAGCTCTGGTAGTTTGTTAGGCTGTGTTGATTGTTTATGCCCTCTTGGGGTGTGATGTAAAACTCTTGTGGATAAATACTTTATTTAGTAGAGCTATACAGTAGTTGTTGCGCCATGATTTTTACGTAAATGTGGCTGTCCTCCGTGATTCCTGACGAAGCAGTGCAACCACCAGGATTCTTTTTGTTTCGGACCAACAGAACAGAATCTAATCTGGAATTACTGACTATCAAGTGCCGCCCTTTTTACTTGCCGAGGGAAATCTCTGCTATTCTCATGTCGGCGGTTTACATCCAACCACGGGCTGATGCGAAAATCTCATTGGACGAACTTTACATTGAAGGGGGACAACGCTGCCACCAGCCATTACAAATGGCTGCCACCATCCATTAAAAATGGCTGCTTGTGGGATTTTCCCGAAGACAAGGACACAGGGTGATGAGGAATCTGGTTTATTGTAAGAGTTTGAATCATTGTGAACAGAGCAGACGGTACATGCTAGAGCTCTCCCCCTCGGGTGTGTGGGGAGGTGGCTGCTTTAACCTGTGGGGGCCTTGATTAACGATGACCCACAGGGCTGCAGCCTCACCAATCAGTCCAACTCAGACCAGCTTAATGAGACTGTGGAGTGTGTGCTGCTTAAACTGCTGCTTAAACCAGCCACACACACTCCACAGTCTCATTAAGATTAAACATATTATTCATGAAGCTTGGCTATACCAAGACATCCCCTGTAGTGTACAATAAACAGCGTCTTGATGGAGTCTGTTTGAACATTTCCACTGATCCGCTTTCAGGGGGCCTCGGCCTGACAAATTATAATGAGCTGTGGAAGTGAGCCAGAATACGTGTTGAGCCTCCATGATCAATCTCCCCTTCACAGAGGGAGAGTCCCTCAGGCTATGTTTAAGGCTTGTGCAACCCTCAGCCAACTATGTTTAGGGAAGTTTTTGCCGTGTTTCTCATTCTGGGGACACTGTTACTGAACCGCGTCTCCGTCGCGGCTCAACATTACGGCGGAGCCATTGTCTACGCGCGGAGTCAGCTGTTGTCGCTACAACAAGAGGAAAGGTGGGGGACTTGCTATTCTCGTTAACAACAAGTGGTGTAACCCTGGACATGTTACTGTGAAAGAACGTGTGTGTAGCCCGGACATTGAACTGCTGGCCGTGAGTCTGCGGCCATACTATCTGCCGCGAGAGTTCTCCCATGTGCTTCTTGTTGTTGTTTACATTCCACCGTCGGCAAACGCGGCGCTCGCGTGTGACGTCACCCACTCCGTCGTCGCGAGACTTCAGACACAGCACCCAGAAGCATTCATCGCGATATCTGGGGACTTCAACCAGTGACTCTGGCTGCAACACTGCCCACCTTCAAGCAGTTTGTGGACTGTCCCACCAGGGAAAACAAGACACTGGACCTGCTGTATGCCAATGTTAAGGAGGCATACAGCGCCACCGCCCTTCCTCCTCTTGGAAGGTCAGACCACAACCTCATCCACCTTCAGCCCCTGTATAGACCTCTAGTCCAGCGGCTGCCTGTGACTGTGAGGAGATGGTCACAGATGGCCAATGAGGACTTGCGGGGCTGCTTTGAGTCAACAGACTGGGATTTCCTCTGTGATTTGCATGGAGAGGACCTTGATGATCTCACGGAATGTATAACAGGGTACATCAACTTCTGTGTGGACAGTGTTGTTCCCACAGAGACTGTACGCTGTTTCCCCAACAACAAGCCGTGGGTCACCCGAGACATCAAGGTCCTGCTCAATGAGAAGAAGAGGGCCTTCAGAGACGGGGACAGGGAGCAGATGAGGCGGGTTCAGAGGGAGCTGAAGGAGAGGATCCAGCAGGGCAAAGACAACTGCAGGAGGAAGCTAGAGCACAAACTTCAGCAGAACAACCTGAAGGATGTGTGGAGTGGCATGAGGAGCATCACTGGCTACAAACAACCTGGTAGCCAGACAATAGGGGGGGGGTCCTGACTGGGCCAACGAGTTGAATTTGTTTTTCAATAGATTCAATGAGTGGGCTCCGGTCTACCCCCCCCTCCCCCAGCCCCTCTACAACCATTCCCCTCCAGCCCCCCAGCCCTGCTGTCCCCCCTCCTCCACCGTCCCTCTCCAGCAACAACATACCTGTTCTCTCTCCCCCACCACCACTACCTCACCCCTCCCCCATCAACACAACAGAGACTCTTCCTGCCCCCACACACGGCACACAGACCTTCACAGCTGAGCAGGTGAGGAAAGTGCTGTGCAGGCTCCACCCAGGCAAGGCTGCAGGTCCTGACAGCGTCAGTCCGAGGGTCCTCAAAACGTGTGCTGCCCAGCTGAGTGGAGTCCTGCAGTACATCTTCAACCTGAGCATGAGACTGGAGAGGGTCCCTGTGCTGTGGAAGACATCCTGCCTGGTGCCGGTTCTGAAGAAGGCACGTCCCAGCACCTCTAACGACTACAGACCGGTGGCGCTGACGTCCCACGTATCGAAGTCCTTTGAGAGGCTGGTCCTGTCGCTTCTTCGGCCCCTGGTCAGATCATCGCTGGACCCTCTTCAGTTTGCCTACCAGCCGAAACTGGGAGTGGAGGACACCATCATCTTCCTGCTTCATCGTGCCTACGCCCACTTGGACAGACGCGGGAGCACTGTGAGAATCATGTTTTTCGACTTCTCCAGTGCGTTCAACACCATCCGGCCTGCCCTGCTGGGGAATAAGCTGACGGCGATGAAGGTGGACTCTTCCCTGGTTTCCTGGATTACTGACTATTTGACGGGTCGTCCACAGTTTGTCAGACTGCAGGACTGTGTGTCTGACACTGTGGTCAGCAGCATTGGTGCTCCACAGGGAACGGTTCTTTCCCCATTCCTGTTCACCCTTTACACCTCAGACTTCCAGTACAACTCTGTGTCCTGCCATCTGCAGAAGTTCTCGGACGACTCTGCAGTACAGGGGCGTCGTGGACTCCTTCGTTGAGTGGTGTGAGCTGAACCACATGCAGCTCAACACAGACAAGACGAAGGAGATGGTGGTGGACTTCCGCAGGAGGAAATCTACCCCCACACCCATTTCCATCAAGGGTGTGTCCGCAGAAGTTGTTCAGGAATATAAATACCTGGGAGTTCACCTGGACAACAAACTGGTCTGGGCCAAGAACTCTGAGGCTGTGTACAAGAAGGGCCAGAGCCGTCTCTACTTCCTGCGGAGGCTCCGGTCCTTCAACGTTTGTAACAAGATGCTGAAGATGTTCTACCAGTCGGTGGTAGCCAGTGCCATCTTCTCCGGTGTCGTGTGCTGGGGAAGCAGGTTGAGGTCAGCAGACGCCAACAAGATCAGCAGGATTGTCAGGAAGGCTGACACTGTCCTGGGGGTCCAGCTGGACTCCTTGTTGGTGGTGTCTGAGAGGAGGATGCTGCGCAAGCTGCGTAGTATCCTTGACAACAACTCTCACCCTCTCCATCAGGTGCTGACCTCATACCGAAGCACCTTCAGCAACAGACTCATTCCACCCAGGTGTACCACAGAACGCCATAGGAAGTCCTTTCTTCCTGTGGCCATCACTCTCTATAATTCATCTACCTCGGGTCGTGAGAGGGACAGTGGAGACTCAGTGACCTGAGGCCAATGCACTGTTATTATTATTATTTTTTGGTCAACGCACTGTAAATCCTTTCACTGTAATTTTGCACTGTAAATTCAATTTCACTTTTCACTTTTCACATGTCACTTTTTCTGCATTCATCTGAGTTATTTATTAATATTTTATTACTGCCAATTTGCACTATACGTATTGTTGTGCATTGTATATACCTACGTATTACTGTAATAATACTGTAAATTGTGCAATTCATCTATTCATCTATCAATACATTTAGATTTAATTTAGAGTTATTTTAGTTCTATTTTGTTTATACTAGTTTTGTTTAGTTAATTGTTGTTATTTAGTTTTTAGCTTTTAGGTATTAGTATATTTTTGTGTGCATTTATTCCCCCTGTGTCAACTGTTGCACCTTAATTTCCCTCGGGATAAATAAAGTTATCTTGAATCTTGAATCTTGAATCTTTTGGCTTGTTTAACAAATGCGCATGAGGTGCTTTTTGTTTTCATTCATTTCACAATATTCATTGTACTTGCTCACACAATTGTGTCTTATCATAATTATCCCTTGTTTAGTTTTTTGTTATTGAGAGTCTTGGACTAGCTGAAGACACACTGGGCATATAAGAAACCAAGTATGGAGTATGCTGGGCCCTGCCAAGGTTGCCCTTGAGCAAGGCACCAGACCCCTACACAGCTAACAATAGCTGCCCACTGCTGCTAATACTGAGATGGGTAGAGGGCGCAGAGAAACACATTTCACTGTGTGTGTGTGTACATGTATGTGACCAATAAAGACGATTCAAAATCCTACAGATTTACATTTTAGATTTATTATTGTTTGTTCTGTGTGGTATTGTCTTAATTGCCTCTTTTGGGACATTCAAGATTTACAAAAAACGCCACAGAGGAAAACATGATTTTTCCCTCCACACATGGAATGTGTCAGAGAAGATGAAAGACTTACACGTGCAGTTACATTTCCCTGCATCAGTTTCCACACATGATGACGGCCCCGCGAAGCAGGGGGGTACTCACCGGGTGTGTGTTTGTTTCCTTTCAGGTCGGCTGTAAGATCACGGTGCTGCTGTTCATCTACTTCCTGGCTACCAACTACTACTGGATCCTGGTGGAGGGGCTGTACCTCCACAGCCTCATCTTCATGGCTTTCCTCTCCGACTCCAAGTACCTGTGGAGACTCACGCTCATTGGATGGGGTAAATAATAATGGTTGCTTATCGGACCAAACTATGACGGCGTAATAGTTTGTGTAATTCCCTCGAAGCACAGGCAGACCACAAGCGGCTTTCTCATAACGGGTTTATTCCTCTCCGAATCCACCGTAAAAACTACACACAAACAAACAGTACAAATGACAAACATAGTATCATGTTAGACACACAATAACATTCACAGCATGTAAGATGACTTTAGAAAAGTAATAAACGTAAAATAAATACAAACACAACAACATACCTCGTTGGCTGCATGCTCTGAAAACCGAAGAAAGTATTATTCAGTCCTTACAACTTTATAAGAAAATACTTAAACTAACGGAGCTGTAAAAGTATCCGTGCATCTCTCAGTTTCTTCTCGCTCAAGCGAGAACAGCACAACGAGACGTGAGCTTGGACTTCAAAATAAAAGACTCTAAATATTGCACGCATGAAATATTACAACAAATAATAATTATTAAACTTAGAAAATACATATTACAGTTAAATTATGAACATGTAAAAGCTGCACTTACAGTTTGACTATAAAAAAAAATCGAATCATATGGTGGTAAAATTGATAATAATAATATATGATAATTGGGAGGCAGGATACCTCAGTCTGTTAGGACATGGCTTGGGAACCGAAAGGTTGCCCTTGAGCAAGGCACCAGACCCCTACACTTCTCCCTAGGCGCTGTACATAAAATAGCTGCCCACTGCTCCTAATACTAGGATGGGTTAAATGCAGAGAAACTAATTTCACTTTGTGTGTACATCTATGTCACCAATAAAGAGGAGTCAATCCTCCAGATTTAGATTTAGACTTAGAACTATATACTATAACTATAACTCATATTCATTAGCCATAAATGCCGTCAATGATGCGTTACTATTCAAATGTATTCAATAAAACAAAATTGATGGATGAACAATAGAGATAATATATTATATATAATACAGTAGTGAATAATACCACTCACTTTTTTTAAATTCTAAACAATGAGTGAATTACAGATACAGGTCATTAAGGAGTATGTGCCGGGTGAGGATATCTGGCTCTTGAAATCACCCTAACTACAACCCCTTGCAATGGTTGTGTTTCGTGGAGTTGAATTGTACAAAATGGCACCAGTGGCAATGTGAACTGCTGTGTTCATTCACCATAATTCATTGTTCTGACACAACAAGTGCATGTGTGTGTGTGTTCACCAGTGGCGAAGCGTGTCTATCACAACTGGACCTTCTGTAGACCACCATTCAGTTTTTGTAGTCAGACTGACGTCACGGAGCCAGTCACTTTATGCAAGTGTACCATAGTTGTCAAAGCAGTATCCATGTAGTGAAGTAACAGACCAACACACACAGGCTATCGATGAAAGGGACGGTCTAACACGCTTCACGTGAAAAGGCTTAATGTAACTTAATAATAATTCAAATTTGTCAGTGTACAGCACAAGTACTGTACAGTGAAATAGATTCTCTGCATTTAACCCATCCTAGTATTAGGAGCAGCGGTCGTTTTTTTATACAGCGACCGGGGAGCAGTTAGGGTTTGGGTCTTCCTCAAGGACAGTTTTTTTTTTTCCTCTACAGTTTTTTTGCTAGGCCGGGGATTGAACCAGCAACCTTTCGGTTGTGAGGCGACCACTCTACCTCCTGAGCTATACTGCCGCCCCATGGCAGATCCAAAACAGCAATCAATAATCACCAAATGTCTCTGGCATGTGTCTTGTCATTAGCACTTTCACCTGTCACAATATCAAAACCTAAATACGGAAGTTATGTTACATTAGGTGTTTTCCCCTCATAAAGCTGCGTTAAGACTTTTCCTTACTGGCTCAATAGAGTATCACATATAGAATATCACATAACGTCCATAATGGGAGGATTTACGTTGAGATATGTTGACAGGTGAAAGTGCTAATGACAAGACATATGCCAGAGAAATTTGGTGATTATTGATCGCGGTTTTGTAACTCTTAGTTACGTTAAGTCTTTTCACGTTAAGCGATGCAAAGAAAGATCAAGTCAAAACTCTCAATTTAAATGCACAACAATGCTTAACAAACTCAAGACAGCCATTAACTAATCATTCAACAAGTGTGTGGAAACAAAATGCAACAACCAGCTCAACGAGATGCAACACTGCGACAAAACCAGCAAAGACAAATGAGTCTCACTCACCAATGATGTTCACTTAAAGACCAAATCCATTCTCCTGGAAATCCACCAAATCAATATATGATTGGTTGATCAAATTGTCAATCCAAACGTACGCTCTCATTCAGTCTAAGGGCCAAAGCAATCGGGAATACTTTGGTTGAAGGATATTCTTCCCAGCAACCCAGAAAAATATCTGATTGGTTGCATTGTTTGTCCAACACAAAACCACTCAAATGTGTAGTGCATGGACCGAGAAAGACAAACAAATCAACGTAACACTAATATAACAGATAAGAAAACAGATTCTCATTTATTCATTTTATTAAAATTTTATTACATTTTATTAAATTGTATTACATTTTATTAGATTGTATTACATTTTATTAAATTGTATTACATTTTATTAAATTGTATTACATTTTATTAATACAATTAATTAGATTTTTTTTGTTTCATCTGAGAGTTCCAGGATCTTCTCTGAATACCTTGAAGGCCCTGACGCTTCACCACTGGTGTTCACGCACGTTTATTCCTCATACCCCTGTTGTTGAACGCAAGCTGTGCCGTGACACAGCGATAGCTTCAAGGCAGTTTCGGGCAATTACTGCCAGAAGCTTGGATAAGCTTGGTGGATACAGCCCAGGCATGTGAAAAAGGTCTCGCAGGACAAAGGACACCAGGGAATAGCTGTGCATGGAAAATAAGCATGCCCCCGCCCACACAAGATACACAAGATAAAATAAGCATATAGGCAAGGCTAAAAATTCAAAGCCTGCAGCCCTTGCCTGTATACAAAATGTATTTTTTTATGACGTCTACGGTGGGGAAATAATGCGCAATGACGCTCAGGGACATGGCAGCCACCATAGCCTCCCTCCGTTCGGAGCCCCAGCCTGGTTACGGTGGGTGACAGGGGACGTGGCCAAGGCGCAGGCTTTGGTGGCGCACCCACACACCTGTCAGCAATTGCCGATTATGTTAATGACCTCATCTGGGTGTATATATACCCTGGCGTTCCCTAACACCGGTGCTTGGTCGTACTTCGTTCTCTCTGGATGGAATCATTCCGAGCCATGTCCCGGTATCGAGACTTCTTGCCGGTCCCGCGTTACTCTCCTGTCTACTACCTGTCGCTAATTCGACTTCCCGGTATCCAGACCTCTCGCTCGTCCCGGACCACTCGCCTGTCTACTACCTGTCGGTACTCCGCTGATCGACTTCCCGGTATCCAGACCCCTGGCCTGTCCCCGATCACTCTTTTGTTGTGTTTACTTTAATAAAGCTTCACGTTATCGCTTCACTGTGTCGTTGGTCTGCATTCTGGGTCCTACCAACACTACCCCTTGTAACAGTGATGTGGTTTTGGTGGCCGCTATATTCTCACTGATGGCTAAAATAGTTTTCAGTTCTTTACTTTTGGGGTTCTTTTTTTCTTTGGACAAACAACATTTGTTTGTTACTATGCACGCATGAACTGAAAGCATGACGACTAGATGGCTCTATGGCTCACACACACACGCACACGCACACACACACACACACACACACACACACACACACACACACATACACACACTCTCCCACCAGTCTGTGGTAAGAAGACAGGACTAATTATATTTGCTGCCCATCTCCCAGCCTATAATTATGGCACACATTGGAAAAGCCTTACTCCAAGCCTGTGCTTGTGTGTAAGGGGACTTTGTTTGTGTTGATTATGGATTTGTGATATGAAACACAATGATTACACAGACCAGTCCTGTACTTATCTTTACAAGTCCACTGTCGCAGAGTCCGCTTCCACATGCCATTCAAATGGCTTCTTTCGCACTCATTGATGACAATGACACAGCGTGATGAGGAATCTGGTTTATTGCAGCGTTTGTAGATGAATGACAACGGAGCCATTAGTACATGCTAGCACTCCTCTCATATGTGTGTGTGTGTTGGGATGGCTGCTTTAAACTGTGGGCCTTGGTTACCAAGGACCAAGGAGGTGTGCTGCTTAAACCAGCCACCAACCACACACACATCTGCAATTTTTGCAAGTAATTGTATATTTCCTATATTTTGTCCAGTGATTCCAGCACATTCTCAGCAGGTCATATTGTGACGATTCAATGTGTGTTTAATTGTCACGGGACAACCAGAGTGGGGACAATCTAATAGTATACCTAACACCCGGTTCAAGCCCGTAGATTATTCATACGACTTGACACCAAATGTTCCATTTTTATATCAACACAATAAGATTTCTGTGTTCAAAATTCTGTGTTAAGCAGAATTTCCACTTTAGCCAGCAGTTAGTTTATGTCCCAACACTATTGAGATTTTGGGGATTTTCTTTTGTTGTTGTATGAAGTACAGTATACCCTGCATCTCCACACCAACAGGAATGAAGATGCTGTTCCCGAATGAAGATGATCATATTTTTCATTATGGATCAAGTGTGAAAGTGAAAGATGCCCCTGAGAAACGCGCTGCCAGTTAGGAAAAAAACGTTAGTTATGACGGTCATTGACAATTTGTCAATAAATTGACTAATAATAAAATGCACTATTGTAAGTCGTTTTGGACAAACTCGTCTGCTATAATGTAATGTAATGTCTCTTCTCTCTGTGTTGTGTGCTCCCAGGTGTTCCAGGTGTTTTTGTGGCGGCGTGGGCCGTTGCCAGGGCAACGCTGGCCGACACCAGGTGAGATGCAGCGACAGTTCTCCAGTAATGTGGCGCCACTGCTGGCTGTTTTTTTGTTACTAGTTTAGTCCAGCTGTCTATCTATATCTATACACTCTCTATTAAAGGAATCACAATTATTCTATTAATCAGGCTCACCATTGATGGAATTAATTACTAATAAACAACTCTTGCGAACGTTGTATGTAATTACTAATCTTCTGTAGTCTACAGCCAGAGTTTGGTCAGTGACATATTGGTGTTACAGTAGTAATTGTGTTTATTTTTGTGGGAACTGTCAGTACTTTTTTTGTATTCCCTGGTGCACTGGTGTTGATGCCAAGGAATGATTACAGGCTAAAAGTGATGGATTGCAGTCATAAACAAAGTAAAGTTGCTCAAATTAGAAACCCAATCCCAATGACCGCAATCATCCCACATGCAGTTTATACTGGAGTGAAACTTTGGCATATTTGTTCAGCTTTTGGTCTTCAACAGGGTTTATTTCTTAACTTATTGCTTGGGCCACTTCTAAATGCTTTCCAATGGGTAAAACATTATCTTCTCTCCAAAAGGCCTACTCCTTAATCCTTATAATAAAATAGATTAGTGTTTGGTCAAACAAAAATCAAGGGGAAGTTCAGAGACATCGTCATCGGTCAAAATATTTCCAGTTGAAGCTGATTATTTTTTGTCAAACACTTCCTTTGTCTTAGTGATTTGGTTGAGCTGTCGTCTTCATTTCACATCACCAGTGTTCACAGGGACTATTTTAAAGAATAGCTGCTCCTGCATCCCAACATAGCAGTTGAAAAATAACTGCTTGAAATGAAATCACCTCGGACCATGTGCTTTCTTTACAGAGGTTAACGGGCGGCTCTTTAGTGCCAGAAGGAAAGAGGCAATCGATATATCACATCACAGCCTTGTATTTTATCTCGTGGGATTGCCTTGGCTCTCAAGGGTCTCAAGACCAGTGGGTTGCCTTGGGTCTCAAGACCAGTGTTCCCCAATCTCATGTTGTTGTTATTAATATTGTAGTAGCCTTGGAACTAATATAATACTATTGTAATTTAGCCTCAATATTAATATTGTAGTGGCCTTGGAATTCACAGAATACAATTATCATTCATATCATTATGAATATGTCATAATGGAAGAAGAAACATAAATAAATAAATGTAGTTCCATAAAGGTAAGTCCAGTGATAATATGCCTCCGCAGGCATATTATGACTGGTCTTAGCTTTATTGAACAGCAGCAATATACTTATGTCGTAGCATATTTAACAAATGGATGGATAAATTGGTCTGGGTTGAGGGAATGAGTAATGTTTGCAACCCTTTTGCTTATTATCTTAAACTTTTGTTTTAAGCTTGAAGCGATCACACCCTCTATCACACCCTCGATCACACCCTCGATCACACCCTCGATCACACCCTCGATCACACCCTCGATTACACCCTCGGCTGCCTTATGTTCCAAAGAAAATGTTCTTCTCAAGCTGTTTGCAGGTCCTGTAGACTTTAAGAGATGATTAAGCTGTCTAATGCCTGGAGATGTTCAGCTGGAGGTGGTGCTTTTTTGATTATCACCGATTAACTGTGGTCAAAACACCCATTTATGAAGCAGAAGCTTGCTGCTTCATCAAACATTGTTTTTAACTGTGTTTGGTACACCAGATAATTAAACCATCTGTCACACCCATTAGCAGAGTGATTTCAGTGAATACAGATCAGGGCATTAAGCAGCAGGTAGGGGTTGGACAGTGACTACAGATACATGGCATTAAGCAGCAGGTAGGGGTTGGACAGTGACTACAGATACATGGCATTAAGCAGCAGGTAGGGGTTGGACAGTGACTACAGATACATGGCATTAAGCAGCAGGTAGGGGTTGGACAGTGACTACAGATACATGGCATTAAGCAGCAGGTAGGGGTTGGACAGTGACTACAGATACATGGCATTAAGCAGCAGGTAGGGGTTAGACAGTGACTACAGATACATGGCATTAAGCAGCAGGTAGGGGTTAGACAGTGACTACAGATACATGGCATTAAGCAGCAGGTAGGGGTTGGACAGTGACTACAGATACATGGCATTAAGCAGCAGGTAGGGGTTGGACAGTGACTACAGATACATGGCATTAAGCAGCAGGTAGGGGTTGGACAGTGACTACAGATACATGGCATTAAGCAGCAGGTAGGGGTTAGACAGTGACTACAGATACATGGCATTAAGCAGCAGGTAGGGGTTGGACAGTGACTATAGATACATGGCATTAAGCAGCAGGTAGGGGTTGGACATTGACTACAGATACATGGCATTAAGCAGCAGGTAGGGGTTGGACATTGACTACAGATACATGGCATTAAGCAGCAGGTAGGGGTTAGACAGTGACTACAGATACAGGGCATTAAGCAGCAGGTATGGGTAAGACAGTGACTACAGATACTGAGCATTAAGCAGCAGGTAGCAGGGTGGCAGGATAGCTCAGTCTGTTGGGACTTGGCTTGGTAACAGAAAGGTTGCCGGTTCAAATCCCCGAAACACCTGAGCGCTGCCGAGGTGCCCTTGAGCAAGGCACCAGACCCCTACACTGCTCCCCGGGCACTGTATATGAAACAGCTGCCCACTGCTACTAACACTAGGATGGGTTTAATGCAGAGAAACTAATTTCACTGTGTGACCAATAAAGATAATTATTGTTAATTGAATCCTCCAGATTTAGATTACATTGTGTGGTTTAGTTACTTAGAGGGACTGTTCCAAGTAGGCTGCTAGAAATACTATGTGGAGAGCTGGATACACAGGTGGAATCCCCTAACAGAATGATGGCTTGCAGCCTTCTAATGGTAATTATATCATAATGTGACAACTACTCGACGTCCAAGGGTCTAGGAACAGGCAAAGAGAACCATATGCAATCTCTCAGCGATAGAGATTGGTCTGAAGAGAACCAATTGCATTCTATTTGCTAAATCTGAAATGTAACGCATCGAGAACATTTCATGCAGGAACGGTGTATAAAAGTTCGCTATGCTTGTGAATACTAACTCACGTTTCGCTGTGTCTAATGTAGCCTTGTTTGCACGTTGGCAAAGGGTCACATTGTGATGCTGCTTTCCAATGTAGTATGGGTTACACACTGATACTAGAAATACCGGCACACATCCCCACAAACATGTTGCTGGTGCCTCTGATAGACATCAACAAAGTAATGTAATGTGCAGGGCGGCAGAAGCTCAGTCTGTTGGGACTTGGCTTGCGAGTCCCCGAAACGGACCGAGTACGGAGCGAGAACTGGTACTTGGAATAAAGGTGCCAGTTTGCCTCCCACTGTGCACTGCGGACAACATGCCCTTTGAGCAAGGCACCAGCCCTCCTTCACTGCTCCCCGGGCGGCCGTCTACACAATAGCTGCCCTCTGCTCCTAATACTAGGATGGGTTGAATGCAAATAAACGAATTTCACTGTGTGTACATGTACGTGACCATATGGATTTTGCACTATATAGAACTGAGAGAGAAAATGACTCTGTGTGATACGTTTCCCCCCCCCCCCGTGACGACTCTTTGTCTGTGCAGGTGCTGGGAACAGAGTGCCGGCAACATTAAATGGATTTATGAGGTCCCCATCTTGACCGCCATCGGGGTAAAATGTGTGCTATGAGTGTTTGTTTCTGTGTATGTATGTGTGTGTCTGTGTGTGTGTGTGTGTGTGGGGGGGGGGGGGGGTGGTTGGGTGTGGGTGGGTCTCATATTAGGAGAGCATATCAAAGGCTGTTTCTGGTTTTTCAATAGTGTGTACAGGATATAGCCTGCATTGATCAAATCGAGATTACCATCATCTTTGTAAGCTCCACGGCAAGGATACTTTTACTAGTGATATTCACATTTGGGAGGTTTTTGTGTGTGTGTGTGTGTGTGTGTGTGCGTGTGTGGGTACACTAGTTATATGAATTGTGACATCATTAAAATTGTGCAGAGAGGAGGTTGAGTTTCGATGGTTGGCTGTTACCATGGGAACACAGCATGCCAATGTCACGTCGTCACTCATTGGCATCCTCTCCTCTTCTAGTCTAGAGCAGTGTTTCCAAACCTTTGACTTCAGGTGTGCTACTCAATTGTCATCAATCATCACCTATCGCGGACCACCTCATTTGCAAAACCCAACATCAATGCACGTGCAGTGGGTGAGCAAAGAGTGACAGCACCCCCTTTATACGCAATATGTAATGCAAGCCAATGCAACAGTAGCATGAATGAGTCAGCGACGCGTTTATGCTCCCTGAGTGTTCATTTAGCAAACACAAATGAACACAAAACATCAATGGAAAACATTGTGCACAAAGTAGCACAGTTTTTGAAATAATAAGCCATACTACTATAAGTTATATATATATATAAGTTTTACTGAATATATTACATTTTACAATATATTTATTCCAAGAATAAAACCCACGTACCACCTGCAGTACACTTTACTGCTCCAGAGAATATTTTGCATGAAAGCAAGAAATTGAACAAATCCAATCTTCCACATAATACCAAACTGATAATATGATAAAACATGTGTACTCTGAAATACCTTTGAATGATGCTATATAAGAACACCTGCCTTGCCTTACCAGGATTGAATTACTTCACAGTTACACATGTATCCTACCCTTCCCTGACGCCTCCTCTTAGCACTTGCATCTTGTTAGCTGTATTGTTTGCCAGTGCTTGTTTATTAGCTTTTGCTTAGAAGCTTGTGTCTATTAGCTTCAGTATTTGCTGTTGGCCCTTTTTAATGTACTAATTGAGTCAAATCTAGAGAGCCAACTTATTATACTTTTACCTGGGCACTGGTTCTGCTCTTGGAGGCTTGTTGGGAAGGAAATGCACGTTTTTTTCGGTGACTGTCAGTTCTCTTGCCTACCTATGTTGAATACACTTAGTGTAAGTCTTTGGACATTACATGAATGTAATGTAATGTAAGGGGATATCTTATCTTATCTTCTAAGATAAGATGCCTTTATTGTCACTGAATTCAACATACAAAGAAATTGAGAGTGCCCAGTCAGTGGGGTTCAAACACAACACAAACAATAATACATTACACAATATATATAAAAAAAATATATATATAACCGTTTTTAGAAAGTGGGCTGAGTCACTTTGAATGTAAGTTGAGAGTCTGGATGGCTGTATTGCCTCCCTGAGTGCAGGAGAGCAGCTGGAGAGGGAGCGGGTGTCATCATATCATCATCGAAAGAGTGCAGCCTAGGAGTGGTGGAAGGCCACCAGCAGCCTACTGCACACAATGTTCTTCTTGAGGACTTGCACAATTGGGCGAGATCGACTGAAACAGTCGATTTCGCTGGTGCAAAATGATCTTCTGAGACCACTAAACTGAACACTAAATGTGGTTGCAGCAGTTAAGATCAATAATGTTTGAATCTTTCATCGACTCTTGCCCTATTCAGTTGACTTGGTCAGTTCACTGCAGAGAAAGTTGGTTATTAGCACTTTGCCTGTCATTGAGGGGCACAAAGTGGAAACAGGCATCTCAAGTATCCTCAGGAACAAATCTATGTTCAATTATGTATGCAAAGCAAAGCTACTCTCTTGAACTAAGCATAGTGTTTTTTGTTTATTTTGTTTAAATCCAATATCACCAACAAATTGGCTTACCATAAAATGACAACATGAAATGTATTAAAACATACTTGATTAGCTTACAACAAATATACAATGTTGTTGATATCCAGGACATCATATATTATAATTGATGTGTCACAGTAATCAGTTTGGCTATAATCTATCTATTTGTCTATAATCAAACATAAGATTTAAAGAACGTTTGGGGGGGACCATTTCCCCACCCCTGCCCCTGTAAACAGGGCCTCCAGGGTTCTTTGCTGTGCTTGGGTGGTTCCATTGAGTCAGGGCTCCTCTGTAGCGGGCCGGCGTGGGATCATTACTCACCCAACTGCTTTGCTTTGTTTTTCAGCTGAACTTCCTGCTATTTGTGAATATCGTGCGAGTGTTGGCCACCAAGATTAGGGAAACCAATGCAGGGAGATATGACACCAGGAAACAATACAGGTAAGTTGGACTTACTAGGTACCTACTATCCCAACCAGCAGTGTGCCAGACATGGTAGTAGTTACATTCCAACCACATGTGGCAGTTTGTCGTTTCAGATTCAGAAATTCAATGAGTTATATTTTGAGTGTAATCTGTTTGAAACGCCATAGCAATCCGTCTAGGGAATCCATCTTGCCTGTCAATCACATTCGGGCACATGCCGTTATCAATGGATTTATTATAGTAATTATCATTGGGCAGTAGGTAGCAGAGAGGGACGGAACTCTCTTGGGTTCTTTATAGGGGTGTAAAGATTTAGATTCTCGTTCGAAATAATCATTCGTATTCATATTATTTTGAGATGAGTTTGTGATTATGTGAATAAGTGACCACCACATATCCATGTGACTGATCCTGGACAGTTTGTGTCAAGGAGTTGGCTGTGAAACTAATTCGACTCACAATACTAGACCCAAAAGGAAAAAAATAAACTATATCTACAAGCATATTATTTATTGCATATGTGTGCAGTTATTATGTATGCACACAAAATAGATCCAAGCTGACTTGGTTCCCCCAATGTCTTTGCCAAGCGATTAAATGAGGCGCACATATTCACTTTTCTGGAACATACGATGACTGCTTCGGGAGCTGGAGGTGGAGCTATGCTGTGTCCGCTGTAAGATTTCATCATTCTGTGTATTCTACCAATAAATATCAAATAAATATCTGTCATTCTTTCCACTCAGTAAGACTCGGCTGAAATCATCTTGTGTAGCTCTTGAGGCTGACAACTATTTTGGCAACTGATTTTCAAGGAGCCAAACTCCAAGCTGATTGGTCAGGTTAATTTTGCCAGGAGAGGGGATGGCACTGAGAGAACACTTATAGTTGTTTTTTTTCGAAACACCGGGAGTCCTGTGGAAAAGCCATTTGGTGGAAAGAAAACATACTTATTTTGATCTATTTATATGCATTTTTGACATTTGTAGGCTTTTGTCAGGCAACTCAGAGACCATTCAAATATCAAAAATGTGTCGAATTTTTTATCAGTTTAATCACATCACATTTCTTTCCTCTGAGATTTGGACGGCAGGCTTTATACTTTTCTAATACTTTACATATACATTCCACCCTAAAGGATTCCATAGATGTGGGCACACAATGAACACCGTTGGAGCACAGCATTGATTTCATTTTTCATGGCACATTTGGATGCTTTCCCGTTGCTTTCATGACTGCTAGAGTCGCCCCCCTCCTGATTCCTGAAGAAAGACTCTTGAACGTGCTTTCTACCAATTGTCCTTGTACCTCCACTAGAACTGCCTCTTGGACCCCCACCAGTCTGGTTTCCAGGCGGGTCACTGGACAGAGACTGCCAGTGACAGAGTCACTCCATGCAGCTAGAGCGAACTCTCTCTCCTCGATCCGGATACTACTGGACCTGTCTGCAGCATGCAAGTGGAAACACGCATTGCCGTGTGCATGGAAGACATCTCGGCGTGGATGACGATGCACCACCTAAAGCTCAACCTGGAAAAGACTAAGCTACTGTTTTTCTGGTGACAGCTACTCAGACTGCAAGGAAACTGGGTGTGACCCTGGATGACCAACTGTTGTTCTCGGCAAACATTGCATCGGTGAAACGCTTCTGCAGATTCCTCAGATTCCTTCCAACATCAGGATGATTCAGCCTTTACTCACTGAAAAGGCTGTGCAGGTGCTCAGCCTGGCTCTTGTCATTTCCCGCTTGGACTACTGCAACTCCCTCCTTGCTGGCGCCACGGCTTCTGCCGTCAAACCCCTGGAGCTTGTTCAGCTCGTCTGGTGTTTCACCGACCCAAATTCTCCCACATATCTACCCATTTCCTGTCTCTACACTGGCTCCCTGTAGCTGCTCGCATCCAGTTCAAGACCCTGGTGCTAGCCTATAGGGCAGTGAAAGGAACAGCTCCTTCCTACCTCTAGGCAATGGTCAAGCCCTACATCCCTGCCCGTCCACTTCGCTCTGCTACTTCGTCTGCTGGGGCGTCTGCCTGCTCCGTCGCTTAGGGGCCCTTGTGGCCGATCTACGCTGTCACAGCTCTTCTCTGTTTTGGTCCCAAAGTGGTGGAATAAACTCCCCACGGATGTCAGGACTGCAGAGTCACTGCCCATTTTCCACAGCAGGCTGAAAACGCACCCGGAAACACTACCCAGATCCTTCCACTTTCTTCCTCTTATCATGTTTTACCATTGTCTTACTAAGGAGATTGTTTGCTTGTTAGTTAGATATTGTTCTATTGTCTGCCAACTTATTGTACTTTTACCTGACCACTGATTCGGTTCTTGAAGACTTGTTGGGAATGAAATGCACTTTTGACTTCTGGTGACTAGTTGTTCTCTTACCTACCTTTGCTGAACGCACTATTGTCTTGTATTCTATATATATTGTCGCTTTGGACAAAAGTGTCTGCTAAATGACTGTAATGTAATGTAACGTAATGGCAAACCCTTTCCAAGGGAGTGGGACCAATCCACCAGTTCAGCACTAACAAGGCTGTCGCTGCATTCGGTGAATGAGGCTTCACAATAATGGAATTCAGTCACATGTCCATAACAGTTAACAGCAGGGTTAGCACCTGTGCTATTTATGTAATTTACGTTTGTAATTTGCCTTGTGTATAAATATTGACAAATGATTATAGAGGGAGGTGCTGCTGCCCGACCGTTTCGGCAGGTATAAAGCAGGGCTGTAGTACTTCAGTCCAGCTGTCTTGGACTCGGAATGAATTTGAAACGAGACCCAAGCTGTGTTTGAAAATAGCTAAAAAAAACATGATGCTGGCTTTTGCAAATAAAGTGCATATCCAGTCTGTAAGGTTAAATGATTGCTGATTGGACAAATGACAACTACACAAAATAAAGACCCCACTCACTACACAACTACTCCCCTTATGAATATCTGTTGAACATCCAATGTCTTTCTTATAAAAATAAAAAAAAACCTTCAAACTACATAAACTGATATTAAAGTGGGAGACACATAAATATGATTGTTCCAGCCAGAGAACAACCACAATGCCAGCATTCAAAAGTGAAAAGTGATGCATAGAACATTTTTGTACCACACAAACAACATTATTATTCCTTTGTATGGTAGCGGACCAGATTATCAGTCTGCTTTAAAAGTCTTATATCAACTAGCCATGCAGCAAAGAAGAATATAAACAAAGAACACAGCATTTGTCTTGTGAGCTCACAGCATAAGAATAAGCGAAAGAGTTATATTGATTGATGTCGGCTCATATGATTTTCTTATATTGTTTTATCATACGGTAATTCATCGGGTTCACAGTGATCAATTAGGGTGGCAGAAGCTCAGGAGGTAGAGCAGTCGCCTCACAACTGGATGTTCGCTGGTTCGATCCCCCGGCTCCTCCTAGCAAAAACTGTCAAGGTGTCCTCGAGCAAGACACCATAACTGCTCCTGACGTGCTGGCTGTTGCCTTGTATGGCTGACTCTGCGTCGGTGGTTGAAAGTGTGTATGAATGGGTGAATGACCTGTAAAGTGCTTTGGAAAAAGCGCTATATAAAAGGCAGACAAAAACCTTCACCATCAATATAAATGAATTCCTTTGATGGTGTGTCCCTAAATCATCATTCAGTTACGACAGTAATGGCGTCTGGTGTGTGGTCGTGTCTTGTTGTGTGTGTTCACAGGAAACTGGCCAAGTCCACCCTGGTCCTCGTGTTGGTGTTCGGGGTCCACTACATCGTCTTTGTGGGTTTACCGCAGACGTATAAAGGGACAAGCTGGGAGGTTCGCATGTACTTTGAGCTGTTCTTCAACTCCTTCCAGGTGGGCTTACACTACTTACACGCTAATAAGGAATCGTTTTTTTTACATTTACCTCGACACTTTTATCCAAAGTGACCTTGAGTGAATTCAACTACATGTCATGAAGGACCAGCTCAGGCTATGCCTTCCTATGCTCATCTGTTCTGTGAGAAAACCCTGCTGTGGGTTTGCTGCTCATGCTGTGTTCACATGCGATTCAGCCGGATATCAGACCTTCTAGACGGCACGGCAAAAACAAACGGTTAGACGGAATGGCAAAACAAAATACACATGACATTAAATATTTAATTTTGTATCTATTGTTTATCTATCTATTGTTTCTATATATTTTTGGTATTAATGCAAGCAGCTACGCCACGCAGCCTTCTCTTAATAGTCACATTAGTCAGTTTTTCTTGTGATATCCCGGTAGGATTTCAAGCTCGGTTGGATCATATCTGATCATATCCATATGCTGGGTGTTTCTTGTTGTGTGAGGGAGCTACAAAGCATCCTGTTGTTGCGTGTATTTTCGACCGGCCTGATATCCTCACAGTCCTGCTCTCGGTAAATGATGTCCGCCATATAGTGCCGATATTGCCGTATAGCGTTTGCCTGAATCCTTGTGAACGCACCATAACACATTTTATTTCTACAAGGAACAGCATACATAATCTTAAAGTCACTCTTCGGATCAACATGATGCTTATTCCCTTCCTCCTAAACACAAGTGAACGTCAAGTGATCAATTTACATCAATCCGCTTTACATTATACGCGCGCGTGCGCGCGCCACCACACACACACACACACACACACACACACACACACCCACACACACACACACACACACACACACACACACACACACACACACACACACACACACACACACACACACACACACTGTACATGGCGGCCATGTGTGCCTGACTATAATTGACTAAATGTTATTAGTGCAGAACAGGTAGGAGTACTTGGCACTGATCACAATTAATTTAGCTCCGGCCTCGTCTCCTCGAGTCTAGACCCCATGGGCAGATATCTACTCCAGACTGATTAGAAAGGAGCTACTTTGTAATGGCTTTGGCATGAATTTAGAGTGTCTGTGTCTCCTGTGAGTCTAACACAAGATGTCTGCTTCACACACGCCTCAGTCATAGAAGACTAAAGTGTGCGTTAAGTTCGACTGCCTTTATCAAGGGCATATAGTAGTTATTACATTATTTTGAAAGCTTATTTCATAAATAATGACTCTTATATTTTCAATACTAATGTCTTTTCCCAGGGTTTTTTTGTATCCATAATATACTGCTACTGCAACGGAGAGGTGAGTGGAAAAATCTACCAGCAAACAAATGTTAAACCTTTAAAGTCTTGCAGTCACGTTAAACCAAGGCATTGTACATTTTCACTGCCGCTCTCGCCTTTCTCCATGAGGAGAAATCTCTGGTTTATTGAGCCGAGGTTGGATGTGTTTTATTATTATTTATATAGACTGTAGTGTCAAAGCTTTTTAATGAAAGTGACGGCTGCAGTGAGACAGTTGCCAAGAAACTGTAAAACAGACATTATGCCTACTGTCAAAAAATTACAACGTTTTAAAGCTGATATCCAAGGTTCAAGATTTAAGATTCAAGATTCTTTATTTGTGCCAATGTATGTGTACAATGTGCACAAAGTACAATGAAATGCATCCATCCATCTTTGTAACGATTTATTTCTTTTTATTTATTACTTTTATTCCTTTTCTTCTTGTTTTGATTTTGTGATTTTGTTTTATTCTTTTTTACGTTAAGCATAACACATAACGATTTAATCATTATGATTCAACATACCTATTCCATAGTTAATTGCCTTGCATTGGGGAATCTGCAATCTGCACCCCCCCACCACCCAGGTGCAGACGGAGGTGAAGAAGACGTGGAGCCGCTGGGACCTTGCACTGGACTGGAAGGTGCCGGTGGTGTGCAGGGGCTGCCACTACGGCTCAGTGCTCACAGGCCTCAACAACAACAACAACACCAGCAGCCAGTCCCACCTGGCGCTGGGCAAGGTGGACTCCACCACCTTGGTGTCCAGCCGCGTGTATCGCAGCACGGCCCCGCCCGCCCTCAGCTCGCACACGGCCCTGCCCGGCTACGTGGGGAGCGGCTCGGACGCCGACAGCCCCCCGCCGTCCGTCCCGGAGGAGACAGAGCTGGACAGCAGGCCCAAGCAGGCGGACGACCTCTCGCTGAAGGAGGTGCTGCCCGTGCTTAACAGCAGCAGTGCAGCCGACGAGGAGGCCCCGTGAGGACGAGGCACAAAGGGTTTCAGGTTTTGTACATACGGAGAAGGATCACAGAATAATTGCATTGTTTATGAGTGAAAGTGGGTGAGTCGCATCAAGTTGAATCTCTGCAGGGTTTTATTTTAGCCATCGGACACGTTGCAACACAGCCAGTGGAGCGCCTTCCAGGGATTATTATGGCAGCGTTTCCCAGCACAGTGCAAAAGGAACGTTTGAGGAGTCGGACCACCATGAACACGATGCCAATTCAACTTTATGTGTGTTTATGTGTCTCAAAGGGCTTCACAGGCCCATATTATACAACACCAATAAATGTGCTGAATGGGAAAACGCAATGGAATGATGAAGATAACGATGACAGTGATATAGGACTTGTCCAAGGGACCAAGGGGGGACCAAGGGGGTCTTGATTATATCATCTGTCCTTTCGAAGCGTCAGTTTTGAAATGACTAACATAACAGCTGCCAGATCAGGAAAAAAAATCAGTCCTGAACAAATAAATCAAACAAATAGACAAAATTCTGGATGATGATACAGTATATATATATATATATATGGTTAAAGGCAACTATAGGCAACTCAAGGCCCACATGAAGAATATCCATGAACCACCATGAGAGATTGTAGATTATTCTATTTGGGGAATATAATTCATATATTTTATCCTTCTTTTTGAAGCATTTGAAAGATTACATAGTATCATATGACTTACGATATTGTATTATCTTTGCAGTAATGTTGATTGAATCTTTGGAGTAACCTTTGTATGTTCATGTTTTATAATTGAAGACATGGAGGGTCTTTACCGTGAATGCTTCTTCATATGCTACAAAATCTTTTTCACACTCAATTACACTTGAATGAATTTTCATGAATACTGTTATTGTATTGAAAATTGTGCATTCATCAACATTCAAAAGAGTACTGATATTGTATTGAAAAACACGCTTTCATTGTGTTTGTTGTTTTCATCTGCAGTAACTGCGGATAAATGTGTTTGAAATTAGCTATTTTTGTATTACCACATGTTTACAGTGCAGCAACTTCAAACTGTGAAAACTACTTGAACTGTATACTATCCTTCTGTAATCCAACAAACTCTTGTCGGCAGTCTCGAGATTCAGAGAGGGAATTCTCCTTGAGCGAGACTTATACCATAATGTTGTCAGTCACTCAGAAGAACACCTTGAGCCTGGCAGTGGCAAACACAAACCCTTAATGGGGTGCTATGGCCCCAAAGGCTTCCATTGCAGATGTTTTCATGGCTGAAGCTCTCTCACAAAACATCTGTCTGCATGAGTCAGTTAGACCCACAATGATGGGAAAATAGGATCCAGGTTGAAAAATCCCGAAATGATCTATTAACACTGTGTATTCCTCAAATTAAAGTTCAATTTGCATAATCCTGGTGATTTTATACAATCTGTGTGTGACTGAAAAAAACTCAAATGTTTCATGGTGTGTAGGCAGATACTATCATATCAACACTATACAAATGGGATTTGTAGTATTATGGGGGACTTTATCCTCTATCAACTTAATAACTGTAATATGTCTTGGCAGCTCATGATCATGCGTTGAAATGCAAGATGATTTTGAGAGGCTGCTTATTTACCATGGTCTTTGCAAGAAGGTACAGTATATATATTTGGGGATACTATTGTGAGAAACTTTAATGATACCATCATGGTGTAAAATGTCTTAAAAGCATTTCTTTGTTTATCAAGTAATAATAATGAATGTATTGATATGATGATTGTTTTCCATGATGCGTTGCCCTGCGTAGTCAACGGCAGTCCTGTTGTACCCCTGACTTTGTCAGACAAATGTTTCAATGGTTCTATTGTTTGTAAAAAGAAAGAAAGAAAAAAACCCAGTTAAGCTCCTATATGTATTGTCCTCTGGACAGTGTTTTGGATAAGACTTTAATTGTATTAAATATACCAATGTGCGCCTAAAAGCCAGAGTGACTAATGCTTCAGATTCCTTTCCTTTCTTGATATAACATTTTTTTATCAGGGGGCCGCATCATTACCTCTAGATAAGTGAAGGCAACTTTTGGCGAGAAGAACTACCATTCACATTAATTCAGCTCTATTTACGAAGTTGTTGTAGGCTGATATTTGTCATAGGCTAACATTTACAATGATTCGTAGAGCAATTGCTCGTAACATTAATGAATGGCCTGATGTCCTCTTTAGAGGGTGGATGATAAGGTAACATGCATCAAGCATCATGCATTATTTACATCCAGGAAAGAAAGTTAATTTGACAAAAAGCAGAACTGTTGAACTTTGACATGTTTTACATGCAGTACAAGGAAGCATCCACCCCTCTATCATCGCTCTCCATCAATATATCCACCACTCCATCTTTATATCCATAGTTCAATCCCTTCCTCCATCCATCCTCCCTCCCACCCACCCAACGGTCTCTCTCTCCCCATCTCTATCAACTCCACACAGATGGCGCTGTTGGAACCTAGCCCAGGGAACCATCTCGGGTCGGGATGGATGGCATGAAACTCTCATCAAGAAGAATTGGTTTTATTGGCTGGTTTGAGGCCAGTCAATCAACAACGTTGGCAAAGGATAACTGGGGGCACAGTTATCTCCCTCTACCCTCCCTCTACCAGGGATGTCATTAGTTAAAGGAATAATGTGATTATTCTAATAATTATAACTAGCTGTGTATCATTACAATGTGGGCATTATATGCCAATTAACAACTCCCCTGCATTTGACCAGTATTCAGTTCTTCACAGTTGCTCTGTGGCTGTTCTTTGAACTGTTGTTTTCTGGTCATGTAGCAAGTATTAAAATATTTTTTTGCGGCATTCTAGCGGAAAAATACTAGTTTTTTTTATCAAAGTTAAGAAATCCATCCATGACTCCATCCACCCAGGAAAACCTGCGCTCTGATTCTATTTGGCCTGTGCCGGGACAGCTAAAGTGCATACCTACCTGACGATTATTTAGAAAGAAAAACCTATTTCGATTTATTAGCAACTACTGTTTGTATGCTTCTGATGTGGTGGAGAAGGTGCTTGAGATGTTTACTTGCTGTCAGGCTTGTCTGTACGGGGAAGAGGTACAAAGTACGTACTTTGCACTACCACTTTAATTGAAGAGCCTCTCTAAAGTTGAATTCAAACCCCTTAAATAATATACTAATCTATACAATTTCTATAACAAATCTATAACAAACTACAGAAATCTCTACACCATAACTGTCAATACAAAAACGTGGATCTATGAATATGTTAAAAAAAATAAAGAATCTCATCCAATCATATAACATTCGTGTTGCATTGATTGGCATTTTGACCATGGTCTCACAAGGCTATACTTCACCTGCCGGTCACCGCTACGCTATTAATGGCTTCCTGTTTATTCACACCCACTGCTATTCCCACTCACATTTATCAATCAAAATCTCATGTTTTATTTAAACAGTGTTAATACACTCTGCTTCGCAAGATAACATTTTGATTTTTTGACAAATTATCTCTCCTGTTGTTCTGGAACAACGACAATGAGTCTGAGTCGAAGCTAAGACTAGTTAATTCAAAGTCAAACTGAGGGGAAAAAAAATGACAATCACAGACATGTCTTTACCTTTAATGTATTAAAGGCTTGATTTTGCACTGGAGTTGTAGTATTTGTGAAATTGACTGTGTCTCTGTATACTCTTATATATATATATTCTTGAATTGATTGGATTGACACAGAGATGTGCCCATGGCCTACTCGACAATGTGACAATTGTTAATTGATGGCTGCATCCAAAGACCAGAGAGTGGGTGTAGATGGCTGGATGTCGGGGGTAATTAATAATCAATTATATTTATAATGCACTTTTAATTAGCGTGGGCTCAAAGTGCTACAGAGTAAAAAGGGTTTAAATAAAACAACAGAATAAAAGCAGTGACGTTTACACCAGCATGGTAACCAGTGGGTTTTTTTTTTTTATCTAGTGAAAAGATGAGTTTTTAGGCCTTTTTTAAAAACATCCACAGTCTGTGGTGTCCTCAGCTGGTTTGGGAGGGCATTCCACAGTCTGTGGTGTCCTCAGCTGGTTTGGGAGGGCATTCCACAGTCTGTGGTGTCCTCAGCTGGTTTGGGAGGGCGTTCCACAGTCTCGGAGCAGCGGAGCAGAAGGCTCGGTCTCCCATGGTTTTCAGTTTGGTCCTGGGGGGAAGGAGGAGGTTTGCCTTTTCAGAGCGTAGGCTCCTCGTGGAGGTTTGTGGGGTGAGAAGTTCTTTGGTGTATGAGGGAGCATTTCCATGAATTGCACTGATAGGTGAAGAGGGTGATTTTGTAGTCAATCCTGAGTGAGACCGGGAGCCAGTGCAATGATTTGAGTATGGGCGTGATGTGCTCATACTTCCGCACTCTCATCAGGATCCTAGCAGCGCTGTTCTGGATGTACTTCGCTGCTAGGATCCTGATGAGAGTGCGGAAGTACGGTAATTTGCTAATTGTATGTAGTCTCTAGCTAATTACATATCCATTGAGTTAACCTCAGAGTTTGTAGTGGAAGGTGGAAAAAGATAAATCCATTATTCATGACAGCTGTTACAAACAAGACACCACACACACACCACACACACACACACACACACACACACACACACACACACACACACACACACACACACACACACACACACACACACACACACACACACACACACACACACACACACACACACACACAACAACACATATGTTGATATGAGATCCGTGAATGTCACAAAAAAAAAACCTTTTTTCAGGAAACAACCTTTATATTGTGAAGATGTGATATCTCACATCGTGGCATCTGAGCTAACCAGTGGCGAACCGTGTCTCTCACAACTGGACCTTCTGTAGACCATCACCACCCCCCACCCCATTCGAACTTTGTTCAGTCAATCAGTGTGCCATATCAACATTCAAGTTAACATTAAGTTGAATTATGACACCACATCAATTTTATGGATTGACGGATTTTATTCCATACATATAGGCAACCTACATAGCAACATTTTTAATAACAAAAATGTCTCCCATAATCAGAACATTGAAATGATATATGAGCACTATACAACAATGCTGCTATGCTTATGAAAATATTCACGTCTAATAAGAAAAAAAAGACCGGGACAAAGAGCTCCATTAGGCAAAGCCATGTGTGCTACAAATAAACAGACCAGTCAACGGATCCCTGGCCCTGCTTTCCTTCGCTGAGCTCCATTATCTGCGGATCGTACTTTGTCACTTTCAGTTGCACACAAGCTTCGGAGTGGTCAGTTGTCAAACGACTGCGAGGGGCTGAGCACGCTCTTCCTGTGTGAGAAGATCTGCTCACAGAGATATGTTGAGCCAAAGACTGTCAGCAAAGCCAAGGCAATTTTCCTGAGACAGCTGAACTTCTCCGGTAGAGATATCCAGCAGGTGAAGATGCAAGTGCCGTGATCACGTCCTGCTGCTGTTTCCAGCTGTTTCCGCAGCTCTGCAAACTTCGTCACCCACAGTGTCGAACTCTTCAGCTCAATCAGCTGCATTATCATGTCCTGTGTATCCAGCCAGTCTATCAGAGATAAACAGTTCATGTCCATCAAAGCTGTCGGGTTTGATCAAGAAGGAGAACATGGGTCCATACTTCTGAAATTCCCAGAGTTTGTGTTGTAAACTCCGACTCCAGCTCGCTGATGTATTTGCATATTTCAGCGGTGCTGATGCTGTGCTGCGTGGACAGCTCCCTTAAGTGGCTGAAGTAGCGGAAAGTGGAGGTGGCAACGTCATGTGAAAAAACTGCCAGCTTTCCAACAAAAGCCTTCCATGTGTCAAACATGTCCAAAACTGTTTGCCCTGCGCCTTGCAGTTTGAGATTGAGCTTGTTGAGGTGTCCAGTAATATCCGTGAGAAACATAAGTTTCACAACCCACTTCTCGTCCTCAAGTTCTGGATAGTCTTGGCCTTTTTCAGCCAGGAAGGCCTTTATGGCATCAAAGCAGCCAACAAACCACTCCAAAGCTTTTCCACAGCTTAGCCACCTAACTGCCGAGTGGAGAGGGAGATCTTTGTATGAGCTGTTCATTTCCTCCAGCAGGGACTGGAACTGTCGGTGTGTCAGAGCAGATCGCTTAACTATGAAGTTAACAATCTTCGCCACTGTGGCCACGACCTCGTTAACGTGCACAGAGGTTTTCTTGGTGTATTATGCAGCGGAGTCTCATGATGGGGTGACCGACTTGTTTCTCAATTAATGTGACCGCTCCCTTCTGCCGCCCGACCATGGCGGGAGCGCCATCTGTTGTCACTGCAAAAATCTTGCTAATGTCAATCCCTCGCTCCTCAAAATGCTCCATAAAAACTTTGGCTATGTCCTCACCTTTTGTTGTTTCAGGCATTGGTGTTAAGCAGCAGAGCTCTTCTCTTAAATTCAAATCCCAGTATCTTGCCATGACTGCCAAACGTGGTATGTCATTCACGTCCACACTCAACATCAAGTGCAACGCTGAATACCGTGGCATTTTTCAAACCAGCCGACTGCTGCGCGCAAACGTTTTCTGCCAGTTCTTCGATGCGTCGTTCAACAGTTCTGGCTGACACTGGAATGTCTTTTATTCTTGATTTTATTGTCTCTTTGTTTGGTAAGGAATCAAACAAAACCTCTGAGCTACAGAGGAAAGCCTCCTTAATATATTCGCCATCGGTGAATGGCTTTTCATGTTTCGCGATGCAATGAGCAATGCGATAGCTTGCTTCGGTAGCATCATTTCTAGCAGTGGCAAAGGCTTTGAGGGTGTTTGCCTGTTTCCCATAACCGGACACGGAACTTTGATTGATTCAGCCTTGTCTGCCTCATCCTTGAACGTTTTCTTGTGTTTGGTCTCAAAATGGCGTTTGATACTTGACGTCCGGCAAACAACATTTGCAAGACATAAAGTACACAGCACGGTCCTTCTGAAACACAAAACCCCACTCTTCCGTCCACGAGGGCTGGAATGACCGAACATTTACTTTAAATTTCTTTGGTAGCGGACCTGCCATTGTATACCCGATCAGGGACAGTCCAGGGGTCTGGGTACCGGGAGGTCGATCCGCGGAGTACCGGCAGGTAGTAGACCGGCGAGTAGTCCGGGACGGGAGAGGATTCTGGGTACCGGGAGGTTGAGTAGCGACAGGTACCAGACAGGTAATTATAATTACCGGGGAGCTCGTATAGACCGGAGTAACGCGAGACAGGCGGGTGACGCGGGATAGGCAAAGGATCTGGATCTCCGGGACATCAGCGTGGCGATTCCGTCCAGAATGTACGACGTAACATGAACAACGTACGATCTAACGCCGGGGTAACGGGAAGCCAGGGTCTATATACCCCCGGTGAGGGGATTAGCAATCAGCCACGGCTGACAGGTGTGTGTGTGTGGGGCTTGGCCACGCCCCCTGTCAACCACCGTAACACTTGTTGACAGGAGTGAGTGTGCGCTGCCAGCGCACGTGGCTTGGCCACGCCCCCTGCCAACCACCGTAACCGTGACATCAGGTTGTCTGTGAAAGAGGTAATTTCGCATGCGGATGAGAAAGCACTTCAACATTTTCCCCCAAAACTTTCTTTCGTTTTTCTTTCTTTTGCACAATTACCTAAATGCTAGTGTGCCAATGGTTAAGCTGCAGCGTGCCATGTGTGGCACGCGTGCCTAAGGTTGCCGATCCCTGCTATAAACTATACAACACTTTACTACTAACAATACTGTACATAATATAAAGAACAATAAAGTGACGATGATGATATAGCCATACTGTATATTGAATTGAGCAACCATGAAAGAACAAGGAGAGCACAAGGGAAAGAGGAAAGGTTGAACAACATAGTGAGGGGTAGCACTGCTGATGTTAATACCTAGTGTATCAGTTTCTCAGAAACGTGGTGCAGACTTGAGGTCAACAAGGGGATAAGTGAAGCTGTGTCCTCACGATCAAAGTGGTGATTATCTTTAAGGATTCAACTAAAGCCAAGGCCAACGTGTATTAAACAATACTCTGTTCTCTCTGCTACCACTGCTCCAAAGCACCACATTTGGCAACTAAAACTAATGAAAAAGAGAGAGAAAAGGTATAGATGTGTGTATATATATATATATATATATATATATATATATATATATATAGATGTAAAAACGCCTAGCATCGTCATTATCTTGCTAGTGTAGCAAGAGCAGCACATATTCCCTGTCTAGCAATTATATTGATTGTAAGAACAAACAAACAAACAAAGAATTACATTGTTTGACATTTCCACAGAGCTCTAAAAGACAGCCCTAGCTGACGTTGATCTGGCATGTTCAATTATGCAACAGCAATGCCATAATTAATGGCAACCCCCAGTAGTGTCTGAAAGTGTTTTTCTCTATGTAGTCCTCTACATGAAACGCCTTAGGGAGAGAGTACGTGACAGCTGCCGTGTTGCGAGCTCCCGCACGACGACGCCGCTTGATGTTATTATACAACAAGCTTATTAATAGAGATAGCTTCCACAGTCAGGCCATCAGGCTGCTGAACAAGGGTGTATAGCATATAACAATGTACATTTTATTACATTGATATATATATATATATATATATATATAGCTCTTTTTCTGACAATATTGCATTTATTTTTTACTTCTTTTTATCCTATTCTGTTTTTATAACTGCTGTCTGTCGTCGGGTATTGCACATATGATTTTCACTCATTGCTTATACTTGTGTAAACTGTGAAGTGACAATAAACTTAACTTTGATTAGGGAATACGTCAATGATTTTGAACACAGCCTCAGTGAAATGTGTCTCAAAATTCAAAAGAAAAAAAAGACACTATACATCAATGCATGTGTGTCACACAGTTCCCAAATGTAGATTCAACAGTTCACGAGCCGATTTTAGATTTGTCTTGTTGTCTTTGACTTATGGACATTTTATGGACATTATGCACACTTTGTTTAGGTATTGGTGCAAATGTAAATTTACAAGACAAAAGTTGACTCCTCCTAGTATTAATAATTATTAGACAAATCTTTCTCCATACCATGCGATAAATGAAGGTAAATGAAAGACTGACATTTAATTGCCATAGTTGATATTGTAAGTTTAATGTACTTTAATGTACTGTATAAATACAAATGTATTTTTTCAGAACTATTGTCCTAATATTATAGTAATATTTGTTATTACAAACCACAGCAATTATGTGCTCAGTCAGTTCCAAAAATGTTGTCATTTGTCACACATATGTTCTCTACTATTATAACTTTCAGAAGAAGCTTTTGAGTCAAAGAAAACATAACCAGAAGAGAAAGTGAACACAGAACTGTAGTACACCAGGATTGCCCTTTTGAAGCAAAACAGTTATGCAAATGTATAAAAAAGACCTGGGAAAGAAGCTGGCAATACATATATAATATGATGATAACAGTTTGATTATGTTTATAATGATTAGAATTTTGTCACATATGCAACATATTTGGTATTGCCAAATATAATTTTCTGTCCAATCTGACCAGCAATGGGTGGAAAAAAACACATTTCTTTATTCTACAGCAATAAAAGTAACATTATTGAAAAAGGGATGTATTACTTTCATTCGGTATATGTATTTAATAATTATAGAGGGCAAATATAATCAGAAAATATTTTGGATTTAACTAAATATATCAGTCCCTTTATCCGGTCAGTTATCAGTACATTGAATCAAAGTAGAAATTATTAAAATTATTGTTCGATTATTAATATTTTTACTTGGGAACACTTGGATTAAGGGGCATAACTGATAATGATAACACAATTAAACATATGTTATAAATCACCATATTTCCAACTGTAACAATAATTTATTAAAATATATATGATATATATATATATATATATATATAACCTCGTCTTTGATGTCTAAATCTTATTTGTTTTTGTCCCTTGTGGAGTTGAGAGTGGGTGGCTGTGTTGACCCCACCGGAACCCCGGTTCCTCCCAAGGCCCTGGTCTGGCCTGGGCCGGGTCCTGCAGACCTGATACCCAGCAGACTGTAGAGCTTCAGCAGCATTAGGTCCACGATCTCCTCTTCCTCCGACGGCTGGTCAGACCAACACAGAGAGGGGAGAAATGATATAGTGTACTCTCTCCATGATATTAATGTATCACTACAGCACTATAACCACATCATGGAATATGAATGATTAAGTATGGTCTACTGACACTGATATGAAATGTAAAAGGTCGTTGTTATTATTATTCTTCTACCATTAAGACGTTTAATTTAACAGTGAAAATGAACTTGAAAATACACATATACCAGAAAATCACTCAATACATTTTTTTCATTGTGTAACTAACCAATATCCTACTACTATACATCATGTGACCCTAACATTTGTTATGTATTTCCCCACTTAGCAATGATAATATATAAAATATAAAATAATAAATATATCCATTTTAGTGGATATATTTAGTGGATAACTCTATTTTGGTCGCAGAGCATATGCCAAACCTTAATCTTTAGAAAGAAGCCCATAAATGAGCTCATGTTTCAATGCTAATTCATGTTTCAATGCTAATTCATGTTTCAATGGCTTACTCTGTCATTGAGTTGAACCCCAATTGTTGCAGCTTTTTGTTGGCGCAATGTTCTTAACCGCACATGAAAGCAATGCCCATTACTGCAATGTTTGTATATTTTGGGTTGTGACTAATAAATGACCAATGACAGGTGGGTGTACGTGTACTATGAGCTCCTGAGTGAACGAAAAGCACACCTTGTGATGTTTCCTCTCGTAGCTGAAGGCCATCAGGATGACTGTGATGAAGAGATTCAGAACCATGTAGGTCATGAAGACAGTGCAGGAGCCAATGAACACAGCCCCCAGCAATGGACTGTAGTCCAGCACCTTGGAAAGAACCGGGAACATACAGCTTCAGCAAAAACAACTGCAATCCATTATATGAATGACAAAAGTGGTAGTATTTTGTATTAAAACAAGCGTGTTTACAAAAAAACATGTTTTTGTAAACAAGCGCAGGTGGGTTTTCAGTGAGAATAAGAATATAAACAAACCAACCTCTTTATGATTAAAGATGCCAAGCTGCAAACTGATCAAGGTTGCCACACTGTCCCAAAGTGTCCTATAGGACAACAGCGTCCAGCCAAACAACAGGTTGCCCTGGATAGTTGAAAACCACATTGTCAAGATCATTTTTTATGTCGATATCGAGAGAGCGAGAGAGCGAGAGCGAGAGCGAGAGAGAGAGAGAGAGAGCGAGAGCGAGAGAGAGAGAGAGAGTTCTTCTTGATGGTAGTGGTGATGGCTCACTCGAATGTCAGTGCATACAGTACATCTTGAATCTTGAATCTTGAATCTTGTTAGGCAGCGTAAATGACTGTAATGGTAGGTAGCAATAATGACTATGGTAGTGGTGACGACTAAGGAGTGATACAGATGAAGGTAGTGCTAGTGACTGTAAAGTAGTGGTAATGACTAAGGTTGTGGTAATGACTAAGGTAATGAGGATGACTAAGGTAGTGCTAGTGACTGTAAAGTAGTGGTAATGACTATGGTTGTGGTAATGACTAAGGTAATGAGGATGACTAAGGTAGCGCTAGTGACTGTAAAGTAGTGGTAATGACTAAGGTTGTGGTAATGACTAAGGTAATGAGGATGACTAAGGTAGCGCTAGTGACTGTAAAGTAGTGGTAATGACTAAGGTTGTGGTAAGGACTAAGGTAATGAGGATGACTAAGGTAGCGCTAGTGACTGTAAAGTAGTGGTAATGACTAAGGTTGTGGTAAGGACTAAGGTAATGAGGATGACTAAGGTAGTGCTAGTGACTGTAAAGTAGTGGTAATGACTAAGGCTGTGGTAATGACTAAGGTAATGAGGATGACTAAGGTAGTGCTAGTGACTAAAGTAGTGGTAATGACTAAGGTTGTGGTAATGACTAAGGTAATGAGGATGACTAAGGTAGCGCTAGTGACTGTAAAGTAGTGGTAATGACTAAGGTTGTGGTAAGGACTAAGGTAATGAGGATGACTAAGGTAGCGCTAGTGACTGTAAAGTAGTGGTAATGACTAAGGTTGTGGTAAGGACTAAGGTAATGAGGATGACTAAGGTAGTGCTAGTGACTGTAAAGTAGTGGTAATGACTAAGGTTGTGGTAATGACTAAGGTAATGAGGATGACTAAGGTAGCGCTAGTGACTGTAAAGTAGTGGTAATGACTAAGGTTGTGGTAAGGACTAAGGTAATGAGGATGACTAAGGTAGTGCTAGTGACTGTAAGGTGGTAGTATGAAGGTAGTCGTCATGATGGTAAGGTAGTGGTAGTGACTAGCAGTGACGTGGGGTCAGGAGAGGCAGTGCCTCCCCTGCCATCATGAAATGTAAAAAAAACAAATAATGATTAAAAACAAATAAATAAATATTTGTCCACTGATCTGTGATAGAAATGTAATTTTTGTATGATTCCATTCCAATCATTTGTGTAGTCAATATCGCTGAATTTGTGTGTGTTTTCCTGTTCAAATCCGGGGGAAAGATGCGAAGGGAGGCAGCGACGAGCTGAGCCTCCTCTCAGATTGCGCAATCCCTCACAAACTGGGTTGAGCGCATACAATTGATCTCTCTGTATGTCACCAATGGAATGGCTGTACACACTTTTATTATATGTCCTCACATTCCATAGTCTAGGTCATGTATTTCACGTATGTGTATAACATATTAGTCTTGCTGATCTGACATAACGCCGCAGGAAGGGAGGCAGCCAGTACCTCTGCCTCACTGAAGGGGGCGTGTGTGAGCACACAGGCTTGTTCTGCTATTGCTCTTCTCCACGTATTACAGACAAATGGCATTGTGGGTAATATGCTAGCTAAGAAAGTCAAGTAGAGAAAGTCAAGTGCACTGCATTAGTCCGTTTATTTTTATTTTTTGCCCTGACTGGAAAAATGGAAGATTATATGTATTATATATAATCTTATAATCTATAAAAATTTAACTTAATTTGTCTTTTTGTTGCAGACTGTATATACTTTCATTTTTATTGAATGAGTATGAATTGTGATGGCAAATTAAGAACACACGGAGGTTGCAGAGCAAATGCGCTCTGAGCCGCTATAAATGTAACGTTCTTCTTTGGCCAAATATGTAAATATGTGTAAAGAATGTTGATATGGGATATGAAACATAACCAGTAGTCAATGTGAAAGCAGCCAGTTGAATGGTGAATTGGTGCTACTCTGTTGAATTCATAGATTTGTAAATCTGACTAAGAGTCAGTGCCTCCCCAGCCACGAACCTCACCGCACGTAACTGTGACTAGGGTAGTAATAATGACTTGTAGTCATTTTGTAGTCATGTAGTCATTTTGTAGTCATGTAGTCATGTCATGTCAAGTCATGACTTAGTGTCAAGTCATGACATAGTGACAAATAGTGGAAAAGGCTGAAAAGGCTGTAAAGTAGTGGTGGTGACTCACGCAGATGGCGTAGGCGAGGATCATGATGGTGATGACGACCAGGAAGCCGGAGATGTCACTCCAGGCGCGCTGCAGCGTAGCTGCGATCATGTGCAGCTTGGGGTTGAGCCGCAGCAGGTGCGACAGCTTGACCGTGGCTAGCAGCACCAGGAAGGCTATCAGGTAGCCTAGCCCTGCGTCCGCTGTAGCCGTCTCGTGGAAGTTGGCAAAGCTAAGTGCGGGGTGACGCCGCAAAAGTCACGACACAATGTAGGAAAATACATGATGTGGGTTACAAAAATATGATTATACTTCAGATAAATATGATTATATGAGAATACTTGGCAAACAAAGGTTTTATTGTAGCTAATGATGATTTTGTCATTTTATCTAAAGCGACTTTCAGTGAATTCAGATACATGTCATTGAGGAGCAGTAAGAGGTTAGGCATGTTGCTCAAGGGTGCCTACAGGTAGACTACAGACATTGTAGGTTCGTACCCAGAACCAAATACTCTTATCTCCTCTTGTGCTTTAACAAACGTGTGCTTTAAATTGGACTAAGGAGTGTATCTGATCAAAAATAACAGAATCAAACAAGATGTTACATCATGAATCCGACATATTCCTACACACATATTACCTTCACCTAACTTACCCCAAGACTTGTTTGCAATTATAACTTTTGCTAAGTTTAGACTGTACCTACCATAAACTTTAACAAACAATATACTAAAAATAAAATGGTGTTGCTACCCCTTGGGTAGCAACACAGTAAGGTGTTGCGTTCGTAAGATGCATCATCTTAATTTCTTTCTTGCAGCTGTCTAGCTGTCTAACTTGGACACAATGGCTAAATTAATCATTACACTTTTTGCAGAGAGAGTGGGAAGCAAGGGTCGCCCTTGTTGAAGTGGTGAAAGGTTTTCTTTCATACAAATCTCCAGTGAGTTATTTGTCAGTGTATAAAGTCATTGCACTGACTCCATGATGTGTGACTGGATTTCTGAAAAATAGCATTTAAAAATGTACAAATGGCCACGAGAGATACTGCCGGTTCCAGCATTATCCCTCTGAATGAAATGTCCCTCATAGGCCAGAGGCATGTGTCTGACCCTCTACCCACCTGTAAATAAAGAACCTCCATTCCTATCCTATGCTAAATTAGTGATTGATTGATTGATTGGAGGGCCACATCAATGCTGAACTCGCCGAGCAGTGTCCACACAGCCCTCTTCAAGAGGAATCAAACCATCTTAAAGGCCAGCCTAGATAATGGAAAGTGAGTGAACACATATGTATTCAGTTCAAGGTCAGCATCTTTCTAACCCTGGACAAAGAGCACTTCAGCATTATAGTTCATAAACAAAACCATTTCAGGAGTGGTTTGCTTTGCTTTTGTCCACAATACATTTTTGTATTCATCGTGTGCATCAACACACTTGCCAATGGAGTGGGCCTCAAACATTGCATTCTATCTCTTGAATAAAAAAGCTTTTAGTGCCACTTAACTTCACAACAGCTTACACAATCCTAAACCTACTATATTGTATATTGTGTGAAATATTAGGTTGCTGCAGCAACCCTAATAATTGCCATATTGTTGAGTTGAACAGGAAACCAATGTTTTGGTTAAACTCAAAGTGGAACTGAATAAGCAAACAGAAATACCCAGACTGGCTGTTCCAAGTGACACAGAGCATTCTTTCGGCCCAATTTCGTTTTTTTCCCCCACCTGAAAGTACAGGTTTGTGGAGCTAGAAAGCTGGAGCTATTTCCAGGCTACACAGCCTGAACACTACACAGAGAATGCATAGCGCAGAGCAAACAGGACAAACGTTATCCTCACTGCTGCTTGTGGTTGTGGTAGTAGTCGATGTCGCGGTTCCCCACCACCGTCCGTTGGATGAACACCGAGAGGGATGCCCAGCTCAGCAGGATGATAGACAGCTCCAGCAGGTTCCACTTGCACCGGAAGTACGCCCACCTCTGCTCCTTCATCCTCTTACCCTGCCAGGGGGAGGGAGGAGAGCAGGAGACCAATGGAGGAGGAAATACAATGAGACGAGACAAAAGGAGACGAAGGAGGGGAGGAGAAGGATGATAGAATAGGAGAAGGAGATTGAGGGATGGGGGAGATTGAGGGAAAGGAGGAGGAGGTGAGGAGAGGGAACGAGGAGGTAAAGCAAGAGGAGGAGGAGATGAGAGGAGGAGACAGGTAACTGTGATTAATAGTGTCGGTGGTCTGTTTGTTTTCTGTTGCCTTGTGGGTAATGGAGTTTATCTATGGACAAGTTAAAGGATAATTTGGGAATGTTATAGTGCAGATATATATCAGCTTGGCTGGCTATATGTAAATTGTCACATTTATACAGCTTCCAACGGTGTTCTTTAAAGCAGTTTACCAATACCAGTTACCACTATTTATCAATATTGCAGTACTCAACAATGTCAAAATTCAGCGAACAAAAAGCTACAACCATTGGGGCTGAACTAAATTAATTGTAAGCCATTAAAACATGAATTAACAGTGACATTACTTGGTTAATTCACTGCTTTCTTTCTAAAATATTCAAGTAAGGGTTAGGGTATATGCTCTGTGACCCACTCAAATAGTCTGGCCTTGGCTGGGCAGCAATTGAATTCCAATGTGTCCATGGCCTTGTGTTGTTCAAAACACTCACTCTAATAAGAGTGGTGCTCCTGCTGAGAAAAGCCCATTCTGTCTATTTCAGATAAACACTGTTTTGATTGCTCTTCATTGTACTGAAACTCCCTCCTGGTCCTATCATTTCTACATCTTTGGAAAAGGCTATCAACGGGCTATCTCTGTTGGAATTTGGGGTTTCACTTCCACTTCATAAATATTAAGGGCATTTGGGCATTTCAGAGGCACAGGAAAGTCCTGTGATTGAATTCCAAAATTGCAATTCCAAAATTGTAACTACAACATTTGTGTTTCCAACACTTTACATTTCATGTTTTATATCATACATCAAAGTGGTAAGAAGCTAAACATAAATGTTACAAAGCACATAAGAACATTCACTTCAGACTTAAGATTCACAGATTGTCCTTCCTTAGTGTTCTACCATCATTGACTAAAGGTGAAGGACTTCTGGAGAAACATCCAGTCGTCAATTAACAGGAAGAAGAGGATTGCTCTAGTTTACCTGTAGGAACATGTAGTAGAAGACGAACAGGAAGTAGAAGACGTTAGTGATGATGAAGAACTGAAGGCTCCCGGAGGTCTGGTACAGACGGAGGTTATGCAGATCGCTTCGGAAGTGAAACGCCCCTACAGAAAGCAACAGGTGGACACAGGTGGATTCAAAGGAGAACCAAACCTTTCATTCACTTTCAAAGTATAAAAAAAGTATATATACAGTATATATATTTTTTTGATATGTTTATGACGCGCACTATTTTTTTTTTAAGGAGGACTGAGAGTAAGGCCGGTTACACAAACAGGACGACTGAGGAGACGCACCAAGGAGCGCTGGGCGGAACATTTCACCTTAAATCTCGCACTCGCAATATGATTGCGGCAGCAAAGAAACTTCCTTTGAGCATATGCCCTGTATAGCGCACATTATACAGAGGGTCGTTGCTGTCTCCCTCCGCGACTGTGGATTTGATGGTGCTTTAGCAAAGTGCCGTAAAATAGTGCAGAAGAAGAAGTGTGTCTGAGCAACTGGTTAAAAAAACAATACACTACATAAACCTGTTGACTGGACTCATGCCACAAAAGTTGACACTGTTTCAAAGTCATTTTACAGCTAAGAATGAGAAAAAGGATTGTTCACTTTGGCACTTTGTTATTCAGTTTCTTAAAGTGGCCTACTTGTTGCAACATTCATTTGTTTGAGATGTTTCTTTGCAAACAATGAACAGGCAAGCTGTGTATGTTCACTTTGTTGCAGACATTATTTTGTAACAGATTATTTATGCAGTTGTCTGCTTAATATTAATCGATATTATCGATGTTTTGGGCAATACTAAGCACTCCCTGAGACGTTTTTGCTCAGAAAAGTAACAAATTAAATAATAAAAATCTGTCATTCTTCCATACCTGCATTTGTTTTGCCACCCACAAAAAACAAAACTACAAGTAAATATGTTTTTTTGAAAACTTGTGATTAATCTGATTAATCACAGAATTGTATTGTGATTAATCCGATTACATATTTGGATCTACTGACAGCACTAATATATATATACATATGTATATATATAATGCAAAGATGGCCAAACAGAGGCATTACTCATGTCTCACCTGTTGATGTGGTCTCCAGGATCAGCGTGACGAGGCAGAAGAGGTTCACGTTGGCGTTGTACACGGTGAACTCCATGAACAGGGCCCTAGTGTATGCATCCAGCCAGGTGTTGCTGAACAGACACTCAAGAACGCTGAAGACAAAGTTCAAGTACATTTTATTTATTTTTAACAGACCACATTCTGCAACACCCCCTAACCCTCATGATGAAATGAAGGCACAATAATCTGTTGTTTTGTTATGCTTCCAGTTTCATGATACACTAAAGAACAACTATAGCAGCCACACATATCATTCAATTGGCTCTTGTCCAACTGGCCAGCTTACCTGCTGGCATTGTGTAGGTCTGGTCCAAGGTCTGCAGCGAAGCCCCCTGCCCGGTAGACAGCTGCATTTCCCCAGATGGCGTTGGCCCGGAGTTGCTCCTTGTTTTGGTATGTCCAGGGAGTGGCCTGGATGAGAGTTAGACAGACCTGCTAGTATGAGTCTGTGTTGTCAGGGAGTTGGTGTGTGAGTGTGTGTATTTAGAATACAATTGGGGGGCAGTGGTTAGGGTGTGTGACACCCGACCCAGAAGTTACTTGGTTCGATCCCCAATCTCCACCTTGAGCAAGATGTCCTAAGACCTAGCTGCTCCTTAACATATGTGAATTCACTGTCAGACACTTTGGATGGAAGCTGACTACAAAGTGACTAAAACGTCCCCTACAGAAATATAGTAAGATACTCTTATGAGCTCAAGGACAAGATACCCCTCATAAGAACCAACTAGATACTACAGAACTCAAACTGGTTTAAAGATTTACAAATTAAGATTATACAACTGCGTCGAAGATATAAGCAGTTTCTTCCTGTTCATTTCTCATACGCTCTTGACGATGCTCAATACAAGTGTGATCTTGCTTTTACAAATGGACGTTAAGTGAGTGACCGTCCCCCACACCTGACCGTCGGACTCGTGGCCCCCCGTCGTCCTCTCTCTCCAGCCGGGGTCGTAGGAGCCCTGGTCCTCCCCCTCCCAGGAGTACGGGGCGTGGCAGTCCGCAACAAACCGGTCCATGGGGCGGGCCGTGTGGCAGGCACTCCTGCGCATGCGCACCTGGCGAATCCGAGCAGTGCCCACCAGCTTAGAGTTCCCATCTGTGATGAAGCCTGGGACATAAGGAGCAACGGTACAGTTATAATACCAGTCGTAGTAATGGTGAAGTCAAGATTCCACCCCTCCCTTTCCCCTATCTTATACTTTTATAATAATTATCTATTTTACCTGGTATAACTCTACTTGTGTTGAGTGATTAACTGTTGAGGACAACTGTAATTCGAGCATACGTTTAGGGTTGGGTTGTATTAGTCTTTGTTCACTCAGTTATATTTTGTTTATACTAGTTTAGTTTAGTTTGTTGTTATTAGTTTTAGGTATTAGTATATTTTTGTGTGCATTTATTCCCCCTGTTTCAACTGTTGCGCCTTAATTTCCCTCGGGATAAATAAAGTCTCTTGAATCTTGAATCTTGTTCACATTCAGTTATTAAGAATTGTTTTACCGGGATAGGCTCTGAAGATTTTATTATTAGGATAGGTTCTCGTAAGAGGCTTTTATTGGGATAGGTTCTCCAATGAAGCTTTTTATCGGGATAGGTTCTCCGAAGAGGCATTATCAGGACAGGTTCTCCGAAGAAGCTTTTATCGGGATAGGTTCTCTGAAGAGGCTTTTATCGGGATAGGTTCGCCAAAAATAGGTTTTTTATCGGGATAGGTTCTCCGAAGAGGTTTTTATCGGAATAGGTTTGCCAAAAATTGGTTTTTATTGAGATAGGTTCTCCGAAGAGGCTTTATCAGGACAGGTTCTCCGAAGAAGCTTTTATCGGGATAGGTTCTCTGAAGAGGCTTTTATCGGGATAGGTTCGCCAAAAAGAGGTTTTTTATCGGGATAGGTTCTCCGAAGAGGTTTTCCTGACATATCTTCCAAAGAGGGTTTTACCAGGGTAGTCTCCGTAGAGGTTCTGGAGGAGGGATCTGTTGGCCCAGGAGAACACCTGGCTGTAGGTCATGCTGTTAGAAGTGTTTCTGCCGAAGCTCCTGCGGATGTGCTGACTCAGGTAGAAGGCATTGGGGTCCCTCTGACTGTAAGCCACCAGCAGCAACATCCACATGAAGCCTAAATAGGCTGAGGGAACCAATAACACATTCATTACTGCACTTATTTAATAATAATATCATTGCATTTGTATAGCACTTTTTAAGGCACCAAAAGCTCTGTGTGGGTGTGTGCCGCATATCTTATGAGGCAGTATAACTAGGAATAATTCATAGAGCAGGCACAGTTCCTGCTTTCTTAAATACAAAAGTAATATAAAAATGTAATATAAATCCTTTTCATAAATTTCTTCTGAAATTGGACTGGCAGCCGCAGAACTAGTAACAGCGTGTCCAGTAGGAAATATACCAGGGACCCACGCATAACATTATCTTATTGTATCCCTCATCTTTAATGATCCACATACCGAGTATCTCCTTGATGAGAGCGTATGCTTTCTGCTCCTTGACACGGTTCCTCTTCATCTGCTCTATGTTCACCGCAGGAGGGGGCCGGTAGAGCCGGCCCTCCCTGCAGATGGGCCGGGCGCCTTCAGGAGGAGAGAGACCCCGGGGTGTCCGGAGGGGGGGATGTTTGTTGTTGTGTGTACAGTTTGATGAAGGTATTTAAAAAAGAGAGGGGGAGAAGGGACAAGGGAAACAAGGGAGATTGAGAAGGAGGGAGAGGGATTATATTCTATCTGCTTTGGCAGGAAAAACGTTTAATCTCCATGCAAATAAGGCTCTGAGAGAGAGAGAGAGAGAGAGAGAGAGAGAGAGAGAGAGAGAGAGAGAGAGAGAGAGAGAGAGAGAGAGAGAGAGAGAGAGAGAGAGAGAGAGAGAGAGAGAGAGGGCTCCATACAGCTGGTTAAGCATGGCTTATTATGCTTGGTTAGGTTTCATTTTATGCTTGACTAACCAGAAACTCAAGCCTAGTACCCACAGTCAAACCGTATGCAGCCAGGGTACTTTATCACTAATACTATACACCAGTAGAATGTTCTATTTAATCATTTAGCAGACGTGTTGATCCAGAGGCCTTGTCCAAAACGAACACTGGGATGGTCAATTTGGTCATTGTTAACGGTCATTGCCCTTTTCTCTAGGCTTCAACAAAAAGCCAGTGCAGTGCAGCCTGCAAAAGTGTTTTGCAATCGGCACTGTACAGTGCATTCAGATACATGTCATTAATGAGCAGGTAGTTGTGTGTGTGTGTGTGTGTGTGTGTGTGTGTGTGTGTGTGTGTGTGATATCCTGCTCTATGATATTATTGAGGGATTTTACCTGAATTGATTGGTTTGTAATACTGTACTTTTTCGTAATTGTCGTCCTCGTCAACTTTCTTGAATACGAGAGCAAAGAAGACGGCAAGACCCAGCACCTGTCATGAGAGACAAGCTCCAAATCAGCCGTATTCATGACAGTTGAATATGCACAGTTACTGTAAATAGCACAATACTATGGAAGGCCAACAGGGCCAACAGGGCAAACAACGTCTTAGCAATATACACAATTCTGATAAAAATGTTCTGTTTCACACATTGAGGCGCGTTAACACTGTCGTAGCCAGCGGCTTGTTCCACACTTCTAATAAGGATGCTAGAAATGTATTCTGCCAAACATATGGTGTTCATTACCACCACACCGCCTTCGGCAGTGGATTCAGAAGGTTTACAGGACTATACTATTACATTTAATCATCCCATTTATTCCTGTGCTTTCTAAACATCTGAAAATAGCCCCGTACCTTACACTACCTGAACTCTTAAACATGTCCTACTAGTTTCGTCATGTGATTCCTTTGGACTGTACTTTTAAGTGTACGTCTCTATTGTTGATGTCTTGTATAAAATACATGCTGCACATGCTTGCTTGTAGTCTGCAACTTTCACATTACATTACATACAACAGTCACTAAGCAGACACTTTTGTCCAAAGCAACCTACAACAGTGGTAGGTCGGAAGGTAGGTAAGAGAACAACTCGTCACCAAGTCAAAAGCCTCCAAGAAATGAACCAGTGCACAGGTACAATAAGTTGAAAAACAATAGTACAATATCTCACTAACTTTCAAGCAAACAGTTAGTAGTTAGCAAGTAGTTAGACGCTTAGTACGCCTGCAGCGGAAGATGGGCAGTGACTCTGCAGTGACATCCGTGGGGAGTTCATTTCACCAATTTAGGGCCAGGACAGAGAAGAGCCGTGACCACGTAGATTGGCTGAAAGGCCCCGTACCCATAGCATGCTCATTCTTAATGTTTAATGCACTTAAACATTCAACCATTTGGACTTATTTTGTCCAACTAAGAGCTAGTAGAATAGCATTTTGGCTGTTAGTAGTTTGTAGTACACACACAGCCAAATATTATGCTAGGCGATGGCTCTAAGTGCTTGTTGTTAACTTTATTGTGTTGGCTGTTTATCTCTGTAATCTATGTTAGGGCTGGCCTAGGGGAACCGGCCAGTAACATGGATGTTACTGTCCCTCTCGAACCCACAACACTTGCTGAGCAGGATGAGGCCCAAAAGGTGTGGTCCACTGCTGATCTTTAAACCTAACTGCCACCCGGCAAGCCAATCAGGAGGGACCATGCCCACACAACCACCAAATGAACTAACCATTCAATTAACTCAAATACAGCAGCAGGCTAGCACCCAAGGACACATGTACACAGGGAGTGACATTAACACAAACACGTATAACTTCCAACTATGACCATGGGTGCTTGTAATGTTACCGGTTTTACCACTAGGCATCACTATGCACATTGTCATGTTTGTTCACTACACAGCAGGTCTGAGCAGCCATGTATGATGCTGTGCGTCTAATCTATATATGCATTACAATATTTCTTCAGAAAAAAAGAAATTGTGTTTTTTTGTAATATAGTGTATTGTCAGTGTTTTAGGGCCTAAGTATGCGCACATATTGTGACAAATATGTAACAAATTGAAAAGGCTGCCTGAGTCAGTTAAGTTTGGTTTTAATATTTTTTGATGTCCAGTTCAGAGGTCACGTTAGGCCGGCAACAGTTTTTTTATGAGAAAAAAAAACACATTCGGGCCGGTTAAATTACAAATACGATTTTAACTATGCAATATAGTAATTCAACATAGTTCAACTCAAGATCAAGGCAATGTATAATTATACATAGCCTATAGTTCTAACCCTTTTTATGGCCCATGTTATTCCTATGAAAAGTGTCCAGTAGAGCGAGGATTCTCGCCTGATTTGAAATCAGCAACTGCTCACTTCCGTGAAATGAAGCGAGAGTAAAAATAAATATGTTAAAGCATCGCTGAGGTTATTGCTCGTATGGTGAAGAAAAATGTTGCAGTAAAGTAATGATGCAACATCGCAGTCAAGCTCACTAAATGCATAATTGTGATGTCATTTATGTGCTTCTGAGATAGTAGGATAGGATATTTATTTATAAACATTTTTAAATATCCTTAACAATGTTTCCTTGACAATTTCTAAGCCCTGTGTGATGTCCTCGGAATCAACTCAGAGCTCATTGGCTCCCTCCAAGCCGTACCCACTTGATTCCTTGGCTGAGGTCTTTTCTTCTTTCTTATTTATCTAGTTGTTTATATTATATAATTACTTATTATTGTTGTCATTATCTAAAATGTAAAATGCTTTTATCCGCCACCTCACCTTGAGTGGCTGGACGACGAGCAGGCTCTCGAAGAAGGAGACGACCATGGAGATGAGCCAGCTGATGGACTTGAGCTTGCCAAACTTCAGGCCGTAAAGCAGAGTAAAGAAGCCTGCCACCACGCTGGTGGCGACGACCAGGAGCCATCCCAGGAACACACACCACCAGGGGAGACCCCGTCCTCTTCTCTTCTCCTTCTCCTTCTCCTTCTCCTCGCGGTCAATGGCGTTAGGCCTACGACATGGTAAGAGTTTACCACTATATAATGTTTCTTCCCCTGGTTGAGGTGACCTGAGTCGGACTGGAGGATGTCGGACATTTTTTAATGACATTCACATAGCTTGCTGCTATAGGTTTATTTAACACAGTGTCTATCAAAACATTAAGCAATTTCAAGGATTTCAGTGACATTGGTTTTGCTTTGGAAGCGCTGTCCCTGTGAATCAATTGTCCTGACCTCTGGGTCACCTTGTCCAGATCGCTGCCATGGATCTTCATCATCTGGTCTGGTATGAGGTCTTTCATGGCTCGTACCTGCTCCAGGGCCATGCGGTGGTTCTTCTGGTCTGGGAGGTGGGAGGAATCCAGCAAGCTCAGCCTACCCTCCATGTAGCATAGCTTCCTGTGCAGGTACTGGGTCTTAGCCCGGTGCATCTGCACAAAGTTGTTGGTTCCGGTCTGGGGAGGTCCAACATCGACACGGACTACGGAAGAAAACATTTTTTTTTCCTCTTGTTAAATATATATTTTTTTAAATATTATGTGTTAAATTTTTTTCTATAAATCCAACCATCTATTCGCGTCTGTATGTACGTATATATCTATATACAGTAGCTGTGTTTCTATCTGTCTATCCATATCTATCCATATCTATGTCTATCTTCAAGTATCTATCGCTCATATCAATCTATTGCTCTATATCCATCCATCCATCCATCCATTCACCTCTATAATACCAAGTGATAGCGAGGAAGGTTGGTGTGTTAAGGCAGTAAGGGGGCAGCCACCTTGGGTGTCGGCGTGCGTGCCGCCGTTCCCGTCCGGACGTCCCATTTCCACATGCCGTCGGACGATCGTCGCCACCAGGAAGAGAGTGCCGCTGATGTCGCCGCTGTTGACCGCCTCCAACTCTCTCTCCAGTGGTGGGACGCTGCGCTTCAGGGTCTTGGATAGGGAACGCGCTGTCTTTATGATGTCCTGAGGAAGCAGATACATATAACCTCATCCGATACTGTATATATATAAAGATATAAGCTATCGGATAACGCACAACTTGATTAATCCAAGGCGGAAAACGTGGTGCCACAGCAGCAAGAGAGTGAGTTGTAAACTATAAAATAGAAGATTCCTAAGAATCTTAGATATATTTAAATACTTTCCTCCTTTCAATCTACTAGAAATGTACACAGCCAAAGTGTACAGACTTAGAGAGATGTATTTCCAATTTCACCAGTACCAGACATACAGGGACTTAAAAATAGATAATAATAATAATAATAATATTAGTAATAATAATAATAATAATAATAGTTAATACTGATTAACTAATACTATACTAATACTAATACTAACTAATAATAGTTTATAATAAAAATATACTTTCTATCAAATGCACATACAATACACATTGTACACTGTACAATTGTGTATTGGAATAAGCATACGTTTATTGCAGATGTGTATAACATATCCCGGCTCACAGGAAATTGGCTCACAGGAAATGATTGTACTGCTGAGGATGAATTGCACTGTGCCGTTTCAATAGTCTCGGGAGAGCTCTGTATGACGTAGAATCCGGAGGTGAGGTAGTGGATTAACAGAGTAGTCCGTAAGGTGAGAGGTGATTAAGTGTCATGGACACCCAAGGTAACTGCCCCCTTACTGCCTTAACACACCAACCTGCCTTGCTAACACTTGGTATTATAGAGGTGGCTGGATGGTCTGGTATGTCTTTTCTGTAGATGTATTGTAATGTAAAGCACTGCAGTGTAGACAATGTTGTCAGTCAGACCATCCTCTTCGTCCCGCCAAAAAACCCTCTCACACCGCCGCCGGTTGGTGGCTGGTATAAACAGCCTCGGCTGGCACGAGTAAGGCTATCTTAAAGTTAAACGATAACATAACAAATAACATAATTCCATTTCATTGCATTAGATGGGACGTGGTCCTTCGGGATGACTTGTTAGGATATGATTCACTGCAGAAATCTCAGAAATCTCGACATCAAGGGGCGGGCTGGAAAAGTACACACATCTAGAGATGGAAATAGTCCGATGGACTTCGTTACCATGGCAACGGACTCCGGGGTGACCTCGCAGGCAGCGGGGGGAGGTCGAGGTGCTTGGGTTTTGAGGTTGCGTGTCGGAGGTGACTTGGGGCCCCGGGCCTTGGCTTTGCCCTTGAGGCACCCGCAGAGGTCGGTGCTCTTGGCTCGGGGGCGGGTGTAGCGGAAGATGCTGACGATGAGGACGTTGACGGGGAACACCAGCAGGGTACTCTGCACCCCGATCATGAACTGCTGCCAGGTGAACTCAATGGGACCTGGAGAGAGAGAGAGAGAGAGAGAGAGAGAGAGAGAGAGAGAGAGAGAGAGAGAGAGAGAGAGAGAGAGAGAGAGAGAGAGAGAGAGAGAGAGAGAGAGAGAGAGAGAGAGAGAGAGAGAGAGAGATGTCGGTCCATCCATCCATCTATCCATCTACAATGTATAATACTATCTATCTGTGTGTCTAGCTCAATGCCTTAGGATAAGTATGTGTGTGTGTGTGTGTGTGTGTGTGTGTGTGTGTGTGTGTGTGTGTGTGTGTGTGTGTGTGTGTGTGTGTGTGTGTGTGTGTGCGTGTGCGTGTGCGTGTGTGTGTGTGTGTGTAAATGATGTCAAACAAAGCGTGGTGTGACGTGTGTGTTGTGTTGTGTTGTGTTGTTTCCAAGTTGCCCACCCATTTCCATGACCTGCTCCGAGGAGTCCTGGGGGACACCGTAGAACATGATGCTGGTGAGCATGGTGCACAGCAGGAGGGAGAAGCAGCAGGAGACCCTCTGCACGCGGGTGAAGGTGCTGCTGGGGGGGCGGCTCACCACGGAGAACCAGAGGTGGCCGTCGCTGAAGCCGCTCGAAGTCTTGCTGTAGAACACATTGCTGTGGGTGGGTGGGGTTGGGGGGGGGGGTTGGGGGGGGGGGTTGGGGGGGGGGGGTTGGGGGGGGGGGGCGGGGGGGGGGGGTGGGGGGGTGGTGGGGGGAGTATCAGAAGAATCAGGGGACAAATTATTTCAGAGAATCACAGCAAGCAAAACATTTGAGGTTTGTTTCCACAGGAAAAACAGACTACAAACTACCTGTTTAAAAGAACGCATGTTTTAAGATGTTTTTGTTAAAAGATATCCACAGATATCCACACACAGCATTTTTCGCACATTTTACACGATTGTGGGCTGAGCCCAAAGTGTAAGTAGGGGAGAAAAATCATTGAACAATGAGCCTAGCGGATGAGTCAGTAAATGGCTCATTTTTTAACAACCTAACATTTTTTGCAGACCAGGTCACAGTGACTACTAATGCTTTTCCTCATTTATTCGTGCTGTGACTTGTTTAAGCCTCTCTGCTGCTATATTGTTAATAAGTCATATTGTTAAGTACAGGGATAAAGATGATGAGTTAGAGAACCAGAAGAGTCATTAAGGGACATTAAGGGGCTTGCTCATGAAGCCGCAACATGGGACCGGCGTGCCGTACCCATCGATGGTCCTGGGTGGTTGTCAGGTTATGTTTTTACAGTCTGCAGTTCAGTTTCAAACTGCCAAGTAAAAAGTATTATAATTTAGAAACATCGTTGTGTCTGTTGTTTGTAGAGCAATGCCCTCCGGGAATGGCTGAAACATTTCAGGAGATCTATTCAGCAGATCAATTTGAGGAAAGGACAGATTATTATTATTATTGGGTGATCTACTGCTTTCCTTGCATTAATATATATTTATTTTTTAACCCCCTTCTAATAATACAGTGTTGTTGATATTATACCACCGCTGATTTATCTACGGTCTTCCAAAGTGTCCTCTATTTAAAGACTTATTTACAACTTATTATAGATGAACAGTGATGGGCTACATAGTAGTGTAATAGATGGATCCTAGTCAAAATCTCAACATAGAACAAGCAAATGTAAATACGGATTAAAATTGCCCTCTGTAGCTTACCTGTTGTTAGAACCTTTGGGTTACTATCGATCAAAGATTCGGGCTACATCTCCATCAAATGTCATTGAAACGAGTAGGAGTGCTTTGTACAAGAGATAGAAAAAGCCTAACATAAAATGAAAAATGAAAAAAGTGGATTTTTATATTTTACTTAAACAACTTGTTTTTTTTGTTTTTTTTGGCTCCACAGTTCCCATTCTCGCCACCAACTGTCTCTTGCTGCTGTATTTCTATCCATTTTGAACACATGTGTACATGTGTCTGTCCACACACGCATGCGTGTGTGTCTCTGCTCTCAGCATGGCATTAGCTCTCTCTCTCACCTGAACCCCTTTAAGTCCATCTCCGTGGCTGCAGAGAACCCCATATCAAGCGCACAATCTCCCACATCTTCAGCGAGCCAGCAGTTACAGAGGAAATACCACTTCTGCTCAGTCTGCATATCCGTCACCACCACCTTGTTCACGTACCTGAGGCGAAAAAAAAAAACCAAACCCGACGTTAGCTGTTAGCATTGTCATACTTCTTTACTTTACTTTCTGGTCTCATTACCGTTACTGCACTGCTCTGCACTGTACTGCACTGTATTCAGGGTGCTGCTACCACTTACTACAGTGCTGTACAGTGCTGTACTGTGCACTACGGTCACTTTAACAATGCTTTCTGCACCATTCGCCATATGTATATGTATCATCCTGTATCATCCATCAGACACTTTAATTGTATATAGTATTGTTATAGTATAGTGTTGTTTAGTATAGTATAGTGTAGTATAGTATATTATTGCTGTTGTAAATTCATACTGCGGGAGTGAATGGGCAGTAAGCGTTCCATTGTACTTGTTACACATGGCAAAAATGGAGAATCTTAAATGTTGAATCTAAAGACTCTTGCCCCAGAGGCTGCGGCCTTCCCTACCAGCCAGGGTGCGAGCCAGAGTTGTCGTGCCACATCCTGATGCTCTGCAGGTGTCCCAGTGAGAAGGGTGTGGTCAGCAGGAACAGATCCACCCCACCTCGCTGCAAGACGGGCTTCTCTCCGGCGCTCAGGTGGTGGGCCTCACTGTCTCCCTCCGAACCCTTCAGAGTTATAATTACCTGGGGACACAACACAACAATTGTACAGATGTACTGGAGAATTGTATATGCACAATACGCCATAATACACAATTGTATGTGTAAAATATATCACGGTGTAGCAGTAGGGGCAAGAGTATTACGGTTTCTCACATGACATTATTCTGCGGCCTGGATTGCTTTTTAAATCATTTTTTTTAAATGTATAGTATATGTTTTACGTGTGAGGCATGAAGGGGGCGTGGCTTGGTCGGGTTGAAAACAAGGGAGGCAGCTGTAGCTGGTGAGCATAATAGACTTGCTAAGTGACACCACGATGAGATGTAACTCATTAACTCACTATTTATAGTATAGTGTTGTTTATAGTGTATAGTACAGTATATCTCAGTTAGTATATATCGTGTTGCTTATATTATAGTATAGTATAGCATAATATAGTATAGTATTGTTGTTGACATTCAAAATGCGGGAGCGAAGGGGGAGTAAGCACTCCATTGTACTTTGCACATGGCGCGTAAAAAACATCTTGAATCTTCTACGACAGATAGATCAGCCTACCTACAGTTGGCGTTTTTTTTGTCTCTACTACAGCGTGGATGACACGCCTCGTTCTGTCAGAGCAAGACTCCCGCGTGAGCGATTTACGAGGGGACTCATCGTTGGCGGGTTCTCATGGCCAAAGAGAACCCAAACTTTTACCTGAGAAGAGGTGGAGGCTCCCCGCCGGTGGCCAGTACTGACGTTGAGGATGTAGCGGTAGTCTTCCAGGGGCTCGTTGTCCTCCAGATCCGTCACCTTCAGGACCCGTTCCAAGCAGAACCATGTGTTACACTGCACTGCACTGCACTGTGTGTGTGTGTGTGTGTGTGTGTGTGTGTGTGTGTGTGTGTGGTGTGTGTGTGTGTGTGTGTGTGTGTGTGTGTGTGTGTGTGTGTGTGTGTGTGAGAGAGAAAGAGTCTGTGTTTGTCCGCCATAGATATAGTTCCAGTGTATTTGTCATATGCACATTTGAGAATGTGATTCATTCATTCATGAAGTCAGTCATGGCCAAATACAGATATATATATATATATATATATATATATATATACAGAGATACAAATAAGAGATAACAATAGTAAGATCATATTGTGTGTGTGTGTGTGTGTGTGTGTGTGTGTGTGTGTGTGTGTGTGTGTGTGTGTGTGTGTGTGTGTGTGTGTGTGTGTGTGTGTGTGTGTGCGTGTGTGTGTGTGTGACTGTATGTGCACATGCATGTGGTCTGTGTGTCAGATATTCTCCTTTTCTCATTCTCCGTTCTACTGTGCAATCTATACCAAATATATTCCCCTACTATTCATTTGCTCAGGTCCATTTCTGGACCCTTTAGTGGTTTCTAGCCTTTATCATTTCAAAGACAAAACGACCACATACCGGTCAGACACATATTGGTTCATGGATTGATAGTTCTGGTTCTACGATTGATAGGGGTGGTTCTACGGAGAGATTTTATGTCAATACTGTATATTCTTTATGTTTGTCTCACAATATATATCAGCAGTTTAGTTTTTGTCCTCGTTCTTGTTAATTATTAAACAAGAAATTAAGGAAGGCAGGTAGGGGTTAGCGCATCTTGCTTACGCCTGCAGGTAAGACACTCACCAAAATCTTGAAACCCCATTTTTCATCAACATCGCCCCATACCATAAGTGATTAGTAGTTGTTCGCTTGTGGCTACAAATCTTAGCGGGGGGGCTGCCCTAACCTCACATAACAACACAGTGTCATTCTCCTTTGTGAACCCCTAACTTGCTTAAGTCCTGACATTAATAGCTCTTAGCATGTTGTATATTCTAGCAAGTGTATATCCTTAATGTTGATAACACGCTCATATCACAGCTACTTAAGCAGGTGACCTGGCAGTACGAAATTGTGTTATTCATCTTGTTAATATGAATGTGTGTGAACTGCTCTATTTTTATGTTCGCGTACCTCAGTGTTATGCTATTGTCTGCTTCAACAAATGTACACCTTGTAAGTCGCTTTGGATAAAAGCGTCTGCCAAATGCTGTAAATGTAAATGTAAATGTAAACACACATACCAACACTCTGTCCCGGAGGTCTTTCCAGCGGCCCCAGATCACCACCAGCAGGTAGGCCAGGAACAGAGCCGCCAGGAAGCAGCCCACAACAGGGTTGTCGGTGAAGGAGCCAAACAGCTCGGCCGTGCGAGACATGTCGATGGTGTTGGGCATCACGAAGAAGGAGCTGCCGAACACCGTCAGGTGGTTGCAGAAGCACTGCGTCTGCCACAGCGTGGAGCCCACTCCCAGCTGAAGAAAGGGGGGCTTGGGGTGAGCAATGGGAAATTAATTCATTCGAATGAACACAGTTGTGTTTGTGTCGGAGAACATACGCTTCCGATGGCCATTGTCTCGCCCTGTTTCGTCATAAATCATTTCTCTAGTATTATTAACTGGTCAATTTGGCCATTTTAGTCATTGAGCAGATGTTTTTTATCCAAAGCGACTTGGAGTGAATTCATATCCATGTTATATAGGAGCAGTTGTCCTATACAGGGCTTGTAATACCAAACTGTAACACAAAGTGGAAGGGAAACAACAAGAATAAAGACATGAAACAAGTTTCAAATTATTTCAGAGAATCACAGCGAAACATTTGAGGTTTGTTTCAACAGAAAAAGACGATGGCGATGATTGGCAGGCTGGTCCCCCCCCCCCCCCCGGGATGAGGGCCGTAGCAACACTTACCCGGCAACCACTGTTACTCCATTGCAACTCGGTCTCGTTCCAGAATTTACAGCTGGTGGTAAATGTTGATATGTTGACGGTGGCGTTGACGTACTTTATTCCTGGGCCCACCATAGGCCTTAGGACCAGGTAGTACACGCCTACTTTCCCGCCAAACTCCTCAGGCTCCACCAGCCACGTGTATTTCTCATCTGTATGAACACACACACACACACACACACACACACACATGTGGACACACACACGTGTGGACACACACACACACACACACACACACACACACACACACACACACACACACACACACGGATGCATACACATTACCCAGATGGGTGCATTGACATACACATACAAACGCACGCGTACAGACGAGTACACACAATTGTCACGTAGTTGTACCTTGTGTGGTTCCCTCGAAGGGCATCTCGGCCATGAGAGTGTAGTTGGAGGTAGTGGGGAAGAAGCCGGAGCCCAGGTACACTTTGAGAGGCAGCGGCTCCCCCATGGGCAAAATCTAAGAATGAAACATCACTTCACAATAGGGAATCTAAGAATGAAACATCACTTCACAATAGAGAATCTATGAATGAAACATCACTTCACAATAGGGAATCTAAGAATGAAACATCACTTCACAATAGGGAATCTATGAATGAAACATCACTTCACAATAGGGAATCTATGAATGAAACATCACTTCACAATAGGGAATCTATGAATGAAACATCACTTCACAATCGGGAATCTAAGAATGAAACATCACTTCACAATAGGGAAACTATGAATGAAGCGTCACTTCACAATAGGGAATCTATGAATGTAGCATCTCTTCACTATGGGGTATATACAGCAGTGGAGACAATTGAGAAAAGGGAGGACCATCAATTAAACACATTAATCTGTGAAAATGCTGATAATATAATTGTAACACTTAGAAGGGACAAAAATCATGTCTGTGTGTCAAAATACCAACAGCACCCCCTACCGGAATTGAAAAGTACTGTACGGAGGTTCGTCCTCCCCAAGCTCCCAATTGAAGTACATTATAAAACTGCCGGACCCGAGCGGCCGGTGAGTCCTGGTTTTTAACATGAGTGTGTAGGGCAGTCGGGGAGGACAATCCAGGGTTATCATTATGCAAGGATCTATCTTGTGTCATTCATTAATTCCGCTTTCCAGACAACTTGTGAGACAAATATTTCAGACTTGAACTCAAAGCGTTCCAGTTGCATGACAGCAAACGTAAACAGGAAGCATGGTCTTGTCTGACCGTGACAAGGTGGTATTTCTTTGGCTCGCGATTAGACAATTGACGTTATTAACATGCATAACTGGTGTTACTATATGATAGTATGTCTTATTTTAATAAGACATGCTTCTCCCTCAAATCTCACTTAGTTTCAATTCCATTAGGTTTGTTTGGTAGAACTAGCCACTGTGCATATAACTTCTACTCAGATTTTTCTGATTTTCATCAAAACTATGCTTCTTCCCCCTCAGATCACAATCGGTTTTAATTCAGTTAGAATTGTCTGCTAAAATGACCAGTAATACACTGTCTAAATTTATAGTGAGGCACCTTCCTTCCTCCCCTACTTTTGCAACCACCAGGTGCCACTGATATACAGTATATATATATATATATAATCAAGTTTTCAGCCATATCTCTGGAACTGTTCTGGAATCATCCGATTGACTTGAAATAAAGTCCATATAAGGTCAGAACCTGAGAATTCCAATCCAATAATTTGCTATTGTTGGATTGGCAGATGAAGAGAATGGGCTTAATCGTGGGCTGAAGCCCTCGGAGGCAATTATTTGTTTTCCTAGTACTATTAGAGATTAACAGAGAAAACGCCCACCGACCACACACACAAACACCGGAGACAAAACCCATTGTTGCATGCAGACCTTTATCAGTGCTGTTTCCTCAACAGCGTGGACATGCAGGACTGTGGTGCTGTGGTTGCTGAGGTCCATCATGACCTCCCTTCCCTGCTGCAATTCAGCCGTTCTCGGCAGGATAATCTGTGGACCAACACCAGACAATGCTTATATATCCAGACAGTACAATAGGCCTGAGTAGGCCGCTGCTATTGTGTGCTCGACGACGCCCACGTTTCGGGAAGTTTGTGTTGCACGGAAGATGCGCTGACCTCTATGTCCACTGGCATGTCTCTCAGATGGATGACTGGGCCGTTGATCCAAGATAAGGTCAGGTCACAGACGATACCGCTTATGTTCCCCCGTTTGTCCCAAGAGAACGGGTTGGTTGACATATAGGTCATCTGTGGATAAAGAGAGAGACATATCAGTCATCTGTGGTGAGAGAGAAATGTAGATAATGGGTGGAGTTCAGCAAAGAGTGGAAGGGACAAATATTTTGAAAAAAAACAACACAAATAACTGGCCCCTCCCTGTTCCTTCCCACTCTATATTTACCCGTTATTGAGATGTTTTGCATCTCACCAACCTTTGACTGACAGGCAAGATGGATTCCCGAACCAATCGCAAAAAATAAATGCCCGGATAGGGCTGGGCGTGGATTCAAATCCATCATGTTTGGTTGACTTACTCGCAGGTCTATTTTGTCCATGCCTGGGAAGAGTTGAGTGATTTCGGATGGGAAGGTAATTCGAGGAGAGTGTGGGTGAGGAGCAAATATAGGCTCTGTAAGCCTTTCCGGACTGAGCCTAGAATATTAAGAGAAAAAATGATTTTGTTATTTAGTTAGTTAACTAGCTAGTTAGCTAGCTAGTTAGTAGGCTCATAAATCAGACTATAGATAAACATCTAAAGTTAATCATATTTTAAATTAGACCACCAATATGACATATAGATAGACAAGCTCAAATATGTTTGAATGGGGTATTTCACTTTCTTTCGCTTCAAATTAAGTTTGACCAATAATGTTCTTGGGCGGGGACACGACTGGAAACAACCTGACTGGCGGAACAACAACAAATGTGATTTGGCTGGAAAAACTTCAGAAACGTGGTCGAAAAGGTTATATGTCTGTCGATGATAGCTTCGATCAATAGAGGAAAAAAACAAATTTCTGCTGGGCATAAACTTGGACGTGAAACCAGACTTTAGAAGACATAACCAGTTGGCTTAAGCGACGACGCCAAGTGTGCACTGATGGCAAGACGCTTCTACAGCGCTATCATCGCAGCAAATCGTATTGGAGGTCTAATTAAAAGTATGGTGTCCGAAGCGCACACTGAAGAGATCCAAACACAAGCAATGTTACAATTAGCTTTCTCAAGATCAGTTTATTCTTCATGTCCCGGATATGCAGTTTATCTGCCCTTGTCATTAAGGAATTATACTATTCTTCCATATTTGCTAATAAATGACTGATGACAAAAACGAGCATTGTCATTTCATTGTTGGAAACCCAGCAAACACTTACCTATCGACGAGCAGGCCAACGTCCCCTTCACGGATATGATAAGGCCCTGAACCCACCTCTTTGTCTTTTAACAGTCCACTCTGTACCTTGTATAGTGAATCAAGAAGAGAAGCCAAGACATCCTTCTGCAAAGAATACCACATTTAGTACTTAATACAGATGATACAGAGTTCAATGTCATCAGTAGGTTTTCATCGGTGGAATGGATACGATCAATGTGTATTTTGTCAATAGAACGGTTGTGGTCAATGTGTATTGCACAGGAAGAATGGTTAGGTTGAAGGTCTTTTTATCAGTAGAACGGAGCACTTGCGTCAGAGGTGGAGGAAAGCATGTTGCTAGCTGCAGCCACAATGGGAGCAGCTGCGGCCAGTGTTTCCCCATCTCTTCCTTTGTCCACCATGAGCAGGAGCGCGCTGAGGCTTTGAAGGATTGACGCAGCTTCATTCTTAAGTAGGGGCAAAATAAAGGACAAACAAAAGCATTATGTCCATTAGCTCTGCGGTTTAGGAGGACGGGAAATGGCCCTCAATTACCAGTTTTGTGTCCGTTGAAACTCACGCTTAGAAAACCTTTTGTTTGCGAGAACCCATTATTCTTTTGTTTCATGAAGGTAAAACATATGTTATTGCTTTGTTTCTTGTAAAGGCCAAAATACAATTGGAATTGTATTGTATTGCCTGCTGTGTATTAGACCACTCAGGGATGAAAAAGAGAATGGAATCTCCCCTTCATATTTAGAAGGACATTAAAGTAAACTTGTTATATATTTCCATGCACTTTACTGCAACATTTGCACTCTGGTTAGATGTTAAATTATTTTCACTGTACTGTACTTGTGCTGTGCAATGACAATACATTTGAATCTAATCTAATCTAATCTAAAGAACAATAAAAAGGCCACTTTATTACTTCTTAGATGCTGCGCCTATTCTATGTCTATTGAGTCGTTTTGAAATTGTTTTTAGCCAAAGCGCCTCACAGGGAATCTACTTTTAGTTTATGAAGGAGTAGGTAGAGCATCTGCCAAAAGGAAGCCACAGGTTAGGACATCGGGAATCGACACTAGTACCTTCCGACTGGGAGGCACACAACCCTCACTAGACTAGGCTGCACCTCGTTGCTTTAAATTCCACTGGTCAGGAGAGTCCCAGAAATAATATAATTAGATATAATTAGAATATAGATTATAATTATAGAATATATAGAAACAATTTCATCCTGTGGATCCTATTGGGACAAAAAAAGACACCTGCAATGGGAGGCTGAGCTGAAGGCCATGCCAGTCGATGGCTGCCAGAAATCTGGCCACCATCTGAATCCCTTGTGTGGTGGTAATGGGGGACCTTGCCATCGTCTCCTTCATGATACTCAGCATCTCCTCTCGAAGCTGCAGAAGAAAACCACCATCTAACTGTAAACCCTTACCCTAATATCCCAACAGGTAGCTCTCGTGATCTCACACGACCACCAGAATAGCAAACACAATAATAATTACATTGCATGAATACATTGTGAAGCGCTTGCCACCCACCTTGTTTAGGTCTGAAATATTTTGCCACCTCACGACTTGTTACATTTGCCAGTGATTATCAATGTCCCAGTGAATGCATGAGCGTCGCACCACACGCTCACACAAATTATTCGTATTCTGTACTATGATTAGGCATTGAATGTTTGCATAATTAAGCAGGATGGACGTTATCATTAAGAACAAAGTCAATATATCATGCATGGCTCACCTTTATCCCGGCTTCTTTCTGTGATTCGTCGGTCTGGTCATTGAGCTCATTGGTCACCAGCAGGAAGACCTGTGACAGGGTCTCGGGTGTCAGCTGGCCCTGCTCCTGCAGGTCGGCCATGGCTGCGTAGATGATGGCCCGCAGGTCCTCCACACTGGGAACGCAGACTGTGTCTTTCACCTGGTCACACACACACATATCCCAGGTAGCTCAGTCGCCTCACAGCCTCACAGACAGAATATCTTGGTTCAAGGCCAACCACTGCCACTAAGGGCAGAGGCCTTCATTGAAAGCCTTTCTGGCCCTTTGCCTTTCTGCATCTAGCAATGCAGTCACAGAAAATCGATCAATAATATTATACTAAACTAAACAATACATAGTATCTCCATCAACAATTCATCCATCCATCCATCCATCCTCTCCCGCTTATCCGTAATCGGGTCGCGGAGGTAGCAGCTTCAGCAGGGGACTCCAAACTTCCCTCTCCCTGGCAACGTCGACTAGCTCTGACTGGGGGATCCCGAGGCGTTCCCAGGCCAGTGTGGAGATGTAATCACCCCACCTGTACCTCGGTCTGCCCCGTGGTCTCTTCCCAGTTGGATGTGCCTGGAAAACCTCCCTTGGGAGGCGACCAGGAAGCATCCTTACTAGATGCCCGAACCACCTCAACTGGCTCCTTTCTACGCGAAGGAGCAGCGGCTCTACTCCGAGTCTCTCACGAGTGACTGAGCTTCTCACCCTATCCCTCAGGGAGATACCAGCCACCCTCCTGAGGAAACTCATTTTGGCCGCTTGTATTTGCGATCTCGTCCTTTCGGTCATTACCCATTGTTCATGGCCATAGGTGAGGGTAGGAGGTGGTGGAGGTGCTGATCTTGTGCTCCGGTGCTGATCCTCATCCCAGCCGCTTCACATTCCGCAGCTAACCGATCCAGTGAGTGCTGAAGGTCACATACTGATGACACAAACAGGACCACATCATCTGCAAACAGCAGCGATTCAAACCTGAGCCCACCATACTGAAACCCCTCCCCTCCATGACTACGCGTTGAAATCCTGTCCATGAAAATCACAAACCGGATGGGTGACAAAGCGCAGCCCTGGCGGAGGCCAACACCCACTGGGAACAGGCCTGACTTACTACCGAGAATCCGGACACAGCTCTTGCTTTGGGAGTAGAGAGATTGGATGGCCCTCAACAGTGACCCCCGCACCCCATACTCCCGCAGCACCCCCCACAGTATTTCCCGAGGGACCCGATCATATGCCTTCTCCAAATCCACAAAACACACAAACCAAGCCCCCTCCAGGATCCAAGAGTGAAAAGCTGGTCCGTTGTTCCACGACCAGGGCGGAATCCGCATTGTCCGCATCGACTATTGGCCGAACCCTCCTTTCCAGCACCTTGGAGTAGACTTTCCCAGGGAGGCTGAGTAATGTGATACCCCTGTAATTGGCACACACCCTCTGGTCACCCTTTTTGAACAGGGGTACCACCACCCCTGTTTGCCACTCCTCAGGCACTGTCCCAGACTTCCACGCAATGTTGAAAAGACGTGTCATCCATGACAGCCCCTCAACACCCAGAGCCTTTAGCATTTCTGGACGGATCTCATCAACCCCTGGGGCTTTGCCACTGCGGAGATGTTTGACTACCGTAGTGACTTCCTCCAGGGAGATTGATGTTTGCCGTCCTTCATCCTCCAGCTCTGTCTCTACCATTGAGGGTGTAGTTGGGTTAAGAAGTTCCTCAAAGGGTTCTTTCCACCGCCAGATCACCTCCTCAGTTGAGGTCAGCAATGTCCCACCCTTACTGTACACAGCTTGGATGGATCCACGCTTCCCCCTCCTGAGGCGCCGGATTGTTTGCCAGAAACGCTTTGGTGCCGACTGAAAGTCCTTCTCCATGGCTTCTCCGAATTCCTCCCACACCCGCTGCTTTGCCTCTGCTACAGCCGAGGCTGCCGTCCTCTTGGCCTGTCGATACCTCGCAACTGAGTCCGGAGTCTCACAGGCTAACATAGCCCGGAAGGCCTCCTTCTTCAGCCGGACGGCTTCCCTGACCACCTGTGTCCACCACGAAGTCCGAGGGTTGCCGCCCCTTGAGGCACCAATGACCTTGAGGCCACAGCTCTCAACCGCAGCTTCGGCAATAGAAGCTTTGAACAATGACCACTCTGGCTCAATGCCCCCCGCCTCCACAGAGATGCCCGAAAAATTCCGCCGGAGGTGGGAGTTGAAGGTCTCCCGGACAGGGGCATCCACCAGACGTTCCCAGTTCACCCGCACTACACGTCTTTGGGCTTACCAGGTCTGTCCAGAGGCTTCCCCCGCCATCTTACCCAACTCACCACCAGATGGTGATCGTTGACAGCTCTGCCCCTCTCTTCACCCGAGTGTCCAAAACATGCGGCCTCAGGCCAGATGACACGATAACAAAATCAACAATCAACAATTCAGTTTTTCCAAAACATTATCACATCATCATCATCCTCATTAGGTCATTAAGCAGGAGGTAGTTGTTAGCTGGCGTTTTTCTACCAGGATGACTACAGGTTGTGAATTTCATGTTTTTCAACGTGGTACCTGTATATAACGTCCACACGGCACTAAATGCGGATCAATAATGTGTCAATGGATTGAGTTTGTTGGGATTTACATTATTACAAACCATGGTGAAGGAATAAAACCAAAAAGTATAAAGCTACTTTGGCCAGGGAGAGAGGTTGAACGTTGAAGCAGTACACGATGGGAGCACCCACTGAATTAGAATGCATAGCTTTGTGGGCGGTATGAGCTTAGCCCGGCCTCGAGATAACGTAATAATGTAATGTATCCATACAAGACATTTATGCATTGATAAATATCATGATTCACATATATGTGTATGTGCTGTATATCATAGATTTGACTGACCTGTGCTGTTACACTGGCGCTACAGTCGCTGTCTTCAATGGTGGCGTTTATGGTCACTTTATGTTGGGAACCGCTTCGTCCAGCGGGAAGGAACACAGGCTTGATGTCGCTCTTCTCACTACAGAGCAGTTGGACACCTGAGAGTGGACAACGGTAAAATTCACTTCTGACAAACGACACCACCCAGAGCAAAGTAAAACATGTCTCTAACCCAATGCCTAAACTTAACCATCTATATTAATACCTAAACTAACCATCTCTAACCTCATACCTAAACTAACCATCTCTAACCTCATACCTAAACTAACCATCTCTAACCTAATACCTAAACTAACCATCTCCAACCTAATACCTAAACTAACCATCTCTAACCTCATACCTAAACTAACCATCTCTAACCTCATACCTAAACTAACCATCTCTAACCTCATACCTAAACTAACCATCTCTAACCTCATACCTAAACTAACCATCTCTAACCTCATACCTAAACTAACCATCTCCAACCTAATACCTAAAGTAACACATCTTTAACTTAATAGCTAAACGTTACCATCTCTAACCTAATACCTAAACATAACCATCTATATCTAAACAAATCTAAATATTCTTTGCTCTTTTGCATTTCATGTTTGCATTGTCAAGCAGCAACCTGTTGCAGTGATCAAGGCAATGTGTTGGTATGGAGAAAAAAGAAGAAGAACAGAAAAAGGATCTGGACCCATTCCTGGATTGGAAGGAAGGGGCAGAGAACCAAACTTTGTTTTAACATTAACGATGTCTCCTCCGATCACAAGTCGTAGGCTGTCTTTGATGGTCACTGACGGTCACTCTGAGCGACCCAAGACTAGCGACTACTACCTACACGTTTGCCATTCTGTCTGCAATTGGAAAATTTAAAACATGAATGTGGTGAAATCACAGTGTTTCTGGCAGCCTTTATGGGTTTGATTCCCGCTGGGGCCACCCAATGCTAAGAATGTATGCGGGCATGGTATTGTAAAACACTTTGGAGGAATATGTCCAATGGAATATACTGTATGTCATTATTATTCAAATTATTATGATTTATTTATTTGTTATTCCTAAGAAGGGACATTTTATGACTTACCTGTTGAGGTTTTAAAACAGTATTGGAAGCCAGGGCATGTAATGTCACTTTTGCAGCTGATCTTGAAGCCCGTAAGAACAGTTCCTTTTGAAGGTGAAATCTCACAAGAAAACTTCCCATAGTCGCAGGTTGAGGACGAGGTTGTGGATTCGGGAGTTGTTGTTGGTTTGGGAGTTGTTGTGGGTTCGAGAGTTGTTGTGGGTTCGGGAGTTGTCGTGGGTTTGGGAGTTGTTGTGGGTTTGGGAGTTGTTGTGGGTTTGGGAGTTGTTGTGGGTTCGAGAGTTGTCATGGGTTTGGGAGTTGTCGTGGGTTTGGGAGTTGTTGTGGGTTCGGGAGTTGTCGTGGGTTTGGGAGTTGTTGTGGGTTTGGGAGTTGTTGTGGGTTTGGGAGTTGTTGTGGGTTCGAGAGTTGTCATGGGTTTGGGAGTTGTTGTGGGTTTGGGAGTTGTTGTGGGTTTGGGAGTTGTTGTGGGTTCGGGAGTTGTCGTGGGTTTGGGAGTTGTTGTGGGTTTGGGAGTTGTTGTGGGTTTGGGAGTTGTTGTGGGTTTGGGAGTTGTTGTGGGTTCGAGAGTTGTTGTGGGTTTGGGAGTTGTTGTGGGTTCGAGAGTTGTTGTGGGTTTGGGAGTTGTTGTGGGTTTGGGAGTTGTTGTGGGTTTGGTAGTTGTTGTGGGTTCGAGAGTTGTTGTGGGTTTGGGAGTTGTTGTGGGTTTGGTAGTTGTTGTGGGTTCGGGGGTTGTTGTGGTTGTTACCCTACTGCCACCTCCGCCACCTCCGCCACCTCCGACATGTGGTGGTTTGGGAGTTGTTGTGGGTTTGGTTGTTGTTGTGGGTTTGGGAGTTGTTGTGGGTTTGGTAGTTGTTGTGGGTTTGGTAGTTGTTGTGGGTTTGGTTGTTGTTGTGGGTTTGGGAGTTGTTGTGGGTTTGGTAGTTGTTGTGGGTTTGGTAGTTGTTGTGGGTTTGGTAGTTGTTGTGGGTTTGGTAGTTGTTGTGGGTTTGGTAGTTGTTGTGGGTTCGGGGGTTGTTGTGGGTTCGGGGGTTGTTGTGGGTTTGGTAGTTGTTGTGGGTTCAGTAGTTGTTGTGGGTTCAGGAGTTGTTGTAGGTTCGGAAGTTGTTGTGGGTTTGGGAGTTGTTGTGGGTTCGGGGGTTGTTGTGGGTTCGGGGGTTGTTGTGGGTTCAGTAGTTGTTGTGGGTTCAGTAGTTGTTGTGGGTTCAGGAGTTGTTGTAGGTTCGGAAGTTGTTGTGGGTTTGGGAGTTGTTGTGGGTTTTTTCGATGGTTTGGGGTTGGTACATGGTTTGGGTGTAGGACAACTTTTCAATTTCAGAGATTTCGTTGTTTTGAATTTCAGAGATTTCAGAGCTTTGGATTTCCAAGATTCCGTAAATTTGGGTTTCGGATATTTTCTGTTTGTTGGTATCTTAGATTCAGCACTAGAGACAATATCTAAAGTGTATGTTGCATATCTATCTCGGTCCGTCCCTGTAGTGTAAGAAAAAATGGTTGTAGCATGAAATTGACAGTTCCAATAAATTAACCAAAAATAAACATTTGATTTGATTTTTATAACATGGCAATAATGAGTGTATGGTACTGTGTAAAAACAAAACTATACATATAGTGTACTATACAAGCCTATTATGAAAACAATATAATATATATACACTGTATATATACAAAACACCATAATTGCATGTGATTAGATGTGTATATGATCTGGAAACAAAGAATAAGATTTCTTTGAATACAAAAATAACAATCATAAAAGACACAGATGCACAATAGACCGTGCTATTTGTTTAATAAACACGGTGGCCATCGTGAATTCAAAACAATGCTGGGGGGATTCCAGAAGCTGACGGAAGCTTTGTTGACAATTTCTATGTTCGCAGTTACTGATACTGAGTAGCACAGCCTGCAACATTATTATTTATGGCCGTATTATCTGTCTCTATCTATGGCTATCTGCGCAGATATAGCACACATACTCACCATAGGCAACCACCGTGAGACTTGCACCGCGAGCGAAGGCCTCTGCCAGTCTTCTCTTGCTCACAGTGTACTCCATCCCACCCTTCTGTGTGTCTATCAGGGGCCTCTGGCCTGACGACTGGTAGCAACTCTTTGGCTCAACCTTTGACAAGAGGAAATAGTTCCAACCAGGTGCTTTTATAGAGACTTGATGGTATTTGCGTGGGTTTTTATGGATTTGGAATGTGTGATACCCTAAACGTAACCCTCTGAATGTAATGTGACACATGCATATGATATGTTTTACAGTACAATACGTTTCAGGATATAACAACTCTTAATTTTTTTTTTTTTTTAGCAAACTTGCCCAGCTGTCTTCGCTGCGGGGATCCTCGATGTTCCAGACCACAGTGGGACAGGCGAAACAACGCAGCTTGACCTTAACTTCAGTGTACGGTGTGACAGGGTCACAACCTTGATCACAACTGAGAGAGAAGGTTAGAAAGACGGTTTCAAAACATACTAAAACTAAAAAAACAAAAGAGCAACAACTCTCCACTCTCTCCACAGGTTGTTGGTGAATTGTAGTTGACGTTAAAAAAAAACATACTAGTCATACTACTTATCTAATATGTAGTCAAACGGTTGAAGAGCTGCCTTAGGGACACCATGGGTCTGCACACTCCTCTTACAAAAAAGATATATTCGTCTTTTTCTTTTCGTTAATTTCGAGCTCAGGAGGTCTGCTTTGGTTTTGTCTTCACATATAGATGAACATGTCGAACATATACTTATGTCTATAACGCATTGTCTTTATGTTTACAAAGATCACCAGGTGTCACTTAATTAACGACACAACGCTCAGACCCATCGCCGTAAACTATAAACGAGACAAGATATCCAGGCCTGGGGAACCACAGTGTACCTACCTCGATATAGTTTGGCCATTACGGAAAATGTGTTTTACTATAACCTGTATATTGCGTTCATTGAACATACCTTATTTTAGTAACAGGGTATTCAGTCGGAGTAACTGTGATACACATGGATTCCAAGGCCTTTATGTCGTCTGTGTTTTTGTCTACGACAACAAAGCTGTATTCAAAATATTCAAACGGGTTGGGTAGGCAGGCTGCAGTAACCTCATGTTTCAGGTCGGGCCACGTGTCTTCACACTTACAGGGACCTGTGGGTATAGGGTCATAGGGCATTCTGTCACTAGAACGCCATTCCCCACAACCTGCAACCCTTAGACTGCAGGCAAAAGGCAATACGATGAGATAAGGTAAGATGTGAATGTATTAATCACAGATAAGACATTTGGAGGCAGCAGAGGAACATGAACATGAACATTAATTAAGAAGAGATCATATTTTTTAATAATAATATATACAAAATGATGACATAATTAGATATATATGTACAGAATATAAGTGCAACTATACATCTCAGATATTGACTATATAAAGGGCTCAGAGGGTGTATATTGTATAATATGGCCTGTGGAGTCCTCTGAGATTGAAACTGTGATTAAGGGCTTTACCGCAGGGGAAGAATAAAACTGTCCGAACAACCGCACATAAATACTTCTCACCGCATGTCCACAAGTGTTTTAGGTTGTCGTCGCCAGGGTTCGAGTAGCCATCCTCCACGCTCAGTGTGATACTGCCGAGGGGGTCTGTCACGGTGCTGCCGGGCGTGGCTGTGATCCTTAAACCTGCCGACCGGACCACTCTGACATGGGCCTCCTTCTGAAAATGAACACATTCAATATTAATATTTTAAAAGGTTAATATTTGTATTAAATATGATTTATTATTATTTAATCAGATTAAATATGGATACAATTAAATAAATACGAATGCAAAATGCAATATGAGTTCCACAAGATAATCACAGCTTACAATTTTCATAATTCTAATAATATAAACATAACAATACATTATAAAATAATGAACCAATCCAAAAATGTAATATGTATGTATAAAGACAAAAAAAGCATTTACCTTCCAGAAGCTGGAAGTGCTGGTTTTCAATATGTTGTTCAACTGATGGCCCATTAGTAATGGTGAACCGATGGCACCGCAGCCGCAGCAAACCACAGGAATTTCCACTGAGAAGAGTCTGTTAGAAGCTGTCAGTCTGATGTGTAAAGGTCCTGCAAGGAAACAATGTCACTTGTAAGTCATAAGTGCCGAAAAGGAATTAAAACCTGCGTATGGTATTATGTTGTTGGTATGTATGGTTTATTGCTTTGAATTTATCACTCATCTAACAAATGAGCCAAATTGGCTTTGTTCATTTTAAGCCAATTTGTATTCATTCATATTAAATAATTGTAATGCTGAGTTTAACGGCTTATTTTTGTTCATGTGTTGGGGTACCTTGAAAGGGGGTACTGATGGTATACAAGCTTGTGTTTTCAAGCATTTCCCTGCTTTGGGAAATGGATACGTTCAGCCCAGTGAGGAGAAACACAAGCTTCACTGGAGCTCCATGTTGGAGTGAAACCGCGATGGAAACATCTGAAGAGTGTGGACAGCTGCCATCTTCTGACACCACTGTTGCAGACAGACCGGCTAGGCGTTCCAATAAGCATACCTGAACCACACATCCAAAGATTACAACAATTGAAATAATAAAAGTTACTTTCTTACACCTAAGAGCTAATTACATTATCAGGCGTTAATTGACCCATTGAAACTCACACTCGAACTCACTCTGCCGAACATGGAATGATAGATGATGATTCTCCGGTCTGACATTTTTGAAACATACGTTTGCTACTTAAGGGAATGAATGGTTTGGATGAGTCATTTTAATGGCTTATGGCCGCGTCGTCCGTCACAGTATGTTTTGTAATGTTATTGTTGTAGGTTTCAGACATTGAGCAAAGACACCCATAAGGGCCCTACCAGCTCCTTAACGACGAGCATCCACATTCTTCTTTGAATAAAACCACCTGATAAATGACTAAACAGTATAAAATAAACAACATTGAGCGATTTTACCACAACTAAAAGGTGTATACTATTATGAGCAGTAGTATAACTGCAGTATATACATAGTTGTACATTACCTGCAGGTCCCGTGTCTGAACAAGGCTGGGATCTGTGTCAGAGGCGTGCAGGCTGAGGGCATAGCAGCCAAGCCCCAGGAGCTCCAGGGTGGCTGAGCTCACCGTGAGGCTGGGGCGCGTGTTACCGCTGGCAGTCACGGAGCTGGCCAGCATCACCCCTTCACTCTGGAGAAGGGTGTATGTGGTTGGAGTGGTTCCTACACATACACAGAGGAATGAATGACAAATAAGTACCTCAATAGGATAAGACAGACAATCGATATAGTGTGGTCGCTGTAGGGGTTCTAGACAAGAACCCCTTGTCACTCAATTTCAATAGTCTGTCTCGTATCCATGAGCTGTATCCAAATTCACTTTGGATAATTGCTACTCCAAATGTTACAAAACAACAGAATAATACATACAAAAATCAAAAGGTACATTTGTAGGTACTTCAAATAAATGAAGGAAAATTAACAGAAAGATTAGAAGAAGCGAACAGGCGAACACAATAGTAGACCAAAAGACACAAGGAGTGTCTGTGTCTGCCCTGCTGCTCTCTGCATCCAGCCACTCGCCTGGGGCTACGTCCAGCCGGACCACCAGACGTCTCCCCAGCAGAGCTGTGCAGTCATCTTCAGTGGTCAACAAGTCTCCCGAGTAACAGGTGAGCGCGTGGAGCTCCATCGCGGGACTTCCGATCACAATGTCTGTCTGAACGCTCACGTCTTCCATCTCACCGCCGCCGGCAGTGGAACAATCCACCCGCACCGTATAAACCCCCGGGTGGACATAACGGTGTGCCATGCTGCTCTCGGACCTGTGGCGAAACATCCACCCACACGTTAGTAGGAGTCACCTGGTTCAGCCGTGACAGCTCTTGTGTGCCACCTTGTAAGGTGAGAAGCTCATTTTCATGTCACCTATGCGGATGAAATTCTTGAGTTTCCTAAGTGCAAAACAAGTATAAATATGGATAAATATGTCTTATTTAAACTCTAAATGTTAATGTGTGTGCGTGTAGGCCTACGTGAGAGGGTGTCTACACGACCGGCCTCTCTTCTGCCACTTTATCATCTTTCCTGATGAGTACAACTGTCTACTTGTGGTCCACCGTTGTCTGCTTGTTTGTGCTTTTGCTCTTTAGCAAAAAATAGGACTTCAGTTGTGTACCTAATGGCCTGTATTGTTCTAATGTTGTTTGTGCAAATGATGCATTACATTCAATGGGGCTGATGTATCCTAGTAACAGAAATGAGAATAATTTGAATCTGATTCTCAGATTATTCTCAGATTTACAGATTATTTTTTAAAACTCTTTTTAATTAATAATTATTTAATAATTAATTATTTTTACAGTCCTGTATAGTGAAACCTGAATCGTATCTTATATTAACTTATGTTATGTTATCTAATCTGCCTTGCCTTTACCTTAACATTATCTTACCTTAACTTTATCTTACCGTACCTCACCTTACCTTATCTGACAGCTCACCTGTTTCTAGTCGGCAGGTGTGTGACGTGTCCGTCCCCGGTCGTCAGCCGGCAGCTGACTGGAAATATGCGCCACTTCCACGTCACTCTCACGATGACGTTTTCTGAGACACTGCCGCGCTTGTTCACTGATAATTTCAGTGCTGTAAGGAAGAAATAATCACATTAGCACTCCAATGGCAGGGCCACATAAACCACATTCAGGCAAGTTATACGCTTATGGCCCAAACCAACAGTGGTTCGGACCAATCAGCGTCCTAAGATGAGGATGGTGTAATGATAGCAAGAAGCAAACTGTTTGTTCAAAAACAACAATGGCGGCTCCCAAAGAGGTTAGCGTAGATGCTGCTATAGCGTCGGTTTTATCTGAACTGGAGTATTTTTTCAATAAAAGAAGAGCAAAGAATGGCACTGAATTTTTCCCTCTACTATGTCATATGCAGGGCTTGACATTAACTTTTTGGCTCACCAGACTTTTCCAAAGTCACCGGTCAGTGGCCGGTCTTAATGTCAAGCCCTGGTCTTATGGCTCGTTGATTTGATTGGTTGAAGTTACCCCGTGATAGAAAGATGGTTCATCCAATCACCTGCCAATAATTTTCTGAAAGCGTCAGCACTTTTCCAAACGTCACAACCCTACGATTACCAAGAATACTATTGCTAACATTTTATGTGTTACACTACTACAACATACTGTCTCATCCAAAAAATGGTTAATGTGTAAGTTCTTCAAATTCGAGCTCTGAAAGTAGCATTTAGGTAAGTAGCGCATGACTTTTATGTAAAGTCATTACCGTACCAATGGCTGCGCTATGAGGGAATACCAGAAGCGTTTGTTATTGGTAAACATTGTGAAATGTGTGGAGTGGGTAGCCTACTGCTGACTGACTGACCGTGTTCGCAGTGGTATTGGACAGACAGGTAACTTCCCAGGACAGGACAGGGTTCACCCAGCGAAGACTTAACCGCACCAGAACGACACACCTGGAGGCCATCGCACTCTTCTGAGAGACACACACACACACACACACACCTCATTTCAATCGCTTACTTCAATTGAAAATGTAAAATGTGATCTTTTGTTTGGTTCGTTTTTGGACGTTACACCACATTCTTACACACTCTTCTAATGTAATCTGACTTTTAAAATAGCTAAGCGAACAAAGTTGGCAGATACATCAGTAAATCCATTTGTTGTCTTGGATTCGGGGAAATTGAATAGATAATCAACTACAATTAGTTAAGATTTATTTATTTTTATAATTATTTGTAATTGAGGTCACAGTTTTAAATGTCATCCCAGGAGTCGTTGGTGCAAAACAATGTGTGTGTGTGTGTGTGTGTGTGTGTGTGTGTGTGTGTGTGTGTGTGTGTGTGTGTGTGTGTGTGTGTGTGTGTGTGTGTGTGTGTGTGTGTGTGTGTGTGTGTGTGTGTGTCCTAGGTGTAACATGGTGTAGTAATTGCATATTGGGCTTGCTTTGAGTGGGGCTGATATCAGGTTGATTTTCATGGGAGTCCAGAGCAGAAAGGCCTGCTCAGGACTGTTTTCTAGTAAATGATGGAATTGCGTACCTGCTAACAATTGTACCACATCAACAGAGGCACACTGATCAGGCGTGGATGATGATGTGGAGATAGAGAGCGGTCGTCGACAGTAGTGAAAGGTCTCTCGGCCATAAAAACCACTTTCGACCTTGATCACCTGACCCGCCGGGCACAGCAACTTCAGGTCACGACCTTCACACGCTATGGCTCGGCCCGACTCTGAAATAAAGGGGGGAAACACATTTGTACCCTCAAAACCCACCTTTTCACAACTGCTGTCCCCTGCAAACCTCCTCCCCTCCATCCACTTAGTTTTGTTAGTTTGTATTTGTTGACTTAGATTTGCTAGTTTTAACTCCCGTGTTTCGTTCCCAACCCCAAATCCCGCTTGTGTTTTCTGTGTTTGTTTGTCACCGTCTTTTTTTGTTGTTGTAATCCTCATATGTGTGTATAAGGGTGTTTACCAAACTCTGGGTTAGAACCCAGGATTGGCTGATATGCATACAAGGCCACAGGGAATTGCTGTTTTAATTAATGCCATATGACAAAACATTTAAAAAAGATTTTAAATATCTAAATTGCATGGACGAATAGACTGCCAAGCCACAAGAGAGTGACAAGTGAACTACTCATCATTCACTGGGACATTGAGGGTGGGCAGATTGCACAAAAACATCCCCAGTCAATGATTCTAGGGTCATAACAAGGGTGGCTAAGCGCTAGAGGCAATGGCTTTGAACAACCAGCCAAGATACTGACCGTGCTGGCAGACAAAGTTGAGCTCCTGGTCACAGTCAGCGGTGGCCTTCCAGTGGAATAAAGTGCTCCCCTGGAGGTACGCGGAACACCCCACTGGTTGCAGGCCGTCCACCCAGTGGGAATAAAAGACATCCGAACCATCCAGCCAAGACAGGCTACCTGCAGGGTTCAACGGGGGGGGGGGGGGAGTAAAGTAATTCGAAAAATGTTACTAATGTAATATCTATCGACGTGTCTACTTTATAGCCACGTTTGACTCACATCAATTAGATTCATTGTGATTCATGATCACGTTTTTTTGTTCGATCATTTGGTAGACCTAAGTGATCTGATTGGTTCGTGCTTGGACGCTATAGGCGTGTGATCAGTAAGTGTTGGCAATGATGAAAGTGACTAAAGTACTGAAATAAATGCATAGGACAGAAAGGACAGCATTTTTTTATACAATTATATACAAACAAAGGAGAGATATCTCATTTCAATCGCACAGCTTGTATGACGTTTTATTTTAGGGATAAATCTTGACATTGACTTTGACTTGTGCCATACAGCAGACTAATACGTTGTAATGACTATGCTTTTGTGTGTAGACGTTAGACATTAGTCTTACACAAATCACATCTTAATTTGTATTGATATATTCTGGTTACCTGTCCGCTCCTTCATGTCGAGGTCTGCAGGGCCAGGAGGGGCCAGGCCCAGCCACCAGTCCCTGTCCGGGTCCAGCTGGGCAAGGAGGAACCCCTGGGTCTCCTCGCTGCAGACGAAAGCCAGGTGCCCCCCACATTGCTCACACCACGTCTGGGCACCCCAGAGCGACCTCTTCACCCCCACAAACTCATAGCAGGATCCGTTGAAGGCCTTACAGGGTCCTGGGCAGACTGCAGGAACCCCATCGTCACCCCCATTGGAAAAAACACCACCAGAGCACGTTGTCAGGAGCCAGAGGAAGACGACCTTGTTCATTGTCTAACCAATTTGGATCTTTCTGCACTAACAACAGCGTTATTTAATAAAATAAAATTAATAATTTCGACACTGGAAGAAAGAACCGGACGCAATAGTAATTCAATTCAACTCCCCAATGGAGAGGAGATCATAATGCTGCGCGATGAGAGACGTATTAGGCCAAGTCATTGCTCAGCCAAGGGACGTAATATATGTGGAACCTGCGTGACATGCTGGTTATAAAATAGGTTTGACAGCATGAGCATCACTCAACACCTGTTTAGAATGGACAAAAGCCTGAATGCCTTGTGGTCAAATCTCTACTTCTAAGTGCACTACCCCCTGTAAGCAAACAAAGCAGATAATAGCTCACAATACACACAGAGGTACAGCACAGGCCATTTCAATAATTCACTGTGTAAGTGGGGTCATACTCGGGTGACTGGATCTCATTCAGATTAATGTCACCAACGCTAATAGCGCTGTTTCTTGTTTACCAACAATGACGTAATTTTCACGCATGCGCATTTTTACGGTTGGCAAAAGAGCCTTGTCTTGCCAATGTTTTACATTGAAAAGTATGGCATGCTTTACGCGATTTACGCGAAGTCTCTTAGTATGTAAAAACTCTCGATCAAGTCGCTAGTTGTAGATACTTGTATAACCTAACCTATGGAAATGGTTCGGCTTCACAACAGTTTGTATGTTAATGTAAAAAAACACATCATTAGGGTCATTTGGTTTTATTAATACCAATTAATATAATTAATATAGAAATTGGAATTCATACACAAAGTCAAACTAATTCATTGAATCTAATTTAAATAATATAAATGTTTTTTTGAATGTTGAATAAAACATGTTTTCATCAAAGTGACATTAAATAAAATGAAACAATGTTTAATAATACAATTGCAATGGATGTTGAATAAAACAATTAATTAAGAATTTTAAAAATAAGCGTTATTAAGTTTAATACAAATAAAAGTGTCCATATTAGATGTACATGGTTGGTCTCCATGGAAGGTGTCCCAATGTTTGGCGTTCAGGCGTAACTGTGTGACGTCTTGGACCCAACTGGCAGCTTTTGGCTTTTGGATTGACTAAATACTTACCTTAGTGGCTAGTGACTAAGTGCATGAATAATATTTTTTTGCTGAGGGATTTAGATTGCTGTAAATACTGCTACTCCAAATCCCCTGCTGTTACAGATGCATCTACTTTCAAAACAGAGCAGTGTGATGTTTTATTCATAGATAAACGTTTAAAATCTATAAATAACTTATATGAACACACACACACACAGTAGAAATAATGAATTGCACAACATAGAGATAAATATTCATGCAGCTGGGCAAATAGCCCTCTTTTGGGAGTTCTGTAAATTGTGGCCTCGATTGTTGCTAATGTAATCCTTTCAGAATCCCTACAATAGCAAGACGATGCCTTCTTATTCTTCTTTCTTTATGGCTTGATTTTAATATTTGATTAAAATTAAACATTTATTAAAACGTTTATGTTTGTATAAAACATAATATAATATAATTTAAAACAATATAACAGCTTTTTGACTGTTAATGAGGATTTAATTAACGGGATTATTATTCTTATTTTGTATCTATCCAGCCCTCTAATGTTGAGGCCTCAGAGAAGCCTCAGCAGAGCAGCAGTTCTGATCGGAGGCTTGCATGTCAGCGCACTAGCCCAAAGCCACTTAGCGCCACCTACTGGTGAAACACCATTAGCATGTCACGCTGTCAGCCCTGTGGGCCAAGTAAACGCTGGAGCTCTCTGACCTGCTGATGGTTTTCATTGTGAGACTCCCTGCGGTTACTTGGATTGCAAGAGACTCAATAATTCATGAAAACGTGTTGAAACAACACATAGGAACCTTTTTTATTTTTTAACACCAATCAACCAATCAAAAGTTAAACCACAACAAACGGCATATGCGAAACAAACCACACTGGTTACACTTAGTGTGTTTAACCACATGTAACCAAAGCACCACCTTATGGCAACTATAGTGTACTGTAGGTGTTTGATTGTATATTTGTTGTAAAACAACAGTTTGTATGCCTATAATTTAGCTAAATTAACAGAAACAATGTCATTGTGTAAGCGCGTAAGTCCCACATTAGTTTTCTAACTGCTCATGCTGTTGGGAATTCCAAGCAGTCCATGCAAAGCCTATAGGGACAGTAGCAGCATATATAGCTTTTTCGTAACTCAGAGATACAATGTGTGATCCACGTTTTGTATAAGCACAAAAGGCAGCACAACCTGTTATTAATTTGTAAAGTTACATTTTAAACACTCATAAATGGTACATTGTCAGTTAGAAAGCTCCTTTGTCCCAAGATTGACGTGTGCATGTGTGTAACAAAAAAACAATTACATTACAAGTGTTCGAATAAAACCAGAAAATTGAATGTATGGATGTTTACATTATTCTTTTACCTAAAATATATTTTTTAAATAAGAGGAAGAGGTGAAATTTACATTTCAGAGCTTATTGCTGAATGTTTGTTACTTCGTCCTACTTTTATTCATTATTTTATGACCTGCGTTTGATTGAAATATGGAAATGACCTAATCCTGAAGGTTTCCAGTGATGTCACAGTCAAACCACCAATCTCCACAAGGATGTTTTTCTTTAGCCTAAAGAAGCATCTAGAAGTGACAATTCTGTTGAGACCCAACGAGACCGGCGAGCCAAATGTGCCAGAGAACCCAGAAGAAGAGACACAGACACTCAAAACAACAGATAAGGTCTTTACTGAAAATCCAATCAACACAAAAACACAACAGGGTAGGGTTGGATAGGTTACGTGGGGTGGTCGATGCGGGGAGATGGTCCAGAGGGTGGAACACGGAGAGGGTCCTTGGAGCGCGGGGGGGGGGGGGGGTTGGAGCCATAAGGTTCTCAGTAAGGTGCGCAATGGTCTAGCACCGACATCGGTCTTCAACAGCCTTAAGTAGGGAAGATCCCAGGTGTTCATTGGCCTCAGCCGGCCTGATTATGATGGGAAACACCTGGGATCAATTAGAGCGCGGGGGCACAACACATTCTCTCATACTAAATCCAAACAATGTACATCCCGATTTGTTTGGAGTGATATTTTCACCCAACACTATTATATGCATTGATCTGTGACCTCATACGCCAAGTGTGATCCTTAACCTTGACGAATAGTTGGAGCAACAAAGAATCTTGGTTGATCAAAATAAAAATAAATGTATGTTGAAGTCAAACCTGCACTCTATGACCTTTTCACAGCCTTCACATATCTCTGGATCTGGTTACATGCAGACTATCAGTCTTCAATGTGTGTATCTACCAGTCTTCAATGTGCTCCTCAGTGTGTAAACAGTGTGCCTTCCAGGAGTAACGTTCTGCTTTGAAGCTGATTGTCTTCGATGCACCAGACGAGGACAGATAGGGGAGAGTTTACAAATCAGTGTGCTGTTTGTGAGTAGAAACGGCATGAACACCGTTATTATCGATCACTATTATTAAGAAAACACAACAGCTCACACACCCTTTCCACCCAGTTACTGAATGAGTGACTTTTGCGGTATTTTCTGTGAGAGAGAGAGAGAGAGAGAGAGAGAGAGAGAGAGAGACTGGAGGGGGCAGGATAAATTGTTACGACCATAGGACATAGTCCTCAGTATATGTATTTTACCCAGACATTAAAAAAACAACATTCATGGTTTAAATGAATACAAATTAATATAAAAAACGAGCATGTTCATTCATTATTCAGCAACAAGATAGTTTAACGTCATGACATGAACTATACATTTGAATTGTAAAACAATCACACGATCATGTTCATTCATTACATTCGTTACATTAATCGCAAACAATATATCTTACCTTTGATCAGTGAACGTGAAGTGTAACGTCGCGAGTCGGGAGTGACTTGTACTGTCTCCTCAAAAGATTGCCCGAAATTAAGCTATAAGAGACGCCTCTTCTAAAAAACAAACTCGGAACAGCGCCAGAAAGTCGCGGTGGCCAAACGTATATTAGATCCGAAGTTGTTTAGGACTTCCATAGAGAATGAATGGGAAACGGTTTACATTTTACAATTAAACAATTAACACGATTAAACAATCCACGGTACAATTCCATCATTATGAATTCTACTATAACAAGTAGGGAAAAACTAGATCCTCCCCGTCGGGGAATTGAACCCCGGTCTCCCGCGAGGCGAACGTGATAACCACTACACTACGGAAACTAGATGGGACCCAGGCTGAAGTAAAGGGTAAAGGTGAGGGGACAGCGCACAACAACTAATCATATCGGATGCACAACAAGCTATTATATCGAAAAAACCATACACGTGTGCACGCACACTTCACACACTCCTACATCCTTGCCACACTCTGTAAATTATTATTAAATTATTACAATCTAATTCTAATACTTGATTGTAGACCTTGTTAAGTTATGCTTAGTTCTGCAGCTTAACGCTGCATTCGGAGAAAACACGGAGATAGAATCCATTTAGCCAAGCCTGGCATATTTTATTAGAAGGGCTGCACGCATCATTCTCACGGTGACAGCCTCCACTGAAAAGAACTGGTTCCACAAACAGCTGTGATTAGACTATAGGAGGCAGGCATGCATCCTATACCTTGTGTCTTTGCGCCTCACTGTGGCACAAGCATAACATTGCACATCATATGGAACAGTACAGTATTACATACAAGTGAGGACATATATCCCATAAAATCTTAACAGACCTCCTGATGATCAGGACATATCTTCCAGTGGCGGCTGGTGCATTTTTCACCAGGGGGGGCTATACCATTTTTTTTATTTACAATTACATATTGTTAATTACATTATATACAATTACTTTTTGTATTGAAATGTCGCCCTTCTGTCCATCACTTTCATCATGGCCACGCAAGGCCAGCTCAAAGGCACCACAGAACTTCACAGTCTATTCTTTTAGACAGGATGTGTTTGTGTCCACCTCCTCATTGTGTTGACAGATCCCTATCCTGTAGCCTTCATCAAGTTGAACAGCTACACTGTTAAAAATGATTTGTTGACTCAACTTGACTAAGTCAAGTCATCTTGTTGCTTTGACTGAGTTAAGTTTAGTCAAGTTGATTCAACATTTAGTGTCAAGTTGATTACACTTCAATAAATGAGTTGATACAACTTGTAGTCTGTTGACACAACTTCATGTGTCAAGTTATTTGGACTAGAAAATATTAGTTAAGATAACTTAAAAAGATGTTGGTTAAACTTATTTTATCAAGTTTTTACAAATGTCTATCAAGTTGGCTCAACATGTAAAACTTTGTTTGTTCAACTTCTATTACCAAGTTAGCTTACCAGGACAAGCAAACCAATACCAAGCAAACCAAAGCTATACTATAAATCTAAATGAGAATTAGCTTAACCTAAATATTTATAATAAATATAATAAAAACCTAAAAAATTGCTGAAAAGACATTTCAATCAGAACTTTTATTACAATATCAAGAACTGTATTCCAACTCCAACCCACACACTCATTAACTGTTCAGTGTTGGTTTTTAAATTCAAATAAGTGTGTCAATGGATGTCAACATATAAAGACCTTCCTTGGGACATGTAAAAACAACACCCTCCAACACACCATTGCTTTTGCTCGGGGCTGCTCAAAAACTGAAATGACACGGTCCCATAGATAACACTGTAATTGAGTGACTTGTTAAACAGTCCATTCTGAGGAGTAAGTGTGCAGGGTTGCTGCAGTAAAATGCAGTAAAACATAGAAAATTGTATCTCTCTAACTGAGAAACTTAACTCAAATGTCAGTCAGAAAATGAAAACACAATATCAGGTTGATCTGGGCCCAGATCTTTCACCTTAAGTTTGTCCGCCAAACTTCTTCTCTCAAACGGCTCTTGAATGAGAGATTTCACCGAGTTAGGGACCGGGTTGAGTCTTGGGGTAGTGCTCACGCTCGCCATTGTTGAACTTGTTGTAGTTAAAATGGCGCACACACACACACACACACACACAGTGTGTGTCCGTGCGTGTGTGTATGCGTCCGTGCGTATGTGTGTGTGCGTGTGTATGACCACGTGGTCCCCAGTGGTTATCTCACCAGATTCCACATAAACGAGTGTGGCCGTTTGTTTTTTGTCGAAGAAATGTGGAATGAACAAAAAACATCACATAATCTGTTAAAAATAAATGCATTTTAAAAAGCATTCAGTGGATTGTGTTTATTTATCCTCCATATTTGTACTGCGTCTATCGCTTGTGTCTGCAGCCCAGTCTGCGTCACTATATGCCTGTAGGCCTAGTTTCTCGCTGTCCTTTCTAAAACAGAGCTGCTTGTCTGCAGTCCCCCTGAGATAACGCAAAACATGTTTAACTGTAACCCAATGGTCATCTGTAGGTTCAGCAAAATGCTGTGATAACTTGCTTCCCACAAAACAAAGATCTGGACGTGTACAGGTTGTCAAGTAGATAAGACTGCCGACAGCCTCTCTGTACTTCTTCACATCTGCCATTTTAGGCGTATCTTCGGTGTAGTCTAACTTTTGGTCATATGGTGTTTCTCTAACCCTACATTCCTGCATGTCAAAACGTTCCAGTATCTTCTCAACATATCTCTCTTGTGACACTTTAACACAGCCGTCAGACTGGCTGAAATCCATGCCCAGCTTTATCCTCCCCAAATCCTTCATCTTAAATTTGGTAGAGAGCATGTTTTTCACTTTCTCTAGACTCTTGGTATTGTTGGCAGCGATGATAAGATCATCGACCCAAATAGCAATTATCACTTTCCCCTCCGTAGATTATTTTGAGTAGACGCAGTGGTCTGCCGGGTTCTGGGTGAAATTGTCATCTGTCAAACATTTATGCAGCATCTCATTCCAATTTCGACCCTGACTGCTTCAGGCCGTAAATTGACTTCTCTAGCTTACACACTAGCTTTTCTCCCTCCTTTACATAACCCTCAGGTTGTTCCATGTAAATGTCTCGATCGATGGAAGCATGCAGATAGGCCGTCTTCACATCCATCTGATGTAAAATCGAATCTTCCTGGGCTGCCTTTTGCATCAACACTCGTATACTTGTCAGGTTGGCTGTTGGTGAGAACGTCTCCCCATAATCTATCCCCGCCCTCTGACTGTATCCTTTCGCTACAAATCTAGCCTTGTACTTGTCGTGTCCGTCAATGTCGCCCTTAATTGAGTACACCCCGTCTTCTAGGGACTTGATCTCCTCATCCATCGCTCTTCCCCACTTTTCTGACTCGGTCGATGTCATGGCCTCTTTAAAGGTCAGAGGTACACCGCAAACTGCTCTGTAGCAATAATCTACGCTGGTGAGTGTACTATCATCCTCACTATCTTCCTGAGTATAATCCCTCAGGTACCCCGGGGGTTTACGCTCCCTGCTGGGATATCTCCCACTGTCTGAGGCATGTGGCGCCACCCTAGGGTGCTCCTCACCACCATCCTCGGGTGCTGACTGTGGACCGTCAGTCTGTACATCTGCGCTCCGTACATTAGGCTGTGGGGTCGCCGTAATGATCTGCTCAGCTCGGATAATGTATTCAGTTACAGTCTCGTCATCAGCTTTCTTCAGCGCGGTCATTGTTATGTACAAGGTGACAATCCGGGGTCTACCTTTTCCAATGTAGTGTTCCCGTAATACTTTGAGACTTTCTCTGCCCTTGTCCTTTGTGTCTCTGAATATTAGTCCCAAGCTCGTATTGTCGAGTAGCGGCGCTAACGCACAATAGGCATCTCCATTCCGCTCCTCATCTAGAAGCTTCTGTGCCGCGGTCAGGTCTCCATTGGGTGCACTAAGGATTGTTTGCTTCAATCCTATTCCGTGCATGCAACACAACATCCTCTCTTCCCAGAGTTCATACTCCTCTGCACTCCGTTGAACATGTGTTTATTTATCTCTGGACTAGGTTGGTTACACTTGGCATTT